>CM034151.1:167753379-168086972 GCA_019776745.2 Taxus chinensis
TGTTCATGATGATCATTCCATTGATGAATTTGAATTTCAACGAAGATCTTGATGTTTTTGATCCCTCACTAACCTCAAGATGTTCTTGATTTCACTCATTTTCCGAGTGACTATCTCTAACTTGTTTCTTGACACAATGTGATCCGATTGATGTACCTTACATGAATCGATTTAATTAGGATGAATACCTTTGGATATAATTAGAAATAGTTGAACCACCCACCTTCTTGCACCAAATTGTTCCATGCAGAGATATCTCTAGAATTGGTGCTTTAGGAGCCTGTGGAGTGCTCTCTAGCCTTACTACGTGGTTGTGGATGCTGAGAATTCACCCTTTTTGACAAATTACTATTTTTACACATTTCCGACCATGAACACAAGTTATTTTTAGAAAATTCACTTATAAATAATGAAAACAATCTTGAAATTCAGGGTTTTATTCCAAGATTCTCCATTCCAATTTTTAGATGGTTCCCTTGTCCAAATGAGCGGGAAAATGAGATTTTCATCAAGGAGGATAGAATACTAAAATAAAACCCAGTCCTTGATATCTCAAAAAATCAGTCACCCCATCATGTAAAATATGGCTTGGATGAAAGTAGATTTTTCGAGGAACATTCATTCCAAATTTCAAATGATTTCATCCACCAGATCTCCATAGAAAAAAAATTGTTGTCCTTTTGTTGTTGTGTCGTGGCAGTCATTAATGGATGTTAGAGATGTTTCATTAACACTTTGCATGAAAAACCACTAATTTTTGTGAGGGAATATCTGGTGAAGTCTTCATGCGTTTTTCTTGAACTTTTGACCACATTTTGATTTTAACAACTACATGGAAGACTTGGGCGCATTTTTGTGTCATCCTCATCCATTTGGGGGACAAAGGTGACAATTAGGACATCAAAGTGCACCTTGGATAAATATTATGACATGTGGCATCATGAGGTTCAATGAGAATGAGATATATTTAACTCCACTTTAACCTGACAAGCTTAACTTAACTATAAGTGGGGATTTATGCTTAAGTTGCACCATGCTAAAGGGACAAAGTGGACAAGAGGGACACTTGGGACACCAAATTTTACCTTGGAGAAATGTGGTGACACATGTTATGGTGGAAATTTGGCTAAGTATGGATTTTAAGCTTCTCCCTCACTCTCACACACCTTAAGTCAACTTGCTTCAACCCAGGTTAACCAAACTCACGTGGAGGCTATATATTGAGTTATACATGGTGTAAGGGGGAAAAAGGGGACACCAAGGGAAAAATATTATGTGTTTCACCTGGTGTTGACATGTGGCAATATGTGGAGAGAGGAGGATGTGATGAGGGGGCAAGGAAAAGCACCCGGGGGCTAGAAAATACACCTGCCGAGCTATGTGAGGTCATATGTTGGTCCAAGATCTAAAAAAAGCCTTTGGGTGAAATTTCTTGTCCCCTTGTACCCTTGGGGACAATTGGGACACAAAATTATGCTTTACACCTATTGGTGACACGTGACAAGGTAAAAATTTGGCCAAGTTTAGGAAATCGGGACATCGGGAGTGAGTTTTCCTCCTCGAGAGCATGGAAGAATGTTTTGGGGTTAAAAATTAAATGATTCTGAATCCAAATCACATTTAAAGATCAATGGAATCACTTGGAAAATAAAATTCTTTCTGAAACTCAAAATTTGGGTCCTTTTTCATCTGGAAATGAGAGGGGAAGCTATAGAAGGTTGAAATGTTTTAAGAAACCTTTAAACCTCAAAAAAAGTTTGATATTGCCACCTTGTAGATAATTATAATATATTTCCAATGCATATTTTTTTCCTCTTAACACCTTATGTAACTCCCATAATCATCTGGAGAAGTCAAATTTCACCATTTTAGCTTTCATTCCCTGCACTCAGAAACCCGGTCTTACACATATTGATCTTGAATAAGTTTTTCTTTCCTAAAATTTCCTAAATTGCTTCAAACATCTTCAATAATCTCTAACACCACCCTTTGATACTTTATATCATCCCTGAACATTAGCAGAGGATGCATACTGGCTTCAAAATGATCAAAATTGCCCTTTTTAGGCCTCTACGAAGATTTATCTTTCATCAAACTTCATTAAATTCAACCTTTAACTTGTGTAATCATACCTACATAATGAAACAAACTTGAAAAGCTTGTTAGGAATTTCCTCTAAACCAAGTTGAAGAATGAAATGAGGGTATGATGGCTAGATGAAGGGTGTACAGTGACTGGGAAGCCTAATTTTTAATTAGGGCTTAGTTGTCATGCTTCAATTTTTTAAATTTTCATGCTAGTTATTTTGCATGACAACACTAGAAAAGAAAAAAATCCTCTTGAATTCAAACAAAAATAATTCACACCACTTGGAGAAAGTCTTTCTAGTTTATTCCATCACTTAGCAAGTATGAATATGATCATATATCCAATATCAATACCCTTTGAAGAAGGGAAACCAAAACCGACATGGTACAAAGAACATGAGTATTACGAGTACCATCGCATAAACATACATCACACAGATTGTTATATGAAACTGTACCATTTCATTTAAGATTTAATTGACCGCGGTAATACTAAAATTGAAAACACATCTAACACTAAAACACTAAATGAGAAATTAAAGGTGTTCCAGAACCCCTTTCCTAAACATGGTACAAAAGATAAAGCTAAATACAAGGGCTAATCCTCAAACAATGTTGCATTTGATTTTATCATTTCCCTTATAAAACATACACCTAAATTTATGGTTATCATCAAAATCAACACTCCTAATTATGTAGTAGTAACACGGAAAAAAGGTTTGGGTCCCTACAAAAAAACAACCATCCACATCAACCATACCTCAAAAATCTAATCCTAAAGTTACTCCTAAACCAAAAAAAACATCTAATGCTAAATATTTCTCTGAATCCTATGATATTATCAAAAAATTAGAGAAGAAATCTACACAAATCTCCCTTATGGAGTTGCTTAAGTTGCCACTTGTACTTCAAGACATCCTTACTCGTGCAATCCATGATGCACATGTTCCTAAGGATATCAACACATGACAATTCTAAGAATTGATTAGAAATATTTCACCTAGTAGTTTTATCTTGTCATTTTGTCCCCATGACCTTTTAAATCTAAATATCAAAAACAATAATTCATTATTTATTGAAACATTCATAACTCATCATAAAATAAAAAGAGTGCTTAGAGACAATGGAGCAATGTTGAATATTTTCTCTATGAAACTATTAAGATTCATTGGTCATATTACAACAAGTCTAGGAACTAATGTTATCACTATTCACAGTTATGATAATAGTGAAAGACAATCCTCAAGAATAATCAAACTATCCCTTAAAGTTGGACCACAATCATTGGAAACCTTTTTTCATGTTGTGGATGTTGAAATCTCATATAACACTCTCCTTGGTCGCTCGTGGATCCATGTCATACAAGTCGTTCCTTCCATCTTCTACCAGTGTACTAAAGTTCCTTGTGAAGGTAAAGAATTTACCTTACTTGCCAATACTAAAACCTTTAAATATTGTAAACTTATAGAGGGTATATATAAACATGCAAATTATTGCCCTTATACAAATAAATCCTCAACTCCCCCAACATTATTCCCTTCATTAAGGAAAATAGTATTAATCATGACATCCTCCTAAAACTTCAACCTTTTACATCCTCTTCTCCACTTGAAATCTTGATCCTTGATAAAGGTATTGATGAATATGAACTCCAAAATACTTTCCATGTTGGAAAATTACTTTTATCTCCATGCAATTATGACAAACCCGATGCTTCTCACCTCAAAGTGGCTCCTATTTACAATCTTGGTAACAATTATTGGAAATGATTCATATATTTAGAAGATGAAAACATTCAGGGTTCTACGAGATCTTGGTTGTATGACGATCAATTGGCTACATGCTATGAATCTCATGAATATAGTAAAGCTGATAAAATGATGAAGAATATGTAGTTGAAAGGTAAATGACATGGAAAACATGAGAAAGGTCACCTTGATCCTATTATATATACAAAAAATATCTATTGTTATGGCCTAGGTCTCAGCTCATTTGAAACTATGCTCGTTTTGCTCAATGTATCGACTAGTCATAAGGATACTAACTTAGATGTTGAGACAAGTTGCACACAAAGCCTCTTCAATGACCTAGCCAACACTTATCTATTCACTGAAGACCTTTCCATCCGCACCATTGAATTTTATGTCATCCATCCTAGTCACATAAATCAAGAACAATCAAATCACACTGCCATGAATCTCTTCCAAATAAATGAGTCCATTGAATACCCTAGTCCACAAAAAACAAAAAAATAAAAAAGAGAAAAAATAAAAAAAGCTCTACCATAGCTAGCACCTCACCAAGATGCTATTTAAAAATCAAAAAGGAAAATCAAATACCACCTATCCATTGGTACTCTCTACACTAGGAGAGGCTGCTTGTTCAGTGACTCCCTCTAGCTCATCTAAAAATAATTCTAAACTTTTTATAATTGATAGATATCCCAATTATAACATCTTCATTATTATTCACACTCTTCACCTATTTATTTGATTTCATCATGAGACAATAATTAATATTGATCCTATTAGGTATTGTGTATCCCACCCAAAATTCCCTGCTCTTAAGAAAGTGAACTTTCAAAATTTTGAGTTTTAAGTGTCTTCTCTGTTGTGCTGAAATTGTTAAAAGTCGTGAAATTGAGAAAATCTACATTTTTGGGTCATTTCATGTGTTTTTCGGGCCTGTCGGACATTTTTGTCCCGTGTGTCCCAAGTTCAAAAGTGCGCTCTGTTCCCCGATCGGCCGATCTCCCCGAAGTTTGTCTTTTTCGGGCCCGTCGCACATTTTTGTCCCGAATGTCCCAAGTCAAATTGTGCAAGTTGTTCCATTTTCGGCCGAAACACCCGAACCGCGTACTTCGCACATTTTTGTCCCAAATGTCCCAAGTCAAATTGTGCAAGTTGTTCCATTTTCGGCCGATTCGCCCGAACCGCGTACTTCGCGCTTTCACGTCCCAAATGTCCCAAGCTCTTCCGGACCCATTGTCACCTTTTCGTCCGATCCGGCCGAGTCGCGTGTTTCGCGCATTCGCGTCTCACATGTCCCAAATGAACCAAGTGCCATTCGTGCTTATTTTTCCCGCTCTACCCAAATATCATGCTTATTCAAATTGGTAGGTATGTATTAAATGCGCATTCATTATCTTTCTCTCTCCTAATCGGCTATATAACGGGCATCCCCCCTTTGCATTTTTCAAACTGCTTTCATGCTATCCTTTGCTCGAACCCTTGCAATATAATTTCCTACGCGTATATCCTTTCCTCTGTAATTCCTTCCCAAAGTCAAGTTCGTGTCTCTGTCCTCCGAATTACTGTCAATATGAAGATCAAATTTCAAGGACAGGAGCAAATCTCTCCACTAGAATCTGCCGTTCACAATATTGGGGACAGTGAAGCTCGTCATCTTGATTTCAGCGATTTTTGGGCAAGGATGGCGGATGCAAACCCTACACCTATGGCGCAGATGATTCACGACAGTGGTTTGGCTTTCGCTGGAGGTTTCCCAATCTCAGTACAGTGTGCTGATACAGTGCTTTCGTGCGGAGCTCACTTCGACCCTGATTCGAGTGAATTGACCAATATACACGGGGAACTCATTGCCAAGCTGGATGCTTCCACCATTAGCACGGCGCTGAGGATCCCAGAGATGGATAATGCCATAGTCATTTCCCGGGATCAAGCACAGGCCCTGTTCAACCAAGACAACGATAAATACAAGGCACGGGTGGCGAAGTCCTGGCTCAAGAACCCTAAGAAGGGAGCATCTCACCTGTCCAAGACTCTTTTCCGGGTAGATTTCAACGAAGAATTGTCAGATTTTATAATTCTACTGGCTCGGGTTATGGGTTTACCCTCTACCAACGAATTCCACTTCTGGATGTGCCCGCTCATCAGCATGGTGTGCGAGGGAACACAAAATATCAACTGGGCAGAGATCATCAGCATGAATTTGGCAGATCAGCTGTCCAATGTACAGCAAACAAAGAAGTTCTACATGACTTCTTACCTGATGTATACTCTGGCAGCATCAAGGCAATGGTTTGGTTTTTCCTACATTGATGCCCACAAGGATGACCCTATATATGCCTACTGCCCGCAGTTCACCCTAGAGACCAGCAATCACAATTTCAGAAGGGTAAATGATGCTTTCACCATGTACGTGGTCAGGCTGCTCGAAGGTGATACTGCTAGGAGATTTTCTGATGAAGCCATGAATCTGATATCGCGCTACGGTGCTTATTTCATACAATTCAGAAAATTCTCCTATATCAGGCTTGCCGGCTATGAGAGCACCCCTCTGAGGCTTCCCATGTTCTGCAATGATAAGATGGCTTTGATTGAAGTATGCAGGCAATTAGACAAATTACACAGAACCTGCAGAGACAAGAAGATTTCTGGTTTGCACTTTCCCATCTCTTTGGGAAATTACACTTGTAAAACAGCCCTGGACGCACAGAACATAGAGAGAGCCCTGGTCCCTATCACCGTTCATTTCTTTAAGCCAAGAACTTGCTTCGACTTGAAGAAGTTCATTGAGCAGAACATCAAGATAATCTATCATCATAGGGTAGATACAGAGGACTATTGGGCTGACTGTGCAGATGATTTTGAAGCTAGAAGGAGGCACTGTGGCAGGTTCTCTCTGCAATTGATCCAAGAACTCGGCTTGTACCAAGTTCCTGAAGGACTCCAGGATGACAATTCTGATCTATACTCATATGAGTATGACAGTGTGATTAAGCACACCCCCTTGGAGGACTTGGATTGGAACAGGAAAGAAAAAGATGATCTGGCTGAGATCCTTGCTCCAGTCTTAGTCAGGACTAAGGTCTGGTTTGACAGGAAAGTTCGAGAGCTCAGAAGGCACTCAGGAGAATCCTCTTCCAAGGATGTTTCAACACCAAGGAGAGAGGCATCGATTCCCAGGTCAGAAACACCAGTGCAAACCCCTCCTGCCTCATCAACGCAAGGACCTGCAGCTTCCACTCCTTCTTCATCCACTCAAGTGTACCAGAAGAAACTCAAGGAGGTTAAGAAGGAGCCTGTGGAAAATGATCCTCAAAGAAAGCAGGTAGAAGTGCCTATGGGACCGGAGAACATCATTGTTCTCAGTGAAAGTGAAGAGAGTGAAGTGCCAGCCCCTGCAAATGCTCCTGAAGGTCCAGCAGATAAAGATAAGGAAGTCCAGAGCACTGAACTTCCAAGTGCTATTGATTCTTCAGCAGCAATTGTATCCAGCGCCCTACTCACATCTCAACTTGAGACCACAGCTGTGCAAACCTTGAGCGTCATGAGCTCTATGTCTCTTGGTCCTCTTGCCCCTCCTGTTGCTTCCTCTTCCTCTTTTGCATGGGTTCAACCTCTTGTTGACAGTAGAAAGAGGAAATCTTCCTCTCGGAGCTCAGGGCCAAATTTTGATGTTGTCGCAGCCTTGTTGGGCACTACTCCTTCTCGTGCCAAGAAAGCCAGAACCACCTCCAGGATCGTGTCTGATGCTCAAGGTCAGCAATTCCTGGAGATTGCTAAGCCTACAGTGGACAAATCAGAGCAGGACTTACATTCATCTGACTTAGAGCTCTCAAGAATTCCAATGGAAGAGTCTACTCCTGAAGGTGAGATCCAAAACCTCCAGGAAACGGTCACACGAGTCATTGGGAGGGTAGAGAAAGGGCAGCAAACTATTGAACAGTTGGAGGAACAGGCCCAGATTCTCACAAGTTTTATCAAATCTCTTTTGTCTAAGGACAAAGTTTTGGACCCTACCCCATTGACTACTCTTCCACCTCCTGTAATTTTGAGCCAAGATGAAATACAGAGTATCAAAGACATGCACAAGTATTCTGTCTACGGCAGAGCTATGGAAGCCATGGTGGAAGATATGCTTGTTGCAGGATTGAATTTCATCGATGAAGCTTTCAAACTCCACGGAAAGGTGAACAATTTGCAACAGAAGCTCTCCTCCACTATCGGGGTCATGGATAAAGAGCTCAAACTCTGGAGCAGTTGCATAGTAGACCTCCGTCTCATGGGACAGACAGATGAGAACATTTTATTGGCGAATAAGGTTTTTGATGATGCAAAGGATAATCTGTCAAAGTCCTGGGTTTACAGCGTGGAGTGGAAGATCAAAGTCCTGGAGGAGGCTTTGGGAGAGCTGAAGAATAGCTGGCAGAAAGGAGAGGCTTTCAAGACACTGGTGGTATCTGCTTTCAAAGATATACACTGTCATCTCCAAGATGAAACTTCTGGTGTGCCCCTTTCCTTGCAAGAAATCAAAGCTCAATTCAGAGCTTTTGTCAAAGATAATTTATTCAAGGAAAGTTCCATCTCCAAGGAGAAAATGAAGGAGATTTGCTCTCTTCAATCTGCCATCGAAGAAGCAAATAAAGATTATCATACTCATGTCGAGTTTGATAAAGAAATGGAGAAGTGTCTCAGATTTTGGGGTCAGTCTACAGCCAACACGTCAGTCCCTCGTGGCAGAGACATAGCCGAGGCATTGAAAAGATTCAGGCAGCGGATTTTGAAGTCAGTGGGTCCCTCCCAGTAACTGACCACCTGTCTTCTTCTCCTTATTCTTTTCTCTTCTTCCCATTCTTTTTCCGTTTTCTTTGTAAAAAGTTGAGGTATTGCGGTTGGCAGTCCTTAACTATTCTTGGTTAAAAGAAGCGGTTACGAAGAGTAACTGATTTGTAAGCTATATAATGGCCTCTCTACGCCATTCTAAAAAGGAGGAAGAACTGGGTTTATTTTCTGAAAAGTGTAAATAGATCATAAAGAAATCAATACAGAAGGGCTTTCCATTCTTTGTCTATCTGATCTCTGTTATCTCTAAGCTTTCATTTAAATTTTGTGAAGATCATTTGTCTCCAGTTTGTTAGTCTTGCCGATTGCATACTTTTCAACTTTGCAAGCATGGTGATCTTGTATAACCAAGAAGGAACTTTGTGTCCTTGATTAATGAATCTGTGTTACGTTAAGAAACTTTGTGTTCTGGCAGATGTTATTTACAGAACTTTGTGTCTTTAAATTCCATCTCATTTATACGATACGAATGATCTTGTTTTCAATTCACTGTAACTTCGCATACATAAAGAATTACTCTGTTATCTATAATTCTGCATGTTGCCTTTCTGCTCATTCTCGTACTCTCATTCCTCAGTCCTTTTGTAATTGATGATCTTTATAGTAAACACTTTCGTAATATCCAAGTTCAACCAGAAAATCATGTTTTGTATATTTGTAAATAGGTTCGTTTCTGAATAAGGGAACCTCTCCCATTAAAGAGGAGGGACTTCTTGTCCCCTGACTGTTGCTCTTCGTAAAGTCCTATTTGACGACCAACAATTTTTGGCGACTCTACTGGGGAACATCATATTCCAGTTCTATAATTTTTGATCATCTTTTGATCTGGCGACTCCGTGTTTTACTCGAGGGAGAAGGGCCCTTGGTATTGAAGATTCTCAGTTTCAGATTTTGGAGCAGCAGGGTTTTCCTTTCCCTTCAATAAGAAATAGAAGGACTCGTTCGACAAGCACTCCACCTGCTCAAGATAGAATTCCTACGGGCGGTATTCCTTCGGAGCCAGCTAGCCCTAATCTTCGAGCTTTGATTCTTGCTGGTGTTGCAGTTCCTCTCCAAGCCGTTTTTCCAAGAATGGTGGTACCATTGCCCTGGGGTCATCGTGTCGGGCCCCTTGCTCTTCCTCAGCCTTTGCATGAGTTACCCAGAGGTAACCGGAAGAACTTTCCTAAATTCAAAGGCGATGGCAAAGTGCATCCTGATGAACACATCGCAGCCTTCATAGTTGCATGTGGAGTTCTGGGAGTTGAACATGAAGACGTCTCCGTGAGACTGTTCGTTGAGACTTTACAAGATAATGTTGCTGATTGGTTCTATCACCTTCCGGCTGGTACTATCACTAGCTGGGACACCATGAGAACTGGGTTTGAAAACCATTTCAAACCAGCAGAAGATGTGCATGCCTTGCTAGCTCAAATCTCTCAGATAAAGAAAGATTCACCAGAACCCATGAGAGAATTTGTGGCCCGATTCAACAGATTGATCAATAAAATTCCTGTAAATACTCGACCTGTTGATCAAATCCAAAAATGTTTCTTCCTAAATGCCCAAACTCCTGAAGTTAGCTATGCGCTGAGAAGGGATAATCTCGCAACATTGGTGGAGGATCAAACTCTTGCTATTAGTGTCGAGGATGATCTGATCATGTCAGGGAAGTTGAGGAGAGACCCTTCCAAATCTAAGTCTGTTGCTTCCTCCTCCTCCACCCCTGGACCTAATACTGATCCATTAGTTCAAAAACTTGTGAATGATCTCATTGCTATAAAGAAACAATTGGCTCAGCATGCTCCTTATGCAGATGTTCCAAGGAGGAATTTCCAGCCCAGAAATCGTTTGCCTGCTTCTCAAACAAGATTAGCACTTGAAGGACCTCCTGTTAAAGTTCCTGTGAATGCAACCTGTGAAGTTGAAGAGCCAGATGATGATGAGGATAATGAAGCTTGCGAGGAGTTTATGGAGGAATTTGATGATGAAACAGATGAACTTGAGGGATCTTGGGTTAATTTCTTCACCACTGAGGGCATTGATGATGGAGATGATTATGATGAAGTGGTAGTAGACATGAATAGTGAATCATTTGCTGTCATGACTCGAGAGTAGACAAATCAGAGGGAGAAGGTGACACAGCCCCCCAAGAAATTTAAGGAGCAGTCGGCAACTATCCCTGTAATTGCAAAAAGAGGATCTCCTATCCCCACTTCATCTACACCAAAGGTGAGTCCTGTCAATCCTACTAGTAAAGTTACTTCTTTTTCTCCTAAAGTTGATAAGCCTAGGATTTCAAATGATGATGGCCCGTCCACTTCTGGGTCTTTTGATATTATTGATCATCTGAAAAAGACTAAGGTTCAAATCTCAGAGGCTGAGTATTATCAAACCCATCCCAAAGCTTTTGCCAAAATGATTCAATTTGTTAATTCCCATTCTAAAACCACCTCTGAAGGCCTTTTACCTACTCTTCCTTCTGCACCACAGCCTAATCTGGTAGCTGCTGTCACCTCACCTAATGACAAGATTAAACCATTTTATGTAACACTTCTTATAGTTGGTCATAGGCTCAGTAATTGTGTCATTGACTCAGAAGCCTCAGATAATGTGATGCCTGCTAAAGTAGCTCATGCTTTAGGCTTGACCCTCACACGCACTTATGGATCTTGTTACTCCATGGAGAGTAAGGAGGTGCCCCTGGTCGGAAGAATTAAAGATGCACAAGTGGCTTTTGCTGCTTTGCCTGAAAAGAGAGTTTTGGCTACCATCTTAGTTGCAGATATTCCTCCTTCATACGGGATGTTGCTAAGTAGGAACTTCTGTAAGGATGTGGGTGGAGAAATCCAAATGGATTGGTCACATGCACTCATACCTGTTAATGGACAAATGAAGAAGTTGATGCCTGAGAAGCAATATGAGTATATTGTGCAAAAAACGGATGATCCTAAAGCACAAATACTCTATGAGGATATGGGTCATGGAAACTACATGATTATGTCCCCTGATGAAATCCAACTTCCCAAAGTGTCACCTAAAGATCCTAATGGTGTTTGGATTTTAGAGTTTGATGGAAGTTGTTCCTCAGCTGGTTCTGGAGCTGGTGTACTACTGGTGTCACCTGAAGGAAGCCTACATCCTTTTTCATTTAAGTTGCAGTTCGAAAATACTAATAATACAGCAGAGTATGAGGCTCTCATTCTTGGACTGCAAGTGGCCAAAGAACAAGGTGTAAAGAATCTTCTGGCTCGTGGTGATGCAGAATTGATTGTAAAGCAAGTCAGAAGCCTTTTTCAAGTAAAAAATGGAAGGTTGAAACATTACCGGAACCAGGTTTGGGATTCCATTGAATTTCTTGATGCTTTCTCCATTGAGGCAATACCTAGGGAGAAGAACAGCAGGGCTGATTCACTAGCAGTCTCAGGGTCACTACTGATTCCTCATCCTGACTTCTCTCAGGATAAGTTCACCATTGAGATGGTCCATCGGCCTAGTGTACCTGATAATACCAATAACTGGCAAGTTTTCAATGATGATCAACACTTGCTTTCTTTCCTTGAACTCAAGGGTAATTTCAAACAGCTGTATTTTGAAGGAAGTGACAACCTACCTCGTGAAAGTGTGCCCTTTGACAAAGCAGTCGCCCAAGGAGAAGAAACAGATCAGGATGGATGCATCAATCTCAAAGGAAACAAGATTCCTAAAGGGTTGGTGAGTTTAGAGGAACTATTTGATAAACATGACAGGTATGTGAAGTCTAGAGCTTCCGCTGGACCTCAGCAATCAGCTGAGTATGACAATATTGATATTGGGAGTTCTACTGATCCTAAGCTAGTGAATATTGGAAAATGTTGCACATCAGATGAGAGGAGAAAAGCAATTGATCTTTTAAAGAGGTATAAGGATGTTCTTGCTTACTCTTATGAAGATTTGAAAACTTTCAAACCAAAAGATATGCAACATTTTATTCCTCTCAAGCCTGGAATCAAGCCTTTTAAGCAGAAACAGAGGCAATACAACCCCAAAATAGCTGACACCATCTTTCAGGAAATTCAGAAGTTGTTGAAGGCCAAAATCATTTTTCCCATTCACCATTCAACATGGATTGCAAATATTGTGCCTGTTAGGAAGAAAAATGGTGAGATCCACATCTGTGTTGATTTCAGGAACCTAAATCAGGCTTCCTTGAAAGATAATTATCCTTTGCCTATGATGGATCAGGTATTGCAAGCAGTAACAGGATCTGAAATGTTATCTATGCTTGATGGATTCTCGGGATATAATTAGGTAGAGGTTGATACTGCAGATCAACAAAAAACAACTTTCACTACTCCTTGGGGTACCTTTGCTTACAAGAGAATGCCTTTTGGGATTATTAATGCTGGTGCCACTTTTCAGAGAGCTATGGATCTGGCTTTTGGAAGTTTGAAAGGGAAGTGTATTGTCATATACCTTGATGACCTGATAGTGTTTTTCAAAACAAGAGCGGATCATTTTGATCACCTGGAGACAGTTCTGCTAAGATGCAGAGAGCATGGGATTTCTTTGAATCCTAAAAAAATCTGTCTTTTGTGTCACAGAGGGAAAATTATTAGGGCACATCATTTCCAAAGATGGTATTAAGATTGATCCTGAACGAGTACAAGCTTTCCAGCAAATTCCTCTCCCAACCAGTAAAAAGGGCGTGCACTCTTTCTTTGGTAAGATCAGTCTGTATTACCCCATCTTGGCAAGCACAGGGACAGAAACCCCCTCAAATTCTGGTGAGAGCTCACCATATGGAGAAAGGAGGAGAGTTGTAGGTGAACATCTTAGCCCACTTGGTGACCAAACCTTGACACTTACTTTTCCCATTCCTGAGATAAGTGTTGTTAACTTGGTTGGTGTTGGTATTGGTGGTCAAGCAACACTTGGTAGATATAATTTTTCATTTAGTTCATATATGGCAGCAAAGACATTTCTTGTGTTTGGAGGCATCATATCTAGCATATAATTTGGAAAAGGTGTGGGTACAAAATTTTTGGGTATCACGTCTAGAAGTGTTTCAATGTCACATATTATTGGCATGCAGTTTAGTGCGGTGATGGGTACGTAGAGCGTAATTGTGTCAGGGCCCTTACTTGCAATAGGAGAAGGATCTGGTGGATCAGAAGGAATATGAGTTAGTGGATCTAGTGGATATGGTGGTGGAGGAAACACAGGAGGGAATAAAGGCTTGAGATCTAGTGGAAAAGGACCTCAACCACCTCAGCAAGTGTTTTTTTGAGATGCCTCTGCACTTGCTTGATTACAAGGATGTTGAGGATGTGATGGAGCATGTACAAAAATACGAATTACTATGGCATGCTAATGTTATCACTGCCCTAGAGTGGAAGGTAAGTCAGTTTGTAACTACGTTGTAAGGGTGTGCACATAGTTGGTACCGGAAATATGACCCACATCAGATGGTGGTGGATTATACTATGCTGTGTGATGCCGTTTTAGCGAAATTCCATAGTCTTAAGTTTGAACATAAGAGCATCAAATCTCTGAAGGAGATTTAATAAGGAATGACAAAGAGTGTGCGGGAGTATGATGAGTGCTTTAAGACTCGTTTGTCAAATTTGTCTTATGATATCCATCCCTCTCAGCATGCTCAGTGGTTCGTTGGAGGATTGATAATGAATTTCAGATGAGCACTTTCCCAAAAGACTTTCACAAACCCATGTGAGGCCTTGAAGGCTACTCTGTGCGCTGAAGTCGTTGAAAGCGTTGACACTGGTGTAAGACCATTTTTAGAATAACAGATCCCTGCCATGGAAAAACCACTTGAAAAATTGTCTGTGAACTTGGCTCATGAAACTTGTAGTGGAATTTTGTGCATGGATTGTGAGGTAGAAGGACACATAAAGTATAGTTTTCCACAGAATTTAATGCATGCCGTGTCATTGGATTGTGAAATCTATCATGGGGATCATGATTCAAGTAGATGCCCATTATTATAGTGAGTGCTCCATAAGAATGTGTCTTCTTATTGTAATATTTCCTCATCTACGACTCACGATACAAAGGACTGCTGATTGATAGACCAAATGCATGATGCCATTGATAATGGTGTGTGTCAGACTGGCATTGGAAGTTGTTCTAAGAATGAAATTCATTAGTATGCAGGGCAAGGAGATGGAGGTGGTTAAGGGAGAGGTTTTCACAGAGAATTTAGAGGTCGTGGTGGACAAGGAGGTAGGAGTGAATTTCCCCATGGAACTTGCTACAATTTTGGATCTAGTGAACATTACAAGCATGAATTTCTAGATTTGCTTCAGTGCTCATGGTGCAGAAAAAACATAAGTATGAGGAGTGCCCTGAGTTGTATGAAGCACATGAGCTAGAACTAGAGGAAGGACAAGGGCACAAGGATGGTGAGTGTAAAGCGAGGTGATCCATAGTGGATGCCTAGGGTGACGCATAACCCTGACTTAGAACCTGTCTTAGTAACTACGTGAGATGAAGCCGCGCATGTCATGGAAGAACCAAAGAAAAGGCCCCTCATTATATGAGAGGAAGCATTACATAGAAAGTATCTTGATCCAAGCCATCAGAAAGAGCTCTACCAAGAGACCATCGAGGTGATTAGAAACCTACAAGGGGAGATTTAATGTTTGAAAGAGTAGTCACAGAAGTTGGAACAAACAAAGAATACTAAGGTCTCTCATAAGGACATGGATGAGGTTAGAGAAGTGTGTAGGATGCTACGCTAGGAGAATATTATCCCTCTATTAGGAGAGTGGCTAAGAGAAAAGGTACCGTGCGCTGGAGGTGAGTGCGAGAGGTAGGTCTTGCATGTTAATCTGCCCCCTCATAGTATTGATTATGACAAAGAAATCACATTGAATGTAGTTATGGATGGATGGCTCTTGAGAAACATTCTGATTGACACGGGTGCAAAGGTCAATGTTCTCACTTTAGATGCATGGAATCAGATGGGGAGGCCCCCATTATAGCCATCTTCAAATGTGTTGTATATGGAGAATAGGACAAAGGCTATGCCCATCATAGTTTTAAAGGATGCATCCATAACCATCCAAGGGGTAAAGTTTACTGGAGATTTTGAAGTCTTAGTGCTTGCTGAGGTAGATAACTTTCCAGTGTTACTTGGACACCCCTGGTGTTATGGGAATAATGTTGACTTGCACTTTAACAAAGGGTACATAATTTTTTAGAACAAAGAGGAGTGCATCGTTATTCCACTGACAGATGGGAGGTTTATGCCCTATATAGAACCTTTGGGAGAAGAGGACCTGGATAGAATCTATGTGCACACCATTAGAGACCCCGAGGTTGTCCATCCATCAGGAGAAGGATTCATTCAATGGGAAGATGCTCAATCCATGAGTGATACAACTAGCGTTGCATGTGAAAATTGGGCACACATGACCTATGAGTTGGTCAGAAGACAATTGAAGGGAACTATGACTCACGTTGTCCAGGTGCATGCTTGGTTAGGTTCCTGTGAGGAAGGCAGTTACTCAGTTACACTAGAGAGGGTAACCCTAACATATTTCTATGCATGATGGAGGTACAATGGACATATCAAGCATAAAGGAGGAATATAATCACTTATACCTTGTGTGGAATAGCAGTGTGTTAGTGGGTGACCCATCAAGATAATCTTCTAGAGTGGCGCAAAGTGAGAATCATGTTCTCTGTTAGGTTCCTTCAGAGCAATGCACCCTCTGCAATACACAACTATCATGGAAAGGAGTTCACTTCATTCCATGCCCGGGAGTGTGAGAAATCCTGGATAGTAGGCCCAGAAGCCTTACCTCCTTCACTATGGGTGCATAAGTTCTATTCCACCTTGCAGGGTTGTGCGCGTGCATGGTACATTCATTCAAGAGTTGTGTCATCAGACGGGTAATTGGACAAGAGTTAACAACAGATATTATCAAACTTTTGAGTATCAATCTCCTAAGCCATCGGTGAATGAGACATTGTAGGTAGTCAAACGCCTTACCTTGGGAGATAGTGTCATGGCCAAGGATTGAATCCTATATTTTTTAGGGGAACCTGAGTTGGGGGTGCACTTTGTAGAAGAATAACTAGAAGGAGAGACAGAGGAGATACAGTTTGAGCGCACCTTCTTGGAGAAGGAAAAAGGAAAGTTAGCCTACCTGATAGACGATGAGGAGGTAGAAAATTGGATGTTAACCATACAAAAGGTACATGTGAAGTATTGGACAAAGTAGATGAGAAATAACATGCCTACCATGATCCCTTGAAAATAAAAAAAGTTAACATTGGTACAGAAGCAAGAGCCGAAAGAAGCTGTCATTGGAGATTACTGGACAGACCAGGAGGTTTCAAAAATAGTTGAGTTGTTGCACAACTTCCAAGACTTGTTCCCACATGGGTACCATGAATTAAAGGGAGTTCATCACTCATTAGGGGAAATGTGGATTAAGTTAAAAGAAGGTGTGCGCCCCATCAAGAAGAGGCCCTACAGGATGAACCCAAATTTACGCGTAAAGGTTAAGGAGGAAATTGATAAGATGATAAAATCTGGAATCATCGAGGCAATTGAAGAATCTGAGTGGGTGAGCCAATGGTGATTAGTATCAAGAAGGATGGGAGGATAAGGATTTGTGTTGATTATAGATATTTAAATTCTTCTTGTGTGATAGATCCTTTTCCAATCCCATTTATTGAGGATATTTTGGAAGGTGTCATAGGGCGAGAGATCTATTCTTTCACAGATGGATTCTCTGGATATCATCAGGTAAGAATTGCAAAGGAAGACCAGGAGAAGACTACTTTTACGACTGAGTGGGGAAGCTTTACTTATACGGTTATGCCCTTTGGGCTTAAGAATGTGCCTTCTATGTTTTCGTGCATCGTGGTGTAGGAATTTCAAGACTTCATCCACAAATTTCTACAAGTCTACCTGGATGACTAGATGGTGTATGGATTAGTAAGGGACCATTGTGATAATTTGAGATTGATGTTTGAGAGGTGTAGGAAGTTAAGTATCTCTCTAAACATTAAGAAATGTGTCTTTGCTACTCCATTTGGCACATTACTAGGTCACATTATATGCAAGGAAGGTTTATTGGTAGACCCTGCCAAAGTTATTGTTATTTTAGGGTTTGGAGGAGCCTACCAGTCAAAGTGTGGTGTGTGGATTCTTAGGGCATATGGGTTATTACAGGAAGTTCATCAAGGGTTATGCCAGGATTTCCATGCCATTGGAAGAGTTATTAAAACATAAAAGCAAATTTCATTAGGGGGAGGTGCAACAAGTGGCTTTTGACATGTTGAAGGAGAAACTTACTACTGCACCCATTTTGCGCTTTCCCTCTTGGGATAAGCCTTTTCATGTACATGTTGATGTGTCAGGTATGGCAATAGGAGAAGTGTTGGCACAACCTGGAGAGGGGATTGTTGATCACCCTTTGTGTTTTACAAGTAGAAAATTAACTCTAGCTGAAGCGGAATTATACAACAATGGAGCGTGAAGTGTTATCTTTGATTTATGTGCTGCACAAGTTCAGGAAATACTTATTGGCTACTCTTTTTATCTTTTACATGGATCATATGGTACTCAAGTACTTAGTGAACAAGCCTATTTTGTAAGGGTGCATATGTCAGTGGATCTTTTTGTTTCAGGAGTTTGACTTTTTAGTTGTCGTAAAACTAGGAAAAAATAATTTAGGACCTGACCATCTATCAAGGATTAACTCAGGAGAGGATGTGCAAAGCATTGAGGACACAATGCCAGATGCACAATTGTTCAGATTGTAGTACGTGCCCTTTGATTTGGAGGATATTGTTGTTTTCTTATGAACGGGTGTGGCACCTGAAGGAATGAAGGCCTTAGAGAGAAAAGTACAGTTGGCTATACGCGTTGTGCCCTATATGTTGATTAGCGGAGACCTATACAAATTAGGTTGAGATGAGGTTTTGTGATAGTGTGTGTTGGAACATCAAGCATACTGCAATCATGGAAGAAGCTCATGGTGGCATTGTAGGAGGACACTATGCAGGGAATGTGACCGTGCAAGATCCTATTGGTAGGCCTTTGGTGGGAGACAATTTATAAGGATTGTATAGAGTATTGCAAGGCCTATGACCATTTCCAGTGCCTTGGTAAGATGAGGCAGAGAAATGAAATGTCATTAAAACCTATTGCTAGTGTATAACCATTTGAAAAATGGGACATTGACTTTGTGGGACCTATTTCCCTAGCTGCACGCGTAGGACAGGTTCACGCTATATTATCACTTGCACAGACTATCTTACAAGGTGGGTAAAGTATGCCTATGAAGGATTGCATGGCAGCTACAATAGCTAGGTTCTTATGGGAGAATATAATTAGCAGGTATGGATGCCCATTGAGTTTAACAAGTGATAGGGGTACTCACTTTTTGAATGAAACTAGTTAGAATCTTATTGGCAGAGTTTATGGTGGCCCATCACAAAACTACACCCTATCACCCTCAGGCTAATGGAACTGCTGAGGCATTTAACAAGATATTGAGCCACACATTAACTAAGATTTGTGATTTTGGAAGAAGGGACTGGGATGAAAAAGTCTCTACAGTGTTATGGGCATATCGCACAACTATAAAATGATTGAACAAGGCCACACCTTTTCAATTGGTGTTTGGCACAGAGGTAGTTCTTGCCTGTGGAATTCATGTTACCATCCCTGCGTATTACATGCGTAGGAGGATTGGTTGATGAACAAGCATTAGAGGAGTGCATTGAAAAACTAATGATAGTTAGATGAGAGGCGCACTATAGCCTGATGGAGCCAGAAGAATGGAGAAAGCTAGGCATAAGGCATGACATGATCAATATATTAAAAATAAGAAGTTTAAGGTTGGGCAGATGGTTCTTCTGTATAATTCACAGTTTCTGCACCATCCTGGGAAACTCAAAGTGCATTAGTTGGGACCGTATGTTATATCCTATTTACTTGATTCAGGCACTTTCTAGTTATAAGCGCTAGAAAAAACATGGTTGCCCGATTATTTTAACGAGAGTAGGTTGAAGCCCTACTATAAATAAGTCTTCTGTGTGTTTGTAAATAAGGTAGTATTTCCATTTAGCTTAGGATTTCCCTTAATGCATTTTCCTTTATATGTGTTTCCTTTCATCATTGCTATGCTTTGTCTTTTAGTTTCATTTGTTGTGGGCAAGCTTTGCACTGGTAGCTAGTTACTATCTAAAGGGGTTTTATGCACAGAGGACCGTGCATCTATTTAGTGTGGGGTGGAGAGTGTAAAGAAGAGTTTCAGTGAATAGTGCAGTAAGAAGCAAGTGCTAGGAGTGATGTTGATTGGTGGCCCAAATGAGAAAATCAAAAGTGCGTGGGTTCAGAGGAGCACAAAAGTGATTATGGGTGGAGATTGGTGTCAAAATATTTATAAAAACCACGTACAATGATAAAAGCACAGAGCAACATGAGGTAGGTGGTGACAAGAACTAGGCTTAAGATGCAGAGGAAGATTGAATTTGGTGCTATGAGTGCACGTAAGGTTCTGTGCTCGATGCATTTTTTTGTGCCAGAAGGTTGTGGGAGTTTTGTGAAAGTTTGTGTGTGAAGGAAAAGTGCTAGACAAAATGTGTGGGAGGATAGCATTGGAAAAATCTGACTTTAATGTGATTGTATGGTGGTAGGTGGCATGGGAGTTAATGCGGGCAAATAAAAAAAGCTATAAATAGAAGGTCAGGATGAGTTATTATTTTTACCTTGCAGTTGTTGTTGAAGAGCTCTTGCAAACTAGGGCATCCTTGTGAGAGAATTTGCAAAAGATTTATGTGTGAAGCAGAGAATTTGGAAGATTTGTGAACCAGAGTGGAATAGAGTACATGGGCATGCATGAAGGATATTGTTTGGTGGATTCCCATGAGTATTTACACTATCTTTTGGAAGGAGAGTTTTCCAGGTTAGGGTTTGCAGAGCTAGGGCACATGTTTTGAAGAAATTTCATAGGAGTGGAGCTGAGGGATTGAGCAGTGTTAAAGCAAGATGTAAGGAAGAACTTACAAGGGCTTGATGAGAAAAATGGCACCAAGGAAAGGATCAAATGTTTCACCAAAGAAGAAGGGAAAGGGAAAAGGAAATCTAGTCGCATCGACAAGTTTTAACGAAGAGTGGTACACGGAGATGTAGTACCTAGATGGCATTTTAATGGGGATGGAATGGGTCTCTCACATGTACAAGATGGTTATAAGTGATTATAACCATAGGAAAAATACCACTGAAGAAGGAGATGGCATTGGAGCTTGTTTTCCCAATAGTAGAGAGAACACATGATGACAAACCAGTGTATGATGACTCTGTGAAGACAAAACTGGAGAAGGCTGAGCTTTTACAAATTTTTGAGTTACTATTTTTCAGTAAACTTGAGAGATTATACCAATGGCTCATGTTGACATGCATGAAGATCACTTATATGTCACAGGAAGGAGAATGTGCATAATCCCAAAGCTGATCTCCAAATACACTAGACTTATCTGTACAGGTGAGTCGCTAGACGATGACTTGGACGACAAGGAAGCTATCATGGAGACAACCAAGGAATATGAATACAAGAAGGGTAGGCACTATTTCAATATTTCCAAGATTACTGACCCATTCATGAAGATGATCGTGCACTTTCTCACCATGTTAAATGGGTAGGAACGGTGGACGCAAGTGAACAAGAGATGGTTGAACGTTTGCAGAAATATTTAAGAAGGGACAATCTACAACCTCTCGGCCTTCATTGTGGAGGATATCATCGATGTCTGCATGTGATGGAGATAAAATTATGTATGGTAATATTCTCCTTACCATTGTGTTTTCTGAGATTAGAGTGCCCGATGGGCCGAATAACAACATTTGGGAGTACCCTGATGAGAACCCCTCCCCAACTAAGAGATTCGAAGCATATACTTGTGAAACGATAACAACTGCATATAAGGCGCACTTGGATAAGTGGTACAAGTAGATGTGTGATGCATTTGGGGAAGAATGGAGGATTCCAGAGTAACTACCAACCTTGGTAAAGGATGAGGCTGAGTTTGTAGTGTACCAAAACTTCTGCATTGGAAGGTTCACGTTAACTGATGGCACTAAAAGCCCATGGTGTAAACTACCTTTTGCATTCACAATGTAGTATTTTCAAAGCATAGTTAACAGGTTCAAGGAGGCCAAGAAACTTAGATTTGATCTAAGTGAGGTAGATCAGGATCACCACATGTTACACCGAACATTAGTGTATCCTAAGAAGTGCACATATGTGGATAAGTATGTCTCTCATGACATACATATGCTAAGGCCCGTAACATTACCACTTGCGAGAAGCATGGTGATAAGGGTGTACATACACCTAAGGCCCAAGTTTGAGAAGGGTGCATACGTCGAGGATGATGTATCCATCCCTGAGGACCCCACAGAAGGAAGAAAGGGGAAAAGAGAGAGAGGGAGGAAACTACAACAAGCAGGGTGCCGAGTGCATGTACAGTTCAGACCACAGGGGCACAGGAGTCAGGCGTGGGCCCAAGTACTTACACACGAAGGAAGAAATCCCTGTGAAGGAGAAGTCACCTGAGAAGGAAATGTCCCCTGTGATAGAGGAGTCACCAGTGAAGAAGAAGCAAAATATGGTGCAGAGTTCAGACTCTGAGGAGACAAAGAGCATGAAGGGTGACGAGTCTTGAAGAGGAGAATGAGGAGTGTGAAGAAGGTGAGAATCCCCCAGTGTTTGATGTACATGGATCTGATGAAGAGTGGGATGATTTTTTGGAGGGTGCTCAAGAGAAAGAAGGAAGTGAAGAGGAAGTGGGGATGAATGTGCATAGGACCCCACACCTGTCTGATGAATAGTTGGATGACACAGTGGAGAAGGAAGTAACAGGTATCATAAAGGATTTGGTAGAGCATGAGGTGGAGCATAGCACAGAAGAAGTGGAGAAAGAGTATGGGAGCATGGGTAGAGATCCCAGTTTAGTAGTTTACTTCCCAACATGAGTGTGCATAGGTGGCAAGGGTGCAATGGAAACACAAGGACCCACAATGACTTATGTCAATGATCCAAACAAGGTCCCACATGCACGTTTTCAAAGCACATTGCTTATAGACCAAATCTTCTATTGGTCATCATTTGAGAAAGATAGTGCGTACACGCGCACAAGGAAAATGTTGTCATGGAATTTTGAGTCCCATGTTGATGAACCAGAGTTCAAAGTCAATGCAAGAGCATTGGTAACCACATAAAACCCCAATGAGATAAATCCTATTGTGGATTCATAGTAGCTAACTGATGAGAAGGCGTGTAATGTGCTAAACAAGGTGGTGGTGGAAGTCAAAGAAAGGTTATTCAGGAGGAATAATAGGATTAGGGCCTTAGAAAAATAATTGGATGAGAAGAACAAGGAAATCATAGAGAGAGACAAGGAGATAAAAGGGAAGGAGTCTATAATTGTGCAATTAAGGGCTGAGTTGAGAGAAGAAAAGGGGAAGGTGCGCGAAGCCTACAAGAAAGTGGAGACTATCTCAGACTCCATTATTTTAAAGCCCATATTTGGCCCCTCCTGAGTAGAAGTATGAGTCATATTTCCACTACTTAGAGGAATTGACGTGCCTAATCATGATGGAGAGGCAACCACTTATGTTGGAGTTGGCAGAGGAAGTTTTGGTGTGACAAAGAGAACAGGAGAAGTTGAAAATTGAAGAGACCATAACTTAGTACTCTGAGCTCCTTACCTCTGTAAAAACCACAACGCACATGGCCTGAAGTTGTCTATGACAACTGTGGAGACAAGGACAAGGTGGAAAGTGTATTGGTTGCTACCCATGAGGTGGACCTAAAGGATTTCCAGGAAAAGAACAAGGGTAATAGGGTGGAATGGGACAAGATCATAGTAAAGGTCGAGAAGAAGTCTGAGGCGATTGAAAGCTTAAGGGTCTCAATTAGAAATAAAGTGAAGGAATTATATCCCTAGGTTACACGAAGGTTAGACATGTTGAGCGACCTTAGCAGGAAAATGGAAAGTATTGTTGATACACTGAAGGCTAAAGGTGAAGATTTATCATTTGATGGAGTCAGTGCATTGGATAGGGATTTATTTCAACAAGCAAAGTGAGGTGGATGCTTGGAATAAGATTGAGGTATCCTTGAATAAATAATTCCCAATCCTTGTAAAATAATAACAACATTATTTTGTTCTTTGGCACAAGATAGATACAGGTTATTCTTTCCCTCCATTCTTTATTCTTTGTTAGAGATCAAATTATTTCCAAGGATGGACAACATGTTTAGTGTGGGGTGATGTTGAGCCCATAAAATGACTAAGTCCTAAAGTAGAGGATGATCATGCACGGAAGGCACTATGGAGAAAATCATGTGAGTAAACGTGTGTGAGGAGAGATAGGTTTGTGCGTGGAATCAGGAAAGGGTTTAAGGTTTAAGGACTTAGCCACATTTCGGTTAAAGAAGGGTATCACATGCAAAACATGTGAAGTTGTGGGTAGGTGTAATGATGACAAGGTTGTTACATGGAGACTTGAAGCTCAAGAAAATAATATTCCAGGGAATCATTATGGTTACGGGCTGTAAAGTGGAGGTTGTTATGGCTAGCTGGCATCTGCATGGCTTGGACACTCGAGTATAACAGAATATGATGACATTTGGCATGCAAGATTGCTTTTGGAATGATGATTAGGAGAGCTCCTATCCTATTTAAGGAGGCATTTGGATCTAGAAAAAAGAGGTCGAGTGTGAGTGCATATGTAATGGTGTATGCATGGTGAAGAATATGTAATGGTTCTAGGGGGTAATATAGGGTTTCTGGATCAGAGCCATGGGGAGGGTAGGATGCTAATGGTAGAATGATGTAACTTGATTTTTTGTTGAACCTTTTTATGTAATCTGGCTACTGTAAACATTTTTTAATCAATATATAAAGGGTTGTTTTGAATATCTATGTTTATGGGTTCAAACCCTAGTTCTCTTCATTTTTCTCATGGTTCAGATCTGATCTCTTTGTGTTGTTATAATGTTTACCTTTATATCATGGTGCATTTGTGCTTAGAACTAGTTTCTCTACTATTGTGTTAGAATAAATGCATGTATTTCTATATCTGCATGTATTCCTCCATTGATGGCAAAGCATTCTTACAAGGCTCATAGAAAGGAGGGTCTCGACACCCACGAGTGCCTCGGGTGAGTGACGGCTAATGTTGGGTGATAGGCTGAAGTGCTTGGGGTTTAAAGGACAAAAAATTTGCAAATTGTTACACCTTTCGTCCTTCACAATCTTTAACAATGAGCCCATGGTTCTTATAGGTAGTGTGAGACTGGGAAAGGAGGAAGGTATAATTAGTCACTTATGTTTTATCTTTGGTGATGAGCCCTTGCCTATTACTATTGGTATGGGGAAAAACATAGGGGGCCATTTCAAAAAACAATCAACAAAAGAATGCCTTGAGACAATATGCATCAAAAGTTCTTAATCATACAAAACTCCAAAGAAACAATTTAGATGCCCATAGTAAGAGAGATAATCTTTCTCTAAACTAGATTTTTCCAATCAGTAGGCCACCTATAGGTATAAGCTTAGTCAATAC
Source organism: Taxus chinensis (assembly GCA_019776745.2). Lineage (NCBI taxonomy): Eukaryota > Viridiplantae > Streptophyta > Pinopsida > Cupressales > Taxaceae > Taxus > Taxus chinensis. Next base: position 167,778,630 of record CM034151.1, read on the forward strand.
CTATAAACTGAGAATCATCTCAGGATTGTTCGGGTAACTCTAATTGGAGATGACTGACAATTTCCCAATTGGACCATTGTTACGCCTTGTGTCTTTTCATCCATCATATTCATTTTTTCATCACTATCTCATGTTTATCACGTCCTTCTTGGCTCTTAGTGTTGAGCCCTCGCATCTTACTAGTCGTGTGGAGTAAGACATCCTATCACTATATCACCTATGATACATTTTGTCAATGGAATGAAATAAAAAAACACGTTCCCAATGTGCAACATTTACACGTGTATGTTCCTTGTCACAACTAAGTCCCTCACATGGATACCTAGTTAAAAAATCACTAAACATTCAAAAACAAAAAAACACTTAATATTCAAAAAATAGAAAATCCCCAAACATTCAAAAAATTCCTAAACATTAAAAAAATCACAAAATCCCCAAAACATTCAAAATCATAACAAAATTTCTAAACATTAAAAAAAAAACCCTAAACATTTAATTAAAAAATCCTTGAACATTTTAAAAAATCACAAATTCACTACAAAATTCTTCCAAAACTATAAAAAACATATAAAACTAGTCAAAAATCTACAAAAAAATTGAAAAAACATTCAAAAATCCTAAAAATTTGCAAAAAAGCAAAAATCCCATATCATCAATTACAACAACCAAAATTCCCAAAAATCAAAACATTGACTCTTATCATGGTGTCCATTCCCAATATCAATCAATCGATCAAAACATCATATTCCCAATCCCTTACATGAATCCTCACTTGGGGTAATCTCAACTCTCATTTTCTCCCTTGCATGTATCCTTGCTTGGAGGAAAGACCCAATCAATCTCGGCTCACATTTTCTCCCTCACATGTATCCTTGCTTAGGGGAAATGAACCAATCAATCACAAATCATCTTACCCTTTGCATGTATCCTTGCTTACGGGAAAACCAAATCAATCAATCTTCACTTTTGAACACATTAGGGATAGAGTTAAGTGTCTTTATGTAATGTTGTGTTTCATTATTACTTTTATTAGTTAATTGTTGACCAATTACAAGTTTATTGTTTATCATCTTGGTTTATTTATAACCATGGTGCATACATTTACTGTGTATATTGAGTTTGTTTTTACTTTTCTATTTGTTGTGTGTATGTTTCTTTATGCACATAGTGAGTTACTCATTATGGTTCTTTAATAATCATGGTGCAAAATCTATTATACAAAAGCAAAGCAAATTGCTCTAAATTAAAAAATCTGAATGGAAGCTAAAGCTTCGAGTAAAGTTAGTCCCATAATCATTTCATCACAATTGATATCAAATAAAAAACAAATACTCATCATCATATGCCTATCATATATCATCTACCATAATCAACTCAACCCGCCCTTCTATTTAACCCTTTTTCTAATCATAATTCACATCATGAAACCCTAATTGTGGCCTTTGACCCATTGTTTCTCCTTTTGAGAGCTTGTTTTACCCATCTCTTACGAGGTAGTCTCTTATTCCTCCCATCAAGCGACGTCCACCACTTTATCCATCACCCATCCTGATGCAGCCTAGAATCCATTGTATAAAATATAGGTGCGTTGGCACATCACCTAGCCTGAGCTGCGCACTCACCCGAAGCGTGTAAAGGTACCAGGCCCCTCTTTAGAGTTGCTTATGCAGGATGTTAGTGTGATGAAGATAAAGCATATTCAGAACCATAAATAACCATAAACATTCCACAGAGCATATTCCAGATCTAGATCTTAGAGAATCATGAATTAAACAATAACTATAATAAGATCAACCATACAAGAACCAGTTACAATCATGTTTAACACCATTAGCTAGCCAACATACTCTATTACATTAAACACTATAAAACATAAAAGCTTCTTACATTATAAATTATCACCATAAGTCATGCGCGCATCAAATCTAGCAGTATAACTCTATAATAATTCAGTCTCTCCACACACACACTAAACTACATAGTTCAATACATACTTATAGAGGGTGGGGACTTTCCCTTCACCACCTATGCACTTCTCAAAATAGGTCACATGTTGATAATAGCCATGCACCTTTATAATAACATGCACACATGCAAGTGCACTAATAATAGACATCCTATAGTTAACTAGAAGAAGTAATCCTATTATTAACTCAAGCTCATGCATGGCGCTTATCAGTCGCTCATTCCCAAAATACCATTTGTGTGTCACGCAAGTCTCCATCCCGATGTGTGCTTTGCACGCTATCTCCAAAAATAGCCCTTATCCATAAAAATGGCTAAGTCCTGAGTCAACTTGTTTTTGGCGCTCATTTCCTTTCCTATCTTTCCATGCCTTCAAATGTGCCTTGTTCCCATGGCGTGAATCTTATGTGTGTCTTCTCCTTTAGGAAAATACTATGTCTAGCTCAACATTACCCCACACTAAAGTACATTGTTGTCTCGGCAATGGGGATTCTTTCTGATGTTCCCAAATAAAGAATAAGAATTGAAATAATGTAAAGAATCATTGTATAAATGAATGGATCTTTACTCCGCATCTTCCTCTTCTTCAATTGGGAGGATCAACTCTAGATATTCACTTTTAATCTCAGCCTCCAATGTCTGTCAGTCATCTAACGTGATCCTTGTCTTCTCTAGAATGTTTGTAGCGATGGCATCCAACTCGTCCTGAGTAATATTTTCCTTCTCATTCTGCAATACGTGCAAATAACATTGGCCATAGACAGACATCATTCCCTCCAGAAGATCCATCTTCTGCACTATGAGCTTCCCAATCTCATCTATCCTCTCCTTATGTGGATCTTGGGCTGTTACAAGGGCTTTGCACTTTTGTTTCACTAGTGCCAATCTTTCTGCACGCCCTAAAGTCTCATCCTTCATTACTACCAGAACTTCATTATCCTCAACCAGAGTTCTGATCCTTATTACTGCCTCTGGTGCTGCACACAAATTAAGAGCTTGGTCTACTTTCTTCAGGTCATCATTTAAAGTTTGGAGCAGCACCTCATACATTGAAATTTTTCTAATCATAGAGGCCCTTTCTCTCTCTACTTCTTGTTCAGCATCTTTTGGTGTAGGCATTCTAAGTGGTCCATCCTCTAGCACCAAATAAACCAAAGTGTGCACATAATGCATTGCAGAAGGAAACTTCTCAGGTACCTTATGTTCAAGATGAGGCCTTGCCTTCATAATGTAATCACCAATCTCTTCCACTATGCTAACAAAATCTTCATTCTTTATCTGTTCTTTTTCCTTCTCTTCCTTTAAGTGCTTTATTTCGGTAGTTTTATCTTTTTTATCCTCAATCAACACTCTAATGGTGGCGGCCTTATCAATATTTCTTTGCACACCTCAGTTGATACCTTGACTAAGGCATTGCTGACCTGCTCATCAGACATAAGTGTGGGATTTATGGTCATGTGCCTGCTCTAAGGTGCCTTCTTTACTCTCCTTGAGACACAAGACTCCTCACACACATCAAAATCTGGTTCATCCATGTGATTCTACATGGACCAAGATAGTTGTTTGCTTGCATGCGTAGTGTCCATATCTGGTTCCATCAACTCCTATCCATATAACTCCTTAAGGTCCATTGTGCTCTGAAACTGGGCACGAATGATTTTACTTGTGTCCTTAAGCATAGCCCATACTTAGCACAACATATTCTTCACTTCTCCTCATCCTTGGCCCCTTAGGAACCTAAGCGCCAAGTTTGGAGTTGGCCCTTCTCCTATCTGAGTTGTAACTGGTGTGCTGGTTTACTCGCGTAAAGTTTCTTCTGCTTCTTTCACCCCTTCTTCTTCATCTTTCATTTCTTCATCCCTGGGATCCTCCACATCTTCTGGTTGCACTGGAGTTCTAGGCATGCTCTCTTTGGACTCCTCTGCCTCCTCATTAAGCTTCATCTTTCTTCTTCTTTTCTTCTCAAGGGCTTCTTTCTGAGGGGAGAGTTGAGGTGATCTTCTTACAGGCTGTGATGTTCCTACACCTTGGGTCCTGGTTCTTCTAAATACCCTCTTAAACTAGCGCTTGTCAGGGACTACATCCATGTCTAAGTCCTCCACTCCTTCTTGCACCTGTGGTGGAGTATCTATACGCTCACTTTCCAATCTATATGTGGGCTACCTCTAGCCTTTATGGTCCAAGCCTCCACTATCCTCATGTTCTTCTTCCTCTTCTATCTCTATTGTTATTGTAGGATTTTGAGCTGGCACATTCTCCATTGTGTGTTTTCCCTTAAGCGGCCCTAGTAGCATGAACTCATTCTTCACATACTTGTTATTCTCTATCCTAGGCTTAAGTTTGAAGATATACGAGCGTGGCTCCACTATCCTCAATAGCAAAACTTACTATCTTTATATTTATGACATCTAAAATGAGCCTCTCAATGTAGTCAGACCGACTTGGATATACATATGTTTTCCTAAGAGTGTGGTAGTCACAATCTACCTTGTCTATGTTGAAGTTCAGATGACATGCATCAATAAATATGTGAACTGAGACCTAGAAGTAGCGTACTGTGAAAGCATAGGGTAGTTTGTACCATGGTGTCCATGTCCCATCCTTCATGGCAAACTACGTGATGCAGAAATTTTGATATACTACATGAACTGTACTACCTTGTGTACTACCAAAGGTAGTTCCTTTGGAATGCATACATTCCTCCTCAAATGTCATGTGAAGTCAGTCATACCATAGTTCTTCCCTTTGCTTGAATGGGCCACTCATTGATCCTTCACATAAATATTTCTCGAACCTTTCCGTGAGGGACTTCTTCTCAATGGGGTATTCCCAAATTTTGTTCTTTGGCCCATCGAGCACTCCAATTTCTAAAAAAATAAGGGATAGTAGGATAGTGCCAAAACTTATCTTCTCACTGTGCGTGCTTCCTTAGTAATAGTTTCCACAATGTAGCCCGACCAAGTTGTAGATTTCACCCTCTGACATTTTCTTTACAATATGTAGCCACATTGTGTTTACCTGTGACCATCTCTCTTGATCATTTAACTTTGTGAGCAGATGCATGGCTTCCTGTACTACATGATACTTCTTTAGTTTGTCTATGTCCATTCTGCACGGACCTTTGGAGTATCCTAACTCTTTGTTGGTGGCTATAACAACTTCCTTATCATTCAAATCACTCATAATATCTATCCCTATGCCCTTCAGTCCTGTCAATGTGGAAATTAGGGTTGTTGTGATCCTTAACCTCTATCCAACAAAATAAAAAAATTCCTCATGGACTCTTACTCATAAGCCATTGGTATAAAGCTTCTGGTTTTCCAAAATATGGGATTTCATATAACTGATAAACCCCTACCTTCTTAAGCAACTTCTCCCCAACATCATCATATACTGGCATATCATCCACCATGCACTTGTTGGTCTTCTTATTCAACAACACATCTAATTCTCCCCTGTTGTTAGTGGTGCAGTGATTGTAATCACTTACTTTACATCGGAAAATGTGGGAATCCCAATCCCATCCAACTATCACTCCTTCTGGGTACTGCATTTCTGAAAATTTCTCTCGGGTGCAACTTTGACCTAAACCTCCACCTTTTTCTTTCCCTTTGTGCCTGTTGCAGGTGCTTTCATTGGCGCCATTGTAAAAATCTTGCCTTTTGTCTTCTATGTCAAGTAAGCTCAAATCCTAGCTCAAAACTGAGTTCCCTAGCTCAAAACTACATGCCCTATCTCTTTCTCAATGCTTCTGCTACGCTCAAACCCTTCACCAATAGTGGTGCAAGCCACTTCCATGCACAAATATGCTCTCCATGTTTGCTTTCGTAGCTCTCCACACCTCAATATGATTCTCTTGACTCGGTTACACTTAGCTCGCTCGAATGCTTATGATCACAAAGGTAAAAATGAAATCACATCACGTCCTTATATAGATTTTAAAATATTTATTGCATATATTGTTCCTCCACCTACCACCAATCCTCTCATTAATTGACCATTTTCCCAATTTCCATGTGGTACACCTTCACACCCCAGCTATAACCTTCTAGCGTGCCTTCCTACCTTCTAGCTACAAACTTCTCTTCCATGCACTTCCATGCATGAAGTACCTCACTACTGCACCCTCTTCTAGTAGTTTCCACGACCGGTGCTTACCTCATTCATTCATTTCCATCTATGGTATTCTTAGAAGAAATATCCTTTCTAGTAGCTCCTTTCCATACTTGAATAACAGCTGTAATAGTTTGTTCTCATGTGTACCCATTTGTGAATAACAAATAACAACCACCCCACACCAATGGTATGTGTAGTCCTCTACGTGTAAAAATACTTCAGATTGTAATTAGCTTCCAACACGCAAATGCACTTATTACACAAAACACCAAACTAAATTGACAAAGTATAACGACAAAGAAGGAAATACATTAAAAGAAATATAGAAATGGAAACCTATACTAAATGGAAACACTGCCTTATTACAAACACCAAGAAGACTTATTTATAGTAGGGCTTCAGCCTACTCCCGTTAAAGTAACCAGGTAACTGTATTCCATCAAGCACCTCTAACTGACAAGCGCCTGATTTCAAGTATATGAGTGATAACATATGGTCCCAACCAATGCACCTTAAGCTTTCGTAGATGGCGCATAAACTTAGAATCGTAAAGAATTACCATCTGTCCAATCTCAAGCTTCTTATCCCTAATGTGTCTGTCATGCCATGCCTTATGCCTGGCCTTTTCCTATGGCTTCTGACTCCAACTTGCTATGGCATGCCTCTCATCCAACTGTATTAACCTGTCAATTCTTTCTTCTAATGCTTGCTCATCAGCTAGACCTCTAACACGCACAATATGCAATGATGGTAACATGAATTCCATTGGAAGAACATCTTTTGCGCCAAACACCAATTGAAAGGGTGTGGCCTTATTCAATCTCTTGTAAGTTTTTCCTATATGCCCAAAGTACAATATAAACTTTATCATCCCAATCTTTCCTTCCAACATCACAAATTTTTTTCAAGGTCTGGCTCAATATCTTGTTGAAAGCCTCGGCAATGCCATTTTCTTGAGGATGATAAGGTGTAGTCTTATGGTGCACAACCATAAATTCATCTAACAATATCTTGATTGTATCATTCAAGAAGTGTGTGCCCCTATCACTTGTCAAACGCAATGAACATCCATACCTAGTAAGAATATTTTCCCATAAGAAACTAGCTGATGTAGTTGCTATACAATCCTTTATAGGTGCTGCTTCTGCCCACCTTGTAAGATAATCTGTACAAGTGATGATATAGCGCGATCCAGTTCTACGTGTCGGCTAGGGAAATAGGACCCAAAAATTCTATAGCCCATTTCTCAAATGGCTTCTACACTAGTAAATAGGTCTCAAAGGAATTTCATCTCTTTGCCTAGTTTTTCCAAGGCACTGAGAGTGATCACATGCCTTACAATACTATTTAAAATATTTGTATAGGGTCTCTCACAATAATCCAACTGAGTAGAATCTTACATGCAGTCGCATCACCTGCATAGTGCCTACCTGCAATACCACCATGAGTCTCTTCCATGATATCTATGTGCTCATGCTCTAGTACACACTAGTGCAATACTTCATCTCGACCTATTTTGTACAAGTCACCACTGATCAACATGAAGGGTATCGCACGAATTACAAGTTGTTTCTTCTCTAATGCTTTCATTCCTTTTGGCCTCATACCTATAAGTAAAAATATAACAATATCCTCTAATTCTGAAGGCGTGTGATGTATCCTATATAATTGTGTAACCGGCATTGTATCTTCAATTGTTTTCGCGTCCTCCCCTGATTGAATCCTTAATAAGTGGTCTAGGCCAGAATTACTTTTACCTAGTTTTACCACGATTGTAAAGTCAAATTCTTGGAATAAGAGCACCCATCGATACATACGCCCCTATAAAACAGGATTATTTACCAAGTATTTTAATGTCATGTGATTAGTATAAAATACAAAGTGTGTTGCTAGAAAATACTGTCTGAATTTATGTAGCGCGTAGATCATTGACAAGGCCTCACACTGTGTAGATGTGTGATTTTGTTCTGCAGGAGTCAACTTTCTAATAGCAAAAAAGATATGATGATCTATAATACCTTCTCCAAGATAAGCTAACACTGCGCCAATGGTTGTGCCAGAGGCGTCCACATGTACGTGAAATGGTTGGTTCTATAAGGTAAATTTTAGAATGGGCATTGTACTAAGTCTCTCATTCAATGCCTCAAATGCACATTGTTGCGGTTCTCCCCAATAGAATGTCCCTTTTCCTTTTAGTAACTCTTCCAGGGGTGCAACAATATTCACATATCCTTTGATAAATTTTCTATAATACCCTGTGTGGCCCAAGAATCCACACACCTCACTCTAACTGGCAGGCTCCTCCAGGCCTACAATAAATACAACCTTAGCTAGATCTACTAACAAACCTTCCTTGCAGATGATGTTCCCTAAAAAAGTTTCAAAAGGTGTAGCAAACACACACTTCCTGATGTTTAAAGAGATGCTTAACTATTTTCATCTTTTAAACATTAAGTGCAAATTGTCACAAGGATCCTTAACAAGCCCATATACCATCCAATCATCCAAGTAAACCTGCAAGAATCTGTGAATAAAATCCTAGAATGTTTGAACAAATATGCGTGAAAATACAACATGCATGTATTTCAAACCAAAGGGCATCAAAGTATATGCAAAACTTCCCCATTCAGTGGTGAAATTCATTTTCTCTTGATCCTTCTGAGCAATTCTAACTTGGCAATACCTTGAGAATCCATCTATAAAAGAGTAAATTTCCCACCCTGCAATGCCTTCTAATATTTCCTCGGTGAAATGCGTAGGAAAAGGATCAATCAAACATGCAACATTCAGCTCCATGTAATCCACACAAATCCTAATCCGACCATTTTTCTTTATACTGATTACCATGGGGCTAACCCACTCTGACTCTTCTAGGGGCTTAATGATACCAAATTCCAACATTTTGTCAATTTCTTCTTTAACTTTTATGTGCAGGTTAGGGTTCATCCTGTAAGGTCTCTTCCTAATTGGGTGCACACCTTCCTTTAGCTTAATATTCATCTCCCCTAATGACTCATGCAATCCTTTTAACTCATGGTATCCCCTAGGAAATAAGTCCTGGAAATCTGGAAATCATGTAGTAATTCAATTATCTTTTCCACTTAAGAATCAAACCAATAATCCCTGATTATTTCCTCCTTAGGTTCAACATTTATGCCAATGTTCATTTTTTTGGTCTTCATAGGTTCATGATAGGCACATGCATTCTTATCCACACCATCCAACACTTCACCCACACCTATTGAATGATATATATCTATATTTTCTACTTCTTCATCATCTACTATGTAGACCATATTTCATTTTTCTTTCTCACAACAAGCACACTTAAGTAGTGTGGCTTCTTTCACTTCTACTTCATCAAAACGAGCTCCTAAATCTACCTCACCAAATAAATCTTGGATGAGTTCTTCAGCCTTTCCACTGTCTCCCATAGTTAAGTGCTTTATAACCCTTAATGCCTCTTCTACCCGAGGTTTATTAGAGAAGTAGTCAAAATTCTGGGTCATTTCTGCAATCAAGTCCTGCTAATTTCCAGTATCTCTATGTAGCTCTGCATAAACATACCAAACGCGTGCGCAACCTTGTAAAGTGGAATAAAACTTGTGCACCCATAGTGAAAGGGGTAAAGCTTCCTGCCCCTCTGTCCAGAGTCCCTCACACCGCTGAATGTGGTGCTGAATAGGTTGATTACCATGATACATGCATATTTGAGTAGGCACATTACTCCTGAAGAATTAAGTGGTTAGAGAAATTATGACTTTATTCCATTGTATGAGATTATCCTTGTGAACCATCCACCAGTGTGCTGCTGTCCTACATAGGGTATACACTAACATATTTCTTATTTCTACTTGATCAGTCCATTACTTCTCCATGGCATGCAGGAATACCGTAGGGTCTCCTTCTCTAGTGTACCGAGGTATAGAGTTACCTATCCTCCTAACACAACGAGGTTTGCTTCTCCACACAAATGTTATTCTTACTTCATGCCCAACCATCTCATAGGTGTCATGTGCCCCAATTATCACAAGAAATACTCGTAGTATCACTAATAGACTACACAGCCTCCCACTGGAGGATTCCTTCCTTATATGGCTCAAGTACTTTTGGGTCCTGAGTGACGCGTACATAAATTTTGTTCAGGTCTTCCTCATTCAAAGGTTCAACATAAGGTGCAAATTTCCCATTTGTCAAAGGGATAATAACTATTTCTTCCTTTTTCTCAAAACTTATATACCCCTTGTTGAATTGTAGATCAAAATTATTTTCATAACACCAAGGGCGCCCAAGTAGAGCTGGGAATTTGTCTACTTCTGCAAGTGCTAAGAACTCAAAGTCCCTAGTGAACTTTTCCCCTTTTATAATAATGGAAACATCCTTTAAAAATTTGATGGGAGTGGCCTTAGTTCGATTAGCCATAAACAATACATTAGAGGATGGATGCAATAGAGGTATTCCCATTATTACCCATGCATCTACAGTAATCACATTAACTTTCACACCCGTTTCAATCAATATATTGCTCAAAAGCCACCCATCTACAACAACATTCATAGTGATTTCCTTGTCATAATCCAAATTATGAGGGGGAGGATTAGCATGCAGGATCTGCCGTCTATTTGCAATACTTGAAGTGTTTCCCTTTAGCCAATTCCCTAATAATGGAATGATATTCTCTTGACACAACATCTCGCACATCTCTTTTAAGTCATCAATATCTGATTGGTCTGGCTCTACTACCTTATTTTGTTCTAACTTCTATGACTATTCTTTTAAACATTGTATTTCTCCCTGAAGATTTTTGAGTACCTCCACCATCACTTGATAAACCTCCTTATGATGTGCAGGATCTGGGTACCTTGTATGTAAAACTTCCTCCTTGGTGATGGTAGGATTTTGTTGTAATGCTTCCTTGGCGTGCACAACTTCAGCACATGTAGTAATATTCATAGGTAATACTCCAAGTTCTCGTGCCAACTTTGGTATCCACTGATTTTACACAACACATTGTATTCTGACCATCCCTGTGCCCTTGTTTTCCTGTTTATGCTACTTTCTAAGATGATCATATAAGTCCGTGCACTCCTCATAGCTGTGATTATTCCCACAAAAATAACAAGTAATATTCTGAGGACATTCACACCTGTAGTGGTGAGGATATCCATATGTAAAACACGTTCCGTGAGAGAACTCACCTCATTCACCACCACGGTCTTAACCCCCAAATCCACCACGGTATCCTCAACCTCTGCCATGACCTCCTTCAAAGTGCTCTTCATTCTGATCATAGCATGCTTGAGCATGGTCACGATCATGGTGTTCACTCTTGAATTTAGAGTTATTTGATACTCCTGTCTATCGCACACCAATATCTATGGCATCATGGATTTGAACAATCAACCTATAGTCTTATGTATTTTGAGTCGTGGACCGAAAAATATTACAATAACAAGATACATTCTTTCTTATCACACGTTGTAATAATGGGAAACAACTTGCATCATGGTCAAAATTACATATCTCATAGTCTATCAATAATGAACGCACTGATCTACAGGGACAACTATCCTTAGTGTTCCCTTCCACTTCACAATCTGTACACCAAATCCCAGTGCACGTATCATGTGCTAAATTTTTTAATAGTTTCTCCAACTGCTTTGTCATAGCTATAATTTGTGCCTCCAGGAATGGGCTCAGTTTAGTGTATATACTCCCAACTGATTCAATGTGCAAAGCAGATTCAAGTGCTTCCTATGGGTCCGTATATCTCTTATGTGATAACACGCTTCTGAAAGGTGTGATTAAGTCCCCAATGAACCATTATGCATGCTAGCTAGTATGAATATCATAAGAAAGTTTAGACAACAATGTCTTGAAATGAGCATCATATTCCCAAATGATCTTAGTAGTTCCCTGCTTAATATCCTTGAGCACGCTTATACTCTTCTACTCAAACTTAGGGATATGAAACTCCTTAAGGAAAGCATCCATTATCCTGCCCCCACACATTGTGGGGTTTAGCTAGCCATCGGTTTTTCTTCCAAGTTCTAAGTTATCATCAAGATTTTGATTTCTATTGGAATTCCTTACAAATAAGTTCCCCTGGGATAACGTAAAAATTGGAACTCAGCTACCTTTGGGCACGAGTAAGTGGAAATTGAGTACTCCAAAATATAGCTATTCAAAACACCACAAAACCAAGTATCCACATTGTGTGTCCAAATTAGGTCAACATCATAGAGGGCTTGAAACTCTTCCTACACCTGAACAAGTGTGTGGTACCTCCAATTCCTTTTATATGCATAAGAAATTAGCCACTTGTACAGTTCTACCAGAAAAATAACAAAGAAGATCTCATATAAATAGTCATACAAATTCTGCTCCACCCACGCACATGCATCAAACTTAGATCCAATGTTGAACCTCTGAGTGTAATCTTCTTCTAGATCTTGTATCCAATCCTCAACATTTGCTAAGGTCAAATGACACATCTTCATCACAAACCATCCTGAAAACAACTAAAAAAGAGGTCCCGACAATAAAACTAATGATGCAACCTAAAATCCACTGTATAAAACCTAGGCGCGCTGGCACATCACACAGCCTAAGCTGAGCACTCACCCAAAGCATGCAAAGGTACCGGGCCCCTCTTCAGAGTTGCTTGTGCAGGATGTTAGTGTGATGAAGATAAAGTATATTTAGAACCATAAGTAACCATAAACATTACTCAGAGTATATTCTAGATCTAGATCTTAGAGAATCATGAATTAAACAATAACTATAAGAATATCAACCATAAAAGAACCATTTACAACCATGTTTAACACCATTATGTAGCCAACATAGTCCATTACATTAAACATTGTAAAACATAGAAGTTTCTTACATTATAAATTATCACTATAAGTCATGTGCACATGAGATCCAACATCATAACTATACAATAATGCACCACTACTAAACTACATAGTTCAATACATAATTATAGGGGTGGGGACTTTCCCTTCACCACCTACGCACTTCTCAAAATAGGTCACATGCTAATAATAGCCATGCACTATTACAATAACATGCACACATGCAAGCATGCTAGTAATAGAAATCCTATAGTTAACTAGAAGAAGTAATCCTATTATTAAATCAAGTTCATGTATGACGCTTATCAGTCACTCGTTCCCAAAATAACATTTATGTGTCACACAAGTCTCCATCCCGATGTGTGCTCCACACGCTATCTCCAAAAATAGCCCGTATCCATAAAAATGGCTAAGTGTTGAGTCAACTTGTTCTGGTGTGCATTTCCTTTCCTATCTTTCCACGCCTTCAAATGTTCCTTTTTCCATGCGTGAATCCTATGTGCATATTTTCCTTAGGAAAATACTATTTCTGGTCAACAAATCCACTCAAGGGGGCACTCCTTTAGCACAATCTTGACTTGTTGGGGCATCCAAATTTTCACCAGGGAAAATTAGGTAGTCCACCACAGTTCTTCATCATATGTTCACTGATCTATGTGCATCTACTATCTTTAAAGAACTATTACTTTGTAATAACGCTTTAAAGAAGCACAAATGCAAACACCCTAAAATATCCCATTACGCATTCTAAAACTCTAAAATCATCCTGTAATCACTTCATGACACATCACAACCATTTATCACTTATTACGACCACTTTTGATACATTTCACTACTTTACGACCCTTAATGACATTCTACGACATTATTTCGAATCACACTTGTATCATTCACACAACTTCCCTAATCACTTCTATTGCTTGCACAATGTTATGAATCATTAATTATTCTCATACTTCACTCTTAGGATTAATTAATTAATTAATCCTTTTGCTCTCATTATACATCCTTTACCCCATTAGCTAATTTTATTAGTGAATTGAATATTAGAACAATTAATAAATCACCCCTTATCCATTCCACCTCATCTCCAACTCACTTCCACCTCACTAGTGGACATCTAAAGTTGGCCAAAGCAATTCAAATCATGACTAAGGATAAAAATCATTAATTACATTCAAGAGGACAAGTTTAAATTAAATCAACTAATATATTTAAGTTAACTAAAACATATCCCTTGAGTCACGACTTTCCAAATTAAAGCAAAAATCCCTCCAAGCTAAAACTCACATCACCTTTTTTGATGTATAAAACAAAAGACATGAAATATTTATTTAAAGCTAAGTATTTATCTATTCAAAAGACATGCCACCTTTTCCCAAATCAATTACAACTCACCCAATTAAGATCAAAACAACAATTTATATTGCCAATCAAATTAGAAACTCAGAAAAATAATTTCAGTCATGTTTTAGTCATCCTCAGATCAGAAAATGAATCCCAAAAATTAAGGCTCTGGGATCCTCTTCCCTCAGCTAAATATAAACAATCATTCCTCTACATTAATCATATTTAGAAGCTTGAAAATATTCATTATTAGTATGTCAAATTGCCATTCAATTTTACACATTGTTATGTTGTCTATTTGATCAAAAATATATCAATCAAATTTAATCATTCATTTGCATTGATTGTAGCTGAAATATACTTTCATTTGGAACATTTTTGGAGCAGCCACATCCATTTGATCGTAGATATTCAACAAGCTCGGTGCTTCATTCCAAGATTCAACCAACTCATCTAAGGTTACAAGGAGATATGAAGGAAGAATGAGGTTTACACATTGTGTTTGTTTTATTCCCTTATTTGTATTTTCTCTTGTATACATTTTTGGCACGCCCGATGGGACACCCACATTTTTAATCATTTTTTTGTAAAACTAACAAAATTTTTGTGTTCTTCTTAGTGCTGAAAGGTCACTAACCAAATTTAAGGTTATTCCACAAGCAAGTTTGATGAGCAATTTACAAAAAAATAGGCATTTTGGCTGTATTCTAACATTTTTGTGTAGGTACAGATGATTTGTATTTCTATAGCCATCTTTGTGTTGTGTTAGCTCATGATCCATATACAAGATCTGGGAATGAAAGTAAAAGTGCATGGGTGAAAAATGTTGTGTGACAGATATAGATAGGCTAAAAATAGAAACAAAGCAAATGACCCATAAAAAAGGTGGAATGGATAAGTATGGAAACTCCAAGAGGAAGTTAAAGCATTCAAAGTATAAAAACAAGTGATGGAGCTTCCATAAAAGAAAAGAAGCAATGCGATTAGGAAAAGTGGCCTAAAACACCGCCCAATGTAGAGTTAGGTTATATTTTGGTAACTAAAGGCTAATTATAGACTTGTTAGAACTAGTGAAGGGAAATTCCCCACTAGTATAAATACCCCTCAAGGGTGTTGTAATAGAAATTTGATTAGTTTGTGAAGTAAGTTAGCAATTCAAGGAGAAATATCATGATTATGTAGCGCAAGATAGCTACGGTTTGTGAGTGAAGCAGTAATGACTGTATTTGGAACTTTGATTCAATGTATGGGGACCTTCTTTATTAAATATATTAATTGTTGTGGAGTAAATTGCTTACATGTTCCTACATGCATAGCTTAGTTACTCTTTTTATCTATGTTTATGCTTATGTTATGATTATTTTAATATACTTTTCCTTCGCTATACTAAAAAACATGGGAGCCTGAAATCACTCATGTCATGGGTGAATGCACTAAGGTTCTCTACCTTAGCATGATAGGTTAGTACAAGAAGGTAGTTATCAATGCATGTGCTAAGGTGGAAAACAATCCGCGTGCTTGAATGATTAAACTATACGAGAAATATTTTGGTTGCATTGTTAGGACCCATCACTATTAAGATATGATGGTAAAGTGTAGGAAAGATGGTTCAACTTATGCAAGAGACCATTGAGCCCTGGAAAGATAAAATATAAGAAGTGTTCTAAAAAAGTCATCTCAGTCATAAGAATTTCTCACCCAACATCTCTCCAATGAATTGAGTGGAGAAGAACCTGTATGAATAACTCTATGAGACTTTCATTAATGAACTCTTTAGGAGCCTATATGATTAGATATATGCATATTACCTGAGGAAAAATTGACTTTAGGAAGGAAGTATCCTTGGACTCTAGAGTGCACCACACTCCAGAGAGTACAAGAAGACTTACAAATCATAAAGTAAATTGGATGCACACTATGGATTATTGGTGGAAAGGAACCCTTCGTAGTTACATAATCGAATATGCAATATCGACTCTATCGTGTACTGACAAAGTTTAGTTCAATTTCTTCCACAAGAAAAGAGGAACACATTTAAGGTAATTTTTGATAGAAATTAAAAATCTCATGGTAGAATTGGGAATTGAGACCTTTCCCCATGGACGATCAAAGTTCCTGCCCGCGTGAGCAACACATGAGGGAAGGGAAAGGGAGGTAAATATTAAACTACACATGGATTCCTCATATGAGCACACATTAAAAAGAAAACAATATGAAGAGCACAATAGATGGAAATAGATGACCAAGATATAATTTCAAGGTAAAATTCAACCTTAAGAACTACAAAGGGGGACTAGGGATATTGAATCATGTAGGAAGGTGAATGGAGTGATGAAACACACACCAAATCAATAACTTGTGAGGATGAAGAAGAGTAGTATGATGCAAATGGAATTATCATCCCAAGAATCCTTTACCAACATCACAAAATATCACTGTGTTTCATTTGAAAACGCCATTGAAAATTTTACCTCTTTTTGGTCCAACTAGTCAAAATAGCCAAATTTGTCAAAATTGCCAAAATTGCCCATTTTAAAATATTCAACTTTGATGAAATATTTTGGGAGCATCGAAGTGTTTCAGAAGCCTTGGTTACAATAAATGGAAAGGTATCAAAATTTTTTCCGTGCTAGTATGATTTAGCAAGTAATTTGAGAGTTTCTGGATTATCTAGGGAAAGATTTCTTCCTAGGCACTTTTGGGAAAAAGGAGTGTGCATGCTTCATTGAAGAGTCAAATTTAGAAAAAGGTTTCAGGAACCACGTGTGGTTTTGGGATATCATATCGAAGGAATTCAAAATATTTTGGAGTCTACTACATGGTGAAATAAATAAGGTAGAGTTTTGAGGTTATAGAAAGTGGAAATTGTTCTGACACTAGTGTTAGGTGGCCTTTCTACATAGGAATTTTTCACTTAAGGTTTTAGACACCTCAAGTGGAGTTGGAAGCCTAAAAAAGTTTAATTTGAGATAAAATTCAATCATATTCATGATACATAAATTGGTTTGGTTCTTGTTTGTTGAAAAATCCTCTCGCAACTTAGCTCACCAACACACTACCCTAGAAAAAATGGAGGTATAAGAAAAAATTGTTGAAACACTCATTTTCAGACTTCCTAATTAGACTCATTGGATCCATTGGCCCATTTCCATCCGAAATCATAAATTTTATGGCCTCAATTCACTAATTATGAACCCCAGTGTGAACGAAAGACTCTGTGTGTAAAATAGGTGGTGTAAATGAGGTCTGAAAGTGCACCTTGGCACACTGGCACACTTTAAAAACACAACTGCACCCTTGACAAACTTTTCAGGTATAATTACACCACATAAGTGCACCTCTATCTAATTGGTGGAGATAAAACAAATAAAAAACACAAGTTGAAAGTAAAACATGAGTGTCTCTTGTAAGTGGGACCCACAATCTCTTCCATGGCACATTTTGAACACATGATTGCACAAAAACACACTTTTGAGGTACAATTGCACCCAAAAAGTGCACCTCATGTTGGTGGAGGTGCACATTTGGCATGTAGATGTGAAAAACATGGAAATACACTTTGCATTTGCATGGTGCATTCTCCACTTCCACCATATAATTGTAGTCACTAAATCACACACTTATCATGTACATCTAGCCTCTAAATTTTTCATTTATATGCATGATTCCTAAACTAGAAAATTACTCGTGAACACTCCTTTACTTTTCTTTGAAATTAATTTTATCCATTTCATCTTTATTGCTTGTTGTTTCTGATTGACAACTTATACGTTTACCTACCAACCAACATGTTACTCAGCCCTGATTTCACTATATGACCTTTTGAGCACCCCGTACAGGATTTCCCATTAGGGACAAGAGCACCAGGGTGCTTCTATCCCCTTTGAGAACCTTTTTCCTCTTTATCTTGTTTTCTGATCTTTTAAATGTTCCTTATTTCTTGTCTTCTTTTATCACCCTTGTTCGGCCTTTCACTTGTTAACGATGAAACTTAAGAAAATGAATCTCACACACAAATACATGTCTTATTTCACCTCATTATGGGGGGAAACATTTAAGATCCACGTACATATATAAGGAGCTCACATTATTTATCTACTACATCAAGGACTCCATTTTGGACTGCATACTTTGATGCATTGGGGAAGCTATTTTGAATGCCATACCACACATTTTCATTGGGATAAAGTAGTTGTAGTATGTTATTCTTTTTAAAACTGGAACTAGGGAAACCAAGCTCAAGGGAAATTATTCGAATCACACACACACAAGAACTAAATTGAGTTTGAAATATAGTGTAGTAATCGGTGAAAATCACATCGGGGTGACCGTCGAGGTCAGTTCGACTCAAGCATATGCATATTTTTATTCATCTAATGTGTGCTTAAGTCTTGTGTAGGTAGTTAGGTTCTATTTTTTAGGTACAAGTGTGACATAATGAACTTGATGTCACCTAAAATAAGCTAAAAATGATAAGAAATAACCTAGAAAGACTCATATTCTAATTATTTCCACTGATACCAATGCCTAGATCAGATGCTAACATCTGCAGGGCCCTGTCTCATTCCAGGAACTCTTATCCATGAGATCATCACATTCTAGTTTTATAATGAGAGATTACACAGTCCTAAATATGCTCTTCTAGGTCATTCATCAACCTAGAATTAGTCTAGACCTATAGTTACAAGTTGAGTCATTCTACAAACCATATTTATTACTCTTACTTGTGTTTCCTTTGCTTGATCTTGCATGTTTACTATTATATCTATCTGATTAGTAGTGCCCTTACTTTATATTTAAATCTCATTAAATCATTTGGTGAATTTGATCTCTTACATGCCCATTTTGGATCTCCCTTTTCATGCCCATTACCTGTAGTGGCCATTTTGGATCCTCAACCCTTTTTAAGCTTTCACCACCCAATCATCATTATTATTCTTCCATGGATGATTATATCAATGACCATATTCTTAGAAATTCCAAGCAGATCCCTCTTAATGACATAAAAGCATATGAAAGTGAACATTCATATAATGAAGATGCTAATGTTGATAAAGCCCAATTAGACACCCTTACCAATTTATGCTCTGTAATGCGTGATAATCTGATCCATGTTATGCATATCCTAGTTAACTTATTAGCTACACAATGTTCTCGTGACAATGCTTCCCATAGTAGTATGATTTATACCTTGGCACTCTCTACCACTACTACCAATTTTATCCCATTTTCTTCTTCTCCTCTCAACATTGGAGTCTCCACCGTTCATATGTCTATTCCTACCACTTCTACTCATTATTCTTCTCCTCTTATTTCACACATTCAACCTAATTATTCTTTCGGAACCCAATATTTAGAGTTTCTTTTTTATGACTTGTAGGCACAAATTCGTCAATTGAAACAAGATACTTCTTCTTCATCTCCATCCCTTGATTCTTAACTTCTTCTTCATAGTCCTCTCATACTTAATGTGTCTTCTTATCAACTCCCTACCAATTTTTTTCACCAAATTTTCCTCTATTCAATGGCCATGGAGATCCCCAAGAGCATCTTAGATCCTTTCATGTTACTTACCTAAAATATGGATGTGATGACACCCTCTTGACCGAGTCATTTCCTAGGAGCTTATAGGATTATGCTTTGCGATGATTCTATAAATTTCCTATGCATTATGTTAAGTCATTTACTACTCTTACTGATTTGTTTCTAGCTTAGTTTTCTATGAATATTAGAACAAAAATATCTTATGAAAAAATGGCTAAAATCAAACAAGGATCTAATGAAAATCTTAGTGATTATGTATTGCGTCACAAGAACAATCTTTGTAAAATGAAAAATTTATTAGCTGAATATGAATTGCAAGATCTATTTATTCAAAGTCTTTTTCCTCCTTTGTAAGAATGTGAGCCTTTTGATTCCTATCATTCTTTTTACCACATATACCATACCTTGAAGACTTGTGAGACTAAGTTACTTTCTTTGGGAAAACTCAAATATAGTTCTAATACTTCCAATCATTCTTATTCTAAATTTTCAAGAAAGGTCCCCTTTAAACCTAATTCTAATGATGCTAATCCTATTGTTAATGTTGTTTCTCAGCCTTCTACGCTTCACATCTAAGCTCCTTAATGTATCTTTACTCAATCAACCTATCTGCCTTATATGATGTTTCCCCAACTCATTAAAAGCAACATGATTTCTCTTCCACATCCTCTCGAGTATGATCCTAAGAGGCCCCATGGTAATAATTAGAATTAACATGCACATTGTGATTGCCATAGATGTAATGGCTATTCCACTAAAAAGTGTTTCAAGCTTCACCATTTGATTCAAAATATCATTGCCAATAATGATATTCAGTTTCCTGAATTCATGACTTCCACTTCCAAATCTATCAATGATAATGGCAAGTTAATAATATTCAATGACCGATTACCTAAAAATGACAAGTCCACTCCTAAGTCATCTTCTAATCATACCTACCACATAGTACCTCCTCATAATTCTTCTGATCATCCCCTTGGATTCCTTGTTATTGCTACTAAATTCCCATCACCTGCTATTACTTTAATTGATGCTGACTTTCATATTTCATTCTCCTCCCATATATTAGATATCGACACTTCTGTTAGGCCTCATGAAATCAATAATGTTATGGTGCTTCCTAAATTCAAGTGCAATGCATGTTCATTATATTTCTTGTAGTCAATTGGCTTCCCACTATATCAGATGACACACAAGTCTTTGACTTCTCATTGTCACATTATTCTACCCATTACTATCAGCCTCTTACTATTCCCATGCAATTTACTATTGGTTCTATTATTACGCATTGTGACATGGTCTTAGAACTCCTCTAGTTATGGGATGCCAAATTTGTTCCTTTTATTGTTCACTTGTGCCTTAAATTCATCCCTGAACACCATATCATTACTATTTGAGGAATTCTACCATGGAAACCTTTATTCTGGATCCTCCGCCCATATCACATTTAGTTGCTCCTACTCCTAGTGCATCTTATCCTATTCATGATGAATCCTTAGCCTTGACAGCTCCTATGGTATCTGGATAGCTTGCACCTTCTGTGACACCTTTTTCACATCCATTTTAGTTTCCTTCACACATGGCTACTTCTCATAGGCATCGTAACATCTATATATCCAACAACCTATCTCATAGGGGAAGCTATTCACATAGGTCATCTACTTCACATGCTCCATTTAGACATGTTTAACGCTCTATTTATCCATAGGATCGGTCTATACCTATCTCATATACTTGGTCTCATGCACTCTCCCATGCACATCATATATTATATCATGTTCTCATCCATATTTATTTTACATCATCTGATTATGGGCCTTTACATAGTACTCTCATTGTATAGATCATTTTGGCATGCACACTTGGGTGCATCCTAATTCCCCCACACTACTCGATGACATACTCTTGTTCCTGGTTCATAATTTAATGTTGAGGTTTTCTTCACATGGACCTCACTTCACACACACACACACACATTGGGGAATTCTTATTCCTCCCTTCTCATTGTTTTCTTTCTCATATTTTCAATCAAAAATATAAAAACATGTTTTCTTAGATCTTGATTAGATGTACTCTTTCTTCCTTTTACTAATACATGTTGCACTTTTGTTTATCATGTTATTATGGTTCATAATATGCTTTATCATTTTTCATACACACATGCATGTTGACATGGTATCTTGAGGTGAATGTAAGCCGATGAAGAGTTGTTACATGATGTATGATGCTTGGTCCTATCCATTACCAGCCTCACTAAGGCTCCTGGGTGCATCTACCTTTTCTCACTTATTATCAGGTTCTATCATTACAATATTTCACATTTTCATTCTATATTCAGATATTACATTGTTACATACTATTTATCTTTCCTAACATGCTATCGGGTGTTTCATGTGTAGCATTTTCCTTGTAGGACTCCTTCCAATCCTGGTTTTCTGATTTCCTTGTACTCTGTTTGTCACTATTATTGAGCTAGACCCTATGTTTGCTTGTTACCTTGTTTGCACAAGCCTTAATGGCTCCGATTGTGTTGTGACATCTTAAGTGGTGTCCTGTGTATAAAACCATGTATTTGTTGTTTCCTTGTTTTCTATTTTTCTGTATTATTTTTTCTAGTAGTTATTTCTATGTGCATTGCTTGTTTGTCACTAATACTTGTATGCTAGCAATTTTCCCTTATTTTTCTTATGCCATGGAAACTACCTTGCATAATTCATATTCCCCTACAAGATTCCTATATCAGATGTACACATCAGTTTCAACCTTCCTTGTTTGGGATCCATTTTCTTTTGTTCATCTCACGCACCCCAAATGAGTGGGGGAAACATCAGGTGAACCTTTTCACCCTCCCAACAGTTATAGAAAGTAGTTACAAAAATATAGACAACATGATCAGAACATAAATAAGTTACAAAAAAATACTAGAAATAACTTGGTCAAAAAGTTTAGCATGGAAAAAAGTTCCCAAAGCAGACAAGAATGATGGGCACTAGTGTCCCACCTAGGCACTCATGTCTTGGGGGAAAAAATAGTTATAGAGAAATTTCAGTAGCTACACAATTATAGTTCTCTGTAGTTTCAGCAGTTACATGACTAGTTTTAGATTATAATCAATTAATAACATGAACTAATGACTAACTCAAGAACCAAAGCAGGAACTAAAGCATGAACTCAATACATGAATGACACATAGGGAATATGCAAGACAATGATACTCCTAGAATAATGTGTCACATGAGGAAAGTTACAAATCAAGTTTGTGATCATCTACAGTGGTAATTATTCATGGGGAAGCAATAACGGTTAGAGGGAAAAGCTTATGACCTCTCCCAATACACTTTCCCTTAGCACCGATATGATGCCTAAATCTGAAGTTTAGCGTCAGGATGCTCAAATCCCTAGTTTAGTCTCAAGAAACCTAAATACTTCGTGTTATTCCAACTAGATCCTAAACATCAACCCTGTAAGTAGGAAAAATTTTATATCCCTTTCTCTTTCAACATTCTAGGTGTACTCTAACCCGTTGGTTTATATTTTCCAATACACATTTCCATTTTTATAAATTTTCCAATTTAAATTTCAATGGAATTTACCTAGAGCATTGACTAGACTTGTTTTCTTTTATAGGTCCTATCGCATCCCAACAAAGGAAAAGCACATAAGTAACCATGAAGAAAATATCAAGCACGGTCCATAAAAGATGAAATTATAAGGAAGTGCATATATATATATATATATATCATCATCACTCCATGCATGCAAAGGTCTCCCCTATGATCCTTATCCTTCAATCTCCTTAAAATTTCATGGTACACATTTTTCACTATTCCATTCGACATGCTACAAAACTCATTTGGCACATTACTGGGCACAATATTATTTCAAATCCACAAGGTACACTTTTCTTTTCTACTTTATGTTGTTGAATCCTTATTCACTAGCATAAATTGGGGGCAAATATAGTCACTATACACACACTTACTATGTACATATAGCCTATAAATATTTCATATATATGCATGATTCATAAGCAAGATAATTAATCGTTAACACCCCTTTACTTCACTTTGACATTATTTTTATCTATTTCATCTTTATTGCTTGTTATTTCTTATTGAAAACTTATAGTTTTACATACCAGCCGACATCCTACTCAACTCTAATTTCACTATCTGACCTTTTGAGCACCCTGTGCAAGACTGCCTAATAGGGACATGAGCACTTGGGTGCTACTATCCCCTCTGGGTGCCTCTGTCCTTTTTATATCTTTTTATGATCTTTCGAATACTTCTTTCTTTTCTTATTTTATCACCCTTGGTTGGCCTTTCACTTGTTAGTGAAAAAACTTAAGAAAAGGAATCATGTGTGTGTGTGGGCGCACGTGTACGTATGCATGCTATTTAAACTCATTAGGGGGGAATATTCAAGAAAAAAATACATCTATAAGGAGCTAATATTCTCTATCTACTAAATCAAGGACTATATTTTAGATTGCATACTTCACTGCGTAGGGGGAGTTATTCTTAATTCCATACCACACATTTCTAATGAGACAAAATAGTTGTATCTTGCTATTCTTTGTGCAACTAGCACTAAGAAACCTAGCTTAAGGGATGATAATACAATCAGACACACATTATAACTACATTGAGTCTAAAATTTAGTGCAATGCTTAGTGAAAACCATATTGGGGTGACTGCTGAGGTCAGTCTGATTTTAGTATATGCATATTTTTATTCATTTAATGTGCGCTTGAGTATTGTACAGGTAGCTAGGGTATTTTTGGCAGGTAAAAGTACAACAAATCAAACATGACGTGACCTATAATGAGATAAAAGGGACAAAAAGTGTCCTATAAAGGATCAGATTATGAGTATTTATGTAGACACCAGTGCCTAGATTAGATGTTAGCACCTAGGGAGCCCTGTCTCATTCTAGGTGCTCCTATCCCTAAGATTGTCACATTCCAGTTTCAGAATGAGAGCTTACACAATCTAAAATATTCTCTTCCAGGTCATTCATCAACCCAGAATCAGTCCAAACCTACAATTACAAGTTGAATCATTCTACAAACCCTATTTATCCCTTTTGCTTATATTTCCTTTGTTTGATCTCGCATGTTTACTATTTTATCTATTTGATCAGTAGTACCCTTAATTTAGATTTAAATTTTAATATATCAATAACTTGTCCACACCATGTTTTCCCTTACACATTCCAAAAAGTTAATTCAAAAAAACCAAGCATCCATTAAACCACTTTTTAAAGCTAGTTATTCATTCCTCCATGATTTCAAAACCACCTATGTTCCCTATGAAAACCAAAAGTTACTTTGCACATATCTCATGATCCTGTGGACCAAATCACTTCAAATTTTAACCATCAAATAATATTGAAAACAAATTTATGATGATTCATAATTTATGGCATGATATTACACCATTAAAATGTTATTAATGACTGATTTTTCCATCCATCAAACCCATGTTTTTCCTAAAACCAATGAATTTTACAAATGATATTGGGAAGAATCCCTATGGAGGAAGACTATCAAACTTGGAACATCTATTCCTCTCATCAATACCTCTATTTTGAAACATTTTTCATAATATAATACGAATTATTTCTAGACTTGTGAGTAAAACCACCATTCTCTGTTGAAGCCACTTGCAAATCCCATGTGCTAAGAAAATTGTTTTGGCACCTTCTCTCAAACCCCTCGAGAGAATTCCTTCAAAATTGGAGCACTATTTCCCCTCATCGATGGCGTTCCAATGAATCAAAAATCAGTCAAATTAAACAAGAATTTCTCCCATTGTGAAGAATTGAAATTCTACTCTTCCTCCATTAATGCCATTTTGCAAGCTTTCCCCTTCAACCAAAACTTGTTTTGGAATTTCCCACTGATTCCGACAAGGGAATCTCACCAAATTTGGAGTGTCTACTTATATGACAAATACATTTCCAATGAATTGAGTCACATATAATTTGGATTTTATTTTCTGTCATTTCCCCCAAAATATGGATTCAACTTCCCATAGCATTAAAATACATTTAAATTTGCTGATTTTTGAAAATTGCCTCGGAACCCAGTTCCACTTGCATCATTGCATTCCCAAAACATTCTAAGGTCAATGAAATCTTAAAAACACACAATAAATTTCCAATACTCTAGATACGAGCTTGTTTAAGTTCTAGTGTCATAATGCCCAAAAATTGGAAACAATAACATGGAACATATGGATTTCAATGATCTGAAGCAGAGGATGGAAAAAGGAAAACTCATTTGATGATCTGAGTCAGAGTGTAAATGAGGATTTTTTATCATGAAACATCCAATTGAATCTATTAAAGGATTTCATGATGGGAACCATGGTTGTGGCGTATTCTCTACCTCCTCACCATTCTTTATTCAAAGATCTTAATAATGAGTTCTCATATATTTCAGGAGGGCATTGTCTATTTATTTGTTCCTTGGTGTAAACTCACAAAGAGAAAGTGTTTTCATTTAAGATGTTTTATATGTTGCCACCTAAGATTCTCAAGAATCTTTGATACCATCAAATCCCAGAGGGCTCATAGTTACCGAGTCTAGTTCATGTGTGGTATGAGTGCATTCTTCATGGTGATCATAAGATGAGTGTTTTCTTATATGAAATAAATGAGATCATGTTCATGATAACGAGTTGATTTATTCATCCTACCATTGCTCACAGAGGTGAAGAATTAAAATTGAGTTTCCTAAGCATGAGTAATGATGACCAATAAAGATAAGGTATGAAACATCATTTCCAAGTCCACAAAGAGATATGTTTTAATCAAAAAAGTAGTCGAGGAAGATCCTATCCAATTGCAACATTCATCTCCACAATGGAGGAAGAGCGAGACTTCATCCTACAACATCTATCTTCTCTCTCTAACGTTTTATTTCTCTATGAAGGAGATTTTTTTTTGTAAAAGTGACTTAAGTCACTTAAAGTTCCTTTTTATTTATTGAGAATGCACTTTAAGTTGAAATGTCACTTGGGAAGGTGAAGATCTATTGTTTCAACTATAAATTATAAGGCTATCTTCATTATAAGGGATCAATTTTTTCTCTACTTTAAAAAATTGTTTTCTACTATTCCTCTTTATTATGTCCTTTATTATCTCAACTTCATACTCAGCTGAATGTATTGCAATCTATTGGAGGAATGAAAATATTTATATTTTCTTTCATGGAATGAAATTACCAATTAAAATTTTTATTGATTGTGATTGTTGTTTCATGGAGCTTGTATAGTCGTGCGTATATTTGCTCATGTCTTCTAATTAAACTACATGTATTTTGAGTTATCAGTTGATGGAATCTACAATAATACCATTAACATAACTCTCTCTCTCTCTCTCTCTCTCTCTCTCTCTCTCTCTCTCTCTCTTTCCCCACTATTTCGATCAAATTTTTATCCTCTGAACCTCATACATTTCTCCCTCTCTCGCTTACAATTGCAGTTACAACAAGGGTGTTTATGCGATTTCACTAATTTGTGATCACCCCCAAGAGTTAGAAATAGTGTATATAATATAGATTTCAATAAATGGGATCCACCCCATCTTGAAACAGATGGATTCAATCCCATGAGTGTTGATGAAGCATGTATTTTGTCCTTGAAAAAATAATTTTCCAACATACTCCAAAGGCACAAAAAATTGGGATGATGACCAGTACTCAAATAACTCAAACACCGGGAGGTGTCTAGATATGTGCACAAATAAATAGTACACTAGGAAACATAGCACTAGGAAACATATACCCCATGGAAATGGTGTTCTAACATGTCTAGCAAGTAATGATGGTTAGCACAGAAACTTCTGGTAGTTTAGGAAGTGGATCTTCATGTCCACAATTCAGGCTAGGCACCGGGAAACAACAACATAGAGGTTACATAGGTACACAACAAGAATAAACAGTGTAAAATATTTTCTATGAGATTTCACTACATCTACCAGAGTATTGTGGCATTAAAAATATGACATAAAATAAGTCTATCAATGTGAATTAATATGGTACATGCAAAAGGGATAAATTCCCCCAAGTGACAAGGCAAGTCATTTCACTACGCTACTTCTATTGGATCAAACACATACATGGTACAAGAAATATGACCCATAACAAATACTTATTGAATATGACCTACTGAAGGCTACGTTCTTAAAAGAGTTTGAAATTCCTAAATTTGAGCAATATAAGCATCTTAACACTCAAGAAGAGATCAAGTAAGAGCTTACTCAGAGAATCATGCAAGCATATGATGCATGATTTAAAACTTTGATCTATAAAATTTCTTATGAGATACATCTAAATCAACATGATGTAAGTGGTTTTTTGGTGGATTACTAAATCCCATTTTGATGTTACCCTCTCACATAAGATCTTTACAGACCCATGTACAAAGCTGTAGAAGACAACATTGTGTGCATATAATCCATAGGGAAGAATGTAGACACATGAATCAACTCCATTTATAGAAGTGCCCAAATCACATCAATTGATGACACAACTTGGAGAAGCTAATGGTGAAAAGTTTCATGAGAAATTCGAGAAGTGGTATATGGTGTGTAGATTGTGAATGTAGAGGGCCATATGAAGAATAGCTGCCCCAAGTGCATAGTGTAAAATCTAATGTTTATAGGATGCAAAATAAATATGGAAAAGGATATAATGTCAAGAGGTGTTTGTTATTACAACGTGCATTATAAATGAAGGTCTCATGTTATTGCAAAATATGTGACACACACACTCAAAACATTTAAGGATCATTGGATAATTGATAAAATACATGAAGTGTGAGCTTTAGGGTTGAGGCAAGAAACTGTGGGACACAACAATAAAAACGATATAGAGCATAGTGATAACATACAAGGGTGAGGTTGTGACCATAGGTGGTAGAGGTAGATGGATGGTTCCCGCTGAGGACTTGCTATAAGTGCGGTTCATCATATCATTACCAATGAGATTGCCTCGTGTTCCCTGTATGTAACTAATGTGTAAAAGAGCATAAGGTAGAGGATTACCTTTACCTCTAGAAAACTATAAAGGAGAAAAGTGAAAAAGAGGCACGAATGATAAAAAGTGTGCATAACATAGTAAAGTTTTTTGATAAAGTATATAATCTTAAGGTATACCATGGCCCAAGGATTTAGATAACAACTAGAGGAGTTGGAATATGCGTAGATGCCTCAAAAATACCAAAAGATAAATCCGTAAAATTAGAAGTGTATATCTAGATTCATAACAACAAAAATAATTCCTCTAAGAGACAAAATAATTAGTGCACAAGATGCAAGGTGAAATTGAGCTCTTAAGGGAAGAAGCATATGTTAGGAATGATGAACAACATATGCTTAAATTTGATAATATGAAAAGAAATGAGTTCCTCGGAGTATGTAAGAAGTTACAAGTTCAGGGAGTAATTCCTTTACTCATCTAATGGTTATCTCATCAAATATGGGCATGAAACTTGGAAAGAAACTTAGATAGGCTAAAAATAAAGAATTCAAGCTATTTCAGAAGGAAGATTATGAAATATAAATCCTAGTTGATGCTTGTATAGATAGTTGGAATGTTAACAACATACTGATAGACACAGGTGCTGAAGTAAACATCCTCACAACAAATGTTTGTAATAAAATGGGATGACCTGTGTTACATCTGTCACCACATATCCTCTTCACGGAAAATAAGATGTGCATTATATTGATCAGAGTATTGAAGCACATCATCATTAGTATCATGATGTCAAATTCTTTGGTGACTTTTAAGTAAAAAACCTTGTTGAAGTAGACAACTTTCATACACTCCTTGGAAGACTATGGTGCTATATGATTAATGTTGATATGTGGTTCAAAAAGTGTTATGTAAGCTTTGAGAATGGATTTCAATGTGTAATTCTCCCCATAGACCCAAAACAAGTTGCCTATTTTCTGAAAATGTAGAAGAGAACAAGACTTGGAACACCTCTATAACATCAGGGCTAAAGGGAAGGAAAATTTTGAACCGGATCAAGATGGATTACTACACTAGAATGATTCACAATCAGTCTCAGATACAACAAGTGTAACATATGAAAATTGGGCACATGTGTCATATGAGTTAATTGTGCATGATTGTGGTGTCATAATATCAAGGGATACACAAATAGCTAAGGGGTAGGTTCATCCCATGCAACGATATGTGGGAAGACTGAGTTAAGAATTTTTTTTAGCATAACCAAGTTATCAAGGTGGATTATCGTACAAAAATATATGAGGAAAATGGAGGCATGTATGCCCCCATAATAAGTATTGATAAACTAAACGATTTATACAATTTGCTAGAAAACATGTCAATGGTGGGCTACACATCGACTGTGACTCCAAACATGTTAAAAGGTATGTGAAGCCATGCACATGAGATTTCAATAGGGCAGTCATATACATATACTTTTGAGTTATAACATGGTAAAAAGACCAGAAGAACATGTAAAGTAATGTGAGGAGGCATATAATGCATGTGCTAGAAGTCTAAAAATATAATTATGGGTTCACATATTCTAACATACACTACAAGTTTTGGCACATATATGGTATGTAAATTATGAGGTGCACCAAGGAAAAATCACTTGGAAATGATTGAATGATACTTTTTTGTGCACGTTCTCTTTCACTTCTAATATTGTTGGACTAAATCCATCATTGCACAACATCAAACAATGTGATATTTTGAAATGAAGCTATTATGGAGGATAGGATGTTGTAGCTATATAGTGAGAAAAGTATGACACTCCCAATTTTTTTTTTAGAAAAAATCACAAATGATGATTCCAGTGAAGAAGACAAGATTGTGTGGTTAAAAAAAAAATTGGGAGCTTAAAGGGAAACAAAATATGGTCTGCCAAGTAGACGAGGAAGTGGATGGAAGTCACCTAGATTTTGAAAGAACTTATGGTTCATGGTGTTATATAAGTAGGATAAAATTAATGTGCCATATAATGAACCACTAAAATATAAGAAAGTTAACATTGGAACAAAATATGTGCCAAATATTGCAACCATTGTGGATTACTGGTTAGAAGCTGAGGTTGCAAAAATAGTTGAACACCTACGTGACTATGAATAGCTTTTCCAAGTAAGTTATTAGGAGATAAAATTTCTACACTCATCATTGGAAAAAATGCATATCAAACTAGTCGATGGTGCTAAACATGTTCAATAATGGCCTTACATGATTAATCCTAATCTATGCTCCAAAGTTAAGGAGGAGATTGATGGCATACTAGTTGTTGGGGCGATCGTTCTAATAGAATAATATAAATGGGCAAGTCTAATAGTTATTAGCATAAATAAGTATGGAAACATAATAATATGTGTGGACTAACATGTAATAAATGCAATACTTGAAGTAAACCTTTTTCCAACACCATTCACAAAATAAATACTTGAGGGAGTAGCGGGTTGATAGATATATACCTTTACAAATTGATTTTTTTTTCTACCATTAGGTTAAAATAACAGATGAAGATCACATGAAGACACCATTTACTATAAAATGGGGCTTATTTTCTTATACAATAATACCATTTGGGTTTACAAACATGCCAATAATATTTTTGTGCAACAACATTTGAGGAATTCATCCTCAAATTTATTCAAGTATACTTGGATGATTGGATGGTATATAGGTTGGTAGAAGATCATTGTGAATGCGCTTATGATTAATGTTTTAGTATTGTAGACAATTTCAAATATCCTTGAATTTGAAGACGTGTGTCTTTACCACTTCGTTTGGGAGATAATTTAGGCATATAATTTATAAATACAAAGTACTCATTGACCCAATAAAAATTGCGGTCATATTATAAATAGAAATCCCACATACCCAAAGGGATGCTCACATATTTCTTGGACATTATTTCTATTACAAAAAAATTATATGGGGATATGCTAAAATTTTCACGACTTTGGAAAATTTGTTAAGAAAACAAGGACCATTTGAATGAGGAAAAGAGAAACAAATAACATATAAAGAATTGAATGAGTGACTCTCTCATACACCAATTTTAAGGTTTATGTGGATGCGTCAGGACAAATTGTTAGGGAAATACTTACACAACCAAGTGAAGAGAATGTAGATCATCTGATATTCTTAACAAGTTGAAAATTGACGTCCCTAAAAAGAAATTATACTACAATAGAGAGAGGGGTTATCTATAGTCTATGCCCTATGAAAATTTCTCCAATATATTCTAACAACATCAATTGTCTTCTACACTAACCATATGATGCCGAAACATTTGGATAATAAGGTGGTGTTGCATGGAATAATATGCTGTTGGATCATCTTGTTCTAAGAGTTTCAATTCTCTGTAGTAGTAAAATTAGGCAAAAATAATGTGGGACTTGATCATCTCTCACACATCACTACTGGAGAATAGAAAAATACAATAGAGGATGGAATGCATGATGCTCAACTATTGAAAGTAAAAAATCCCCTAGATGAACTCAAAAATATCACGTTGTTTTTAGAAACAAGAATGACACTCACTAATTAGAATACACTATAAAAAATTAGTTCACTATAAAAGTTTCTCCATACTAGATTATAAGTGGCACACTTTATATAATGGGGTACGAGAATGTTTTGAGGCGTTGCATAATGGAGCATAAAAAAAAGGAAATTCATCACGAGGCTCGTGAAAGGATAACATAAGGATAACATACAGGAGAGGCTATTGCACGGAAGGTTGTTGTGATAGGATTATGGTGGCAAAATTTGTTTCGTGATACAAAATAATATACGTGTAATTATGATATTTTTTCAATGAGTAAAGAAGAAAAACAAGAGGGATGCAATGCCATTGAGACTAGTAATTTACCAAGGACCATTTCAAAAGTGGGCTATTGACTTCATAGGGCCAATCAATATGACTGAGTGAAGAAATAAAGTGTGTTATATTGTAATAACAACAAACTATCTAACTCATTGGGTTGAGGCCACACAAACAAAGGATTATAAAACAACAATAACCATGATATTAATATGAGAACACATACTAAATAGATATAGATGCCCTTTAAGCCTAACCAATGATAGAGAAAAATAATTCCTAAAAGAGACCATATATTGTTGTATGAGTTCATGATCGTGCACCTCGAGATAACACCATATCACCAAAAAGTGAATGGAATAGTTGAAGCATTCAACAAAATACTAAGTAAAATTTTGAAAATATATGTGCTGTTGGATACAAGGATTGGGATGATAAGGTTTTGGTTGTTCTCTAGGCATATAAGACAACATACAAAATATTAAACAAGGTAACACCCTTCCAACTTGTTTTTGATAAGAGATTAATGTTGTTTCTTGAATTTATAGTTCCATCTTTAAGAATTACACACACTACCAATTTAGATGATGAAGATTCCATTATAAAGAACCTGAATAAACTAGTGTAATTAAATGAAAGAAGAGCACATGATTATTGGATCCAAGGAGTAGAGAAGGAGAAAAAGAAAGCATGACATGAAAAACATATTAAGAATAAGACTTTGAGTGTTGGTAACATGGTGTTACTGTATGATTCAAAATTTGTGCAACATCTAGGAAAATTGAAAACACATTGGTTATACCCACAAGAGATATATGTCATCCTACCAACTAAGGCATGTAAATTGAAATATCTGAATAGTGATTTCCTATTAGGTCACTTCAATGGTTATAGGCTAAAACCTTATTTCCACTAAAAAAATGTTTTGTAATTGACTAAGGTGTATGTCATTTAAAGTAGTTATTTAAATTATTAAGGTAGTTTGAATTTTGTTTTAGAGTATAATTATTTGAATGCATGTTTTCGGTTTGTAATAAACATGCAATTTATGTTGTAATGTTGATTTCCATATGTATAAGTCAATATTTCCAATAGCAATGGTTCTTTCATGTGAAAGCCCTCTAAAAATTGGAGGTTCAATTAATTCCACATAGAGGAATGTGCGTACATTTTTTGAGGGAGAATTTTATCAAATATAAGACAATGGGATAAAAAATTATAAATGATTACAAGCATAATGTGAATGAATAAGGGAGTTTACACATAGCTTCATGTTAGAAGGAGGAACATCAATTTAATGTGGGGTACGAGGAAGAGTTTATAAGAAATGGGTGCAAGTAAAATAAGGTGTATGGATGAGATTTCATGCATTATATAAGGGGATATGGCTGGATAAGGTGCAAAGATAAGTTATGGACAAGCTTGGCTAAGAGGATTAAGAGGGAAGTGTGTAAAATAATGGGAGTGGATATGGTAAGGTGTTTGCAGGAATACTACGGGGTAAGGAAGCACATAAGGAAATAAGTGCATGAGAGAATGCAACGTGGCCTAGGAATGTAAGTGACCTATCATAGATATAGGCATAGGGATAAAAGAAACACATCCACAAAATTTATCGTGCAAATTGACAAGTGAAAGTTATTTATGGCAATATTGAATGAAATAAAAAATAAGCAACAAGTGGCTAACACCTATCTAACACTCATAATTGATTGTGATTGGTAAAATAAGTGAAAGATTATACGTACAAGAAGCATTAATTATGACTTTATTACCAAGGGTTTAAAAGTATAAAAGGAGGTTTAAAAATCATTTACAAGTTACTAAACATTTAAATAAACAAGAGCTCAGAGTGACAAACAACTAAAACAAGTGATAAAACAACTCAAAGTATAGTAAAACCAACATTTTCTCTTCCAGTGAAGAACAAAGTAAGATTTTGATAAGTAACAGAGCTGAGGTTTGAACATAAAGAATGACGGAAGCATTTTAGTAGTAAGGAAAATAATAAGTTTTAGAAAATGACATTTTCCAGACCTCGTAAACCTGTCTCGGCCACCATTAATGTGGAGGTTTAGCTTCGTGAGATATGACGAGGATATTTGGGGCACTTAATTTCTCTTGAGTAAACCATATCAGTTCCAAATAAGGAAGAGTAAGAAGAATAAACTAGTGAGGGTGTGCCAATGAATATTCAAACAAGGGTTTAATTCTTTGAGTGAGCCGAGTTCACAAAGTACCGTACGGTAAATGTTAGGCAAAGAATTGGGAAGTACTATAATACGATAAGCCTTGTATGAAGAGTTGGATAACGTAATTGATGAAGATTTATATAGACAAGAGGTAAACGTTGAGGTGTAAGCAACTCTATCTATGCAGACAAAGAACAAGGGCAACAAAACAATGATGTTTAACCAAAAGGCTAAGAAAGATATGTGCTCTCTGTGACGTCAACCCCTAAACTTGGATATAAAGTACCTAAAAGACACACTAGAAGCTGAAAAGTGGAAGACTACAACACAAGAACATGTTTTTATTTCAATTGTCACATGCCTAGATTGGTAGGCTTGATAAGTGAAGAATTTGTGCATAACATAGGAAAAAATATTGCTAAAGGTGTCATCATCGTGCAAAAAAAACATTAGATAAGGTTTACATCCTTCAACATTATGATTTTCCTTATTTCAATAAGCCCTTGCAGATATTTCAATACTCATTATCATGCATTCGAGAGGGTTATTTATATTCCGTGGGTCGGCGCATGAGGATCACATAGTTGTTGATCAATAAAACTACTGCATTAATAAACTTAAGAGAAGACTTGGGGAAGGCCTTGAACAATGATCAGGAAATTGATGAATTTGGGAATCTACTCAACTATAAAAGTATGGGCAAACCTTCCTAATTGACTAGATCATTGACCAAAAAAAAAGAATAGTTGTGTGCCTTCTCACAACCAAGCTAGCTGGTGTAGAATGATATACTAGGGTCAACAAGAATTTTTTATAGATTTACACATAAAATAACGCAAGGTATGTAATATAATTTATCCCAATACATAGTTATATGGATCCTAGATGATGTGCAACTTTCACATCATAAGGTAGGGGTGAAGTTTATGTGGGTCACAATCCTTCTTCTTTTGGTGTTCAATGAAATCAGA
Organism: Taxus chinensis; assembly: GCA_019776745.2. Lineage (NCBI taxonomy): Eukaryota > Viridiplantae > Streptophyta > Pinopsida > Cupressales > Taxaceae > Taxus > Taxus chinensis. The sequence continues at coordinate 167,814,470 of CM034151.1, forward strand.
GTCCCTGAAGGAAATAAAAAGCCTAATTGGGTATACTCCCAGGAGAATAGGTCCCTCACAGAAAATTATAATTTTTTTTTGGTGCCCTCCACTCCCAATAATATATTTTAAAAGATATATAAATATGTTTAAGTAACATTCGTAATTCCCATCTAAGAATAGGAAAATTCTATATTGTTTTGGAAACAACTTAAATTAGAGATAAAGCCAACTAGATAAACTAAGATCCATCTTTCCTTTGATAAAAATAAGGCTATAAATTAAACTTGGAGCTTGATAAACACAACCTGCTTCTTTAAAACCATTGCAATACATCAATAATTTATTCATTATTTTCCTATTCTTGCAAGTTATATAAATAAAAAAACTAAGTGCAATCATTTACAAAATTAATCAAGCTTATAAAATAAATATTTCAAACTCCGATTTCAAATGCTAACCATGGATTAATAAGTATTATTATAAGCCCAATACGCTAAAAAAAGTTCATATCTTATTTTATTTAACAAGATGAATATTTCCTTAATTCCACAAGGTAAATGAAGGAGTTCCTTCTTACAAAATAAACCATTTTATCCTTTCCAAAAGTAATAGTTACAACTTATTACATCATAGTTTCTAAACTATATTAACAATGAAAAATTATTCCTTCATTAACATTGAATAAAAGAATAAACAAATATTAAAATGTAAGAGCCAAAGCCTCCCACAAAGTGGGAAAAAACATGGAAAGGTTTTCATTAAATCTACCATTCTCCATAATAGATCAAGCTCCCAAAAACTCCAGTCCTAAGCTCCAAATCCAACTAAGAATGCATCAAATCCACAAGAGGATAGCTTGGTTGACTTCCCAGCCAAATGGCATCATTGCATTCCACATACAACAAAGGAGAACATTATAGCCTCCCTCCAAGCCCATGGGAGATAGGAGAAACAAGTCTCTAAGTGAGCACATCAAGGTAAGGAAATACCAACACCAATAAAAAATCAAACAACCAAAGAAGTTTGATGATAAATCAAAACAAAACAAAAAGTTGCATACTTCTATAAATGTGGGTGTTGGCGAGGAAATTTTTTGGGTGGAAAAACTTGTGGACTCCTTACCAACATTCTAGGAATCTAAGTCCCTTTACTTAACCGGTGCAGTTGCCGTGTATGCATGCAGTGTGGATTTCCGTGGTGGCCTTTCGATCGGGGATCCAACAGGGGCACTCCACTAACCCTACGGCGAAGCTTGTAGATACTTTCAAGAGAGAACTTTGTCTGAAAGTGGGAAATAGAGTGAGAAAAGAGGTAGGAGAACTAATGTTGTAGGTAGGAAATCAGATTCCTGCACACACTAGTTAGAAAATTCATCACATGCATTCATGAGAAGAAACAACCTTGCAAATGGAAAAAAGACGAGATAAGATTGCAAAATCAAAGTTTCTAAAATCTCCTCATCAAAGAGGCTAAAAAATCCTCCTTCTTGTATTGATGCTTAAACAGAAGTTGTACATAACAGGGAAATGGAGGAAATTGAGAAAGAGGGGGAAATGGAAGAAAATGGCTATCTCCTTTGCTTACTCTAAGTACAATGCACTCATGAGTTTACAAGATCAATTACCAGCCTTGTATAATGGCGTGAAGAAGCCATTAAATATCCTCCAAGAAATGGTTACAAATTCTTCTTTGTTAGCAAGAAACGGTTTACAATTTATTTTCAATCATTCGTGTTTGTTCAGATTCTCAATTCGCGAAGAAATGCCAATGGTGATAAAAACCAAACTTTTCATAATGTAGCCGTTACACTCGTTTTGCAACTTTGAATTTGAATTGTTCATCTTTCCTTTGAAACTTTAAACCAGAGTCGTCCACATGGGACAAATTTCTGGAGCGGGCGTGGAGGATTCCTTTTGCATTTTGTGACTTTATAGAGATTTGGCATTTTGGAACGTTTTGGCTTACTCACCCGCTTTTGATATGGTCTTGACACGTGGCCTCATTTGAGTGGAGATAGAGTCACATGCCACTTTTATAATTTTACCTTTTTTTAACTGCGGGCTCAAAAACACAAACTGCTCCGCAAGCCCGCCTCCCTACTATGACCTTCGATGTAGGCTTATTATTTGACTTTTTCCCTCATAGTATGATCGGGGTTACGGGTCACTTTATGAATTTTAGCCCTTTTTTACAAATAGGGTCAAAAAAACAAATTGCTTCGCCAACCCACTTTGACTTTCCAACGACATACTCAAGATTTGACTTTTTCCTTCATGCTTGGCGGGGTTGTGCGTCACTTTTTAAATTTACACATTTTTACAAAGAGGCTCAAAAACACAAATTGCTCTACCGACTTGTTTCCAATTAGATATGTCCACATACCCGTGGATAATGGAGCCAAAATTTGATGCGGAAGAAAACACCCGCCATTCATAACTGTGGAAAAATGCAGAGAAGAAGAAAACTCCACCATTTCGTGCCTAATTTTCAAATTTGTTTTGTGAACCAAGGGATTGAAAACAATACAAGGTTTGACGATCCATGGCCATAGAAAGATTGAAAATTTCATTCAAATGAGGACAACAATAGAATTTTCAAGCGTCCAGACAGGAAAACGGGAAATTTCTCAAAATGTGCAGACTGAAGAGTTTAGATAGCTTCAAAGCATAAATTTCTCTACCTTTTCAGACTTCCAACTTTAATTGAACACTTCTAGAGGGTGTGAACTCAAAATATTTGAATTTGACTTAGAAAATGAGGGGGGGATTTTGAGGGCGACAATAGCTGGCTCTAGTTTGGGAACATGACATGGACTGAGCATAGTGAAGACATGACATGGGAATCCAGAATCTCAATTTCTAGACCCTGCAATTCGTTGACCAGTGCCTTATCCATTGGGACTTGCAGAGTCATGCATAACTTTGAGAAAGAAATATTAGAAGAAGGAAACACACAACCACACAATGGAAAGGGAAACGGACCACACAATAGAAGGGGAAACAAAACCACACAACGGAAAGGGAAACACACCCAAAATTCACCTATGGTACAAGGCGGGGGGCAACCCACTTTCACTGATGATACAATTTCAAGTATTTCCCACTCTGAGGTAATTCCAGCTGCATTCCATCCAAATAGGAGAGAAGAAAAGTGTTCTCACCGCAAGTTTCATGAATCTGGAATGGGCCAGGTCATAATGAATCAAACTTTCCATGGCTGCCTTTTAGTTCTCTTCTCTTGTCCCATAACATGATGAAATCTCTAACTTTGAATTCTCTTGACTTGGCCTTCTTATAAAAAATATTCTTTATTTTCAATTGGTACTCCTTAATGCAATCCACCACTTGGAGTCTATTTTCTTCTAGCTTCTCAAGAAAGAGGACCCTCTTATCAATGGAATCCTTTTACTGACCATCTTTTATTGCCTGTAGCAGCGTGAGATTTAGAATCTTGATTTTATCCTCCCATAATGTGTCGTATAACCTTTTATGCCAATTCCTTTTATTCCTGTCTACAAGCTTGCGGACAATGGTCACAATGTTCTTATTACTTGATTCAGCCTGTTCGTTTCCTTGTGGATAGTAGTAAGAAGAATGAGCTATGGAGATTCTGTAGCTATAGAAAAACTTGGTCAACTCTCTTGAAGAGAAATATGTAGCATTATATGCTACAATATTCTATGGCACTCCAAAACGGACTATGATATTCTCCTTGACAAAGTTACATATGGTTTCAGTGTTGGCTTGTTTGGCCGGAATGGCTTCCACCCATTTGGTGAAGTAGTCTATTGCTGTGAGTACATAGGTGTTCCCCGCGCTTGAGTGAGGGTTCAAAACACCAATGAAGTCCAGCCCCCACTGTTGAAATGTTTCTTCAATAACCACAATCTTGAGTGGTAATGCAGTGAGTTGTGGTCTTCCAATGAACTGTTGGCATGCTTTGCATTTAGAAACCTAATCTCAAGTGTCTGCGAAGATGGTGGGCCAATAATACCTTCCTCAGAGGATCTTGTGTGCAGTGACCATTGTTAAAAAATTCCCACCACATGCTTGGTCATGGTATGCTTCAATCAAATTTTATTGTTTCTCTTTATCTACACACCTGAGGAAACAACCATCCAGGCCTCTTTTGTAAAGTGCATGATTCCAAATAAAAAATTTAGCTGCCTTCAGCTTGAGTGTTCTCCTTTGCTTGTAATCAACATGGGAAGGGCATTCTCCATAAGTCAGGGAATAGGCAATATCAGAATACCACTCATCAGTAGTGGTGACAAAGAGAACCCGTGGGTTGTCTTCTGAACAAGTTGAGCAAGCACAGTTTGCTTCGCCATGTTGAACTTTGAGTGTTTCATCTTCAACAATAAACTTGCACAAGCCATTTCCCCTTACTAGATTAAAGGGTCGAATCTCCAAGTCATATTATTGAGTCTTTACAATCCAATTTCCTCTCTTAGCTCTGGGATCTTACTATGTCAAGATGGATTTGATTGCACTTCCGGGGACCATCACCACCGTATGGGAATTGAGGATGTAAAACTTGAAGATTTTTATAGCCTTGACCACTGCAAAGGTATGCTTCTCCAATTGGCTGTATTTTAGCTCATGATTTTTCAAAGGACAACTCATGAAAGCAATAGGTTCTTCCACACCTTCATCATTTTTTTGAATGAGGATGACAAAGAGTGTATGTTCTGATGCATAACAATACATGATGAATTCTTTGTTAAAATCTAGAGATATAAGAGTCGGAGCCTTGGAAATGGATTTCTTGATCTCTTCGAATGTTGCCTTCCCTTCATTGTTCCATTTGAATTTTTCTTGTGGTTTCATCATGGAAGTGATGTGCTTCGTCAACTCAGCAAACTTAGGCACAAAACGATGAAGAAAGTTCACCTTTTCGAAGAATGAATGAACTCCTTTTTTGCTTGTGGGTAGGGATAATGCTTGAATGGATCTAACCCTCTCAGGATCAATGTTTGCTCCATGTTTGTTCATAATGTGCTCTAATAAATTGCCTTTTGTGACTCCAAAAATGCACTTTCTTGGATTTAGTGATATGTCATGTTTCCTACACCTTGCAAGTACCTGTTCCAAGTGATAGATATGATTTCCCCTCTTCTTTGAAAATACTTTGAGATCATCAAGATATATGACAATGCAATGCTTCAAACCTTTGAAGGCCAAATCCATCGCCCTTTGGAATGTAGCTCCTGCATTGATTAGGCCAAAAGGCATTCTGTTGTAGGCAAAAGTTCCCCAAGGTGTTGTTAAGCCTGTCTTGGTGCGGTCCTCCTCTGCCACTTTGATTTGATTATATCTTGAGAATCCATCAAGTAATGAAAGCATTTCAAATCCAGTGAATTCTTGCAGGATATGGTCCATGATAGGAAGAGGATAATTTTCCTTTAGTGATGCCTGATTCAGGTTACAAAAATATACACATATACTTATTTCACCATTCTTCTTCCGCATTGGCACAATGTTAGCCACCCAAGTTGAATGGTGGATGGGAAAGATGATCCTTGCATTGATAATCTTCATTACCTCCTCCTTGATGGTATCAACAATCTTTGGGTTGTACGGCCTTTGTTTCTTCCTGAAGGGCTTAACACCTTGCTTTAAAGGAATTGAGCGATGTATTTCCTTTGGCTAGAAGGATTTGAGTTCATCATAAGAGTAGGCTAAGACATCTGAGTATTTCTTTAGTAATGCAAAAAACCTTCTTTTTTTTCAGGTGAGCAACATTTTCCAATATTGACCATCCTTGGCTCCTTCGGGGTACCAATGTTTTCTTTATCAAAATCAGCTGGGGACTGAGAAGATTGCTTTTCTTTCTCTTGAATGGATCTATCATGTTTGTCAAAGAGGTATTCTAATGAGACTAGGCCTTTGGGAATTTTGTTCCCTTTCAATTTGGCTACTCCCTCATGATCAATCCCTTCAATTCCTTCTTTCTCTTATTTGGGGACTGCTTCTTGGTGTGGATTTTCACCTCCAAAGAAGAGATTATTGAAATTATCCCTTTTCTCTAAAAATGCTAGAATTTGGTTATCATCATTGAAGACTTACCAATGATTTGCATTGTCTGGTACACTAGGCCTGAATACCATTTCAATGGTCACTTTGTCTTTACCAAAAGAAGGATGAGGTGTCACTAGGGAAGATGAAACTGTGAGAGAATCAACCTTTTCATTATGTTCCATTGGAATAGCTTCAATGGAAAATGCATCAAAAGATTCAATGCAGTCCCACACTCTGTTTCTGTAATGTCGGAGTCTTAGATTCTTCACCTGATATTGTTGACAGACCTACTTTACTACAACCTCTGCATCACCTCGGCATCTCAGTTTCTTGATTCCCATGTCCTCTGCTGCACTCATGCCTAAGAGTAGTGCTTCATACTCTGCATTGTTATTTGTATTATAAAATTGCAGCTTGTAGGAAAAAGGGTACAACTCATTGGAAGGAGAGTATAATACTACACCAGCTCCTGAGCTTGCACTAGAACGAATACCATAAAATTCCATTGTCCAAATTTGATCTTCCTCTTCCCCCATAAGAAGTGGAAAGTTCTCCTCTTTTTCTGATGTGAGGAAGTAGTTTCCTAGCCCACAATCTTGAAAGAGAATGTTTGCTTTCGGATCATCGGACTTTCATACTGTGAACTTTATTTTTCTTACTGGTAGCAAATTCTTCATCTTGCCTTTTACTCAGGATAGTTACAGATAACCAATCCATTTTTATCTCTCCAACCAGGTCTCTGTAGACAACTCCTACTCAATAGCATACCAAAGGATGCTATGATGTTTTCTACCAGTATGGTTAGGAGCACCTTCTTGTTTGGAAAATAAACTAGTGCCACTTTTTCATATTTGATTCTTCCTACCAATGGCACTTGTTTGGATTCCATTGAGTAGTAGGTTACATTTACCTAGGTCAAGGTGAGGCCTAGAGAATTTTTAGCCTTGGCTGGCACCACATTATCTGAGGCTCCATAATCTATGATACAAGTATCTAGCTATGTTGTCCTCTCAATTTTCACCACCCTGATAGGTAGAAAGGTCTAATTTCTATTGAAAATTGGAGGCCCTGATGTAGCTAGCAAATTTGTGTTTTAAACTCCTCATGGATGCTCATGGGTCATTTCCCACAACGTTTTTAATCAAGGATTTCTTGAGTCTACTACTGTTACCACCATGTTTTACCTGCATTAATTAACTTGTCAAACTGGGCAGGGTGTGATTTTAAGTATCTCCTTTTATGCATAGAGACCTTGCATCTTTCATTTTGCTAACCTTTTACAGAGAATTCAAATGGGGTTCATCGGTGAGCAAGGAATGATGTTTTCCTATTTCCTACAACTTCCTAGGATTCTCTTCCCCATCAAATACTTGCTCATAAAGGCTTTGAAGCTATGAGTGTTGTAATTCTCCTTTGGATATGGCTAGATGGTGTTCCTTTTTGAAATTGATCACTTTCAGTGATTTTGGAAAAAAAAATAGATTTTCCCCGCATCCCCGCAAGTCCCTGATTGGTGGGAGTATTTTTTGCTGGAAGTTCAGAATTAGATGGATCCATTTTATTCTCTAAGGCATTAGTAGTGTAAGGGTGAAAAGTTCTAAAATGTGCACCGTAGCCCTGTCTCAGATCTGTAAAAAGGGACCGATTTCTAAGTCTGAGGCCCACAACGAATCATGAACCGTACACATGTTCATGTTGACCCTACAAGTCAATGGCGGAGGCAAGGACTGTCGGGGGAAAGTTGGTATCCTCTTTCTATCTCTATTGCTACTACTACTCCTAGTACTGAAAAATCGAAGCTACATCCCTGCAACCAATGCCAAGTGATGCCATGTGTTAAAGAATGATAATAGGAACACGTATACTACACTAAAAGGTGATAACACTAGAAAATAGGGATAAAAACTATTTGTTCTGAGTAAGAATGACAGGGAATGTGTGAAACGAGGCTAAGCACAAGTAGCACAAAAATTAAGGCCCACAATAAATTAGAAAGGGACACATGGCCTACATTGAAAATTCAATGGCGGGAGCATGGAACTTCTAGGGGAAAGTTGAAGTATTTTTCACCCCTTTTCACAAAGTAAGGGTAAAGGTATAAAACTGAAGCATTTTCCCGCAACCAGTCACATGATGCCACATGTTGAAGAATAAAATCAGAACAACGATGCCTGTAGGGGAAATGGAGAGTTCAATACTTTTTCACCAGAAGGGTTACAGATGTTGCAAATTGAGCCACTGACCCCTTTTCCCAATCGTGCAAGTTTGCCAAACATGTTCAGGTTTAAAAATTCAGAAGCGGGCCGGTGGAGGTTTTTGAGAATTTGAGATGTCCTTTGTTAAAAATAGTTTAAATGAAAGATTTGAGATTGTATCTCCTCATCCAATCAGATGGTGCCATGTGTCCAAATTTTGGTGGAGCTACGGGGGGTGGAGCAAAATGTGAAATCACACTTTTTCTCCAAAATGTCAAGAAATGCAGATTTCTCGCCCAGGGCCATCATTGTTTGGATCTTGCCACATGTAGGGTCTAAATTTGAAGGTAAAAGGGAGAAAAGATAGAAAAATGCACTCATTTGGTTTTTAACACCATTAACAAACCAAGGCTCTACAAAATGCAAAAAATGGATCATTCTTCATTCTTTTTCTCTGTATTTTTGTCATTTCTCCATGAGATGCATTTTTGGTTTATTATGGAGCCAAATCAATAAGTTTAAAGGGATGTAAATTTTGATCATCAGAAAATGGATTTTATTAGGCATACACAATAAAAAGGGAGAAAAATTACCAGTAAGCACTTGAGTGTATGAAAGTGGTTAAGAGGTGGAAATGACAAGACCACATAAAGAAGTAAATCATGAGATTCGCCTTGCTAAAGTAATCATGCTCGAACACCTGAAATATTCACCTTTTTAAACCTCTAGTTTTCATCAGTGCATTTTGTTCATGTCACTGTCCAAAATCATATCTATAACAAACATTATTCATTTTGGATATTCTTTTCTTGGGGACAAAGTATGGATGTACACGATTGTTATAAGAACATGGTTTTTGCCATAGGAAGGGGATTCTAGTTTTCTAGTAATGTTGTAAGTTTGGAAGCAATTCAATATAGAAGTTCTTTTCTTTCTTATTTCCTCTATTATCTCTCTCTGTTTCTACCTGGTTTAATGGATCAATTGTTTTGCATTCAATAGAAACTTTGTGTCACTGGTCTGTACCAGATCCACTAGAACTTTGAATGTCTGTAGAATTGCATCGGTGGTGAAGTAATTGATCCTTTTCTACATTTTCTTGGTTCAATGTGAGGAGGGAGATAATCTTCTAACTATAGTCCCCAAAGGCATTGTTGTTTTATTCCTGAGCTCTTGTAGCTGCTTTATTCTTCCATTCCTGTCTAATTGATGATCTTTCAGAGTCATCGGTGTACACAAAACACGTGGCCAGTGATACTAGGATTGGCAAAAATTGATAGTTGCCAAGACGTATACATTTGTTTTTCTATCTTTTAATAAGCGTCAACCTCATCCCATTAAATGTGAGGGATTCGGTTGTCCCCTGACTATGGTTTGCAACGTGATGCTCCACTGAGCGTAAAACCCAACAAGCTAGAAGCCTGGCACATGAAGGAGTGACAAGTAGAAAGGTTCAACCCTGTTGGTTTTGGAGGCACTAAGAGGATATTATGTTTTGGGAAGGTGGTGTGGATGGTGTGGGTAGTTAACCTTTAGAACTTAGGACTCGAGAATACATATGGTTGCCACCACGCACTACTATTACATGAACCTGTCAAATTGGTGCAGGGTGTATTTGTAGGTATTCTATTTTTGAGAGCTAGACTTTGGTTTTTCACTGCATGTTCCAGGAAAGTCAAATGGAAGTTATGGTGAACGCAAGGAAGGCGGGTGTCCGAAATGGAGGAAGATGGTAGGATGGTAGAAAAGGTTTTGCTACTTTACGTGTGGAATTATCGACTTTTTAGGGAATGTAGCCAAATTGGCTTTGAAGGGGGTGAGGGTGTAGCTTCTTCAATAGATAACCTTAGATGTTTTTGCAGGAACAAAATTTAAAGGAGAATTGTTCTTAGCAACTTTTGAGCTAGGGAGAAGAATTAGATGGACTTACTTGGCATGGTAGCATGATCCCTGAAAACCAGTGAGTCTTTGGTTTTTCTTTGCCCAACTCCATAAAAGGTGGTAATGGTGATCCTTTGCTGATGATTTTATTTTGTGTGACCTCTAGAGGAGAATATTCTTTATTATTCTTATCCTTTACCTCAACCGTTGAGGATGAAGCACCTTTCCTAGATTGTGCACGAGTAAAAACAACACATGATAAACTTGGATCTTCTTCATCATCCTCATCTTCATCATCAACGTACTCAATTAGGCCATTGTGCATATCAACTTCCTTGACCTCAAGATAGATTTCATAGTCCTCCACATTTTCTTCTTCAAGTTTCTTTAATTTTTTCTTCCTCCTCTGGTTCTTTGGTGTCATAGATGGCATTGATTGGTGGTGCTTTGAGAGCAAAGATGATGAGGAGGTGGAGAAATCCTTGGCCTATTTGGGGAGTTTAGTTTCCTTGGAGCATTCACATTGTGATCTAGGATAGCTATTTCTTCAAGGCCACCAAGTCGTTTACCATTTTTTGGAACATTGGATCTGTGGTGACTGAGTTTGAATTCTAACCCTTTTGTTTCCCATTTGGGCCTTTCACTTTACCATGATAAGATTATATCATCATTGATCTCTATTGCATGGTCTTGAGCTTCCCTAAATGTTCTTGGTTGGGTTATTTTAAGGAAGAAACCTACTTCTGATGACAAGGTGTTGATGAAGAATCTCTTCAAATTATTTTCAGGAGGCACCACATCTTCAAGGATTCTTCTTATCCTTCTTTTGTATCTTGCTACAAAGTCTCTCATTGACTCAGAGGTTTATTTTTTCATTTTTACCAATTAGACCAAGAGATCATAAAAATATTCCATGGTCTTGAACCTGTGTTCAAATGCACTTCTTATATCTTCCCAACAAGTGACAAACCTTGGGGGTTAGCATGTAGAACCATTCGACAACCTTTATCTTGAAGTGACTCCACAAAGAGTCAGACTGACACATATTCATCCTCAACACCTAATCACACCATACAAGTAGTGATAAATGCTGCTACATGTTCTTCGGGGAGCTGAGAACCATCCCCTCTAAATTTTGGGATGTTTTTGCTTGAGCCTCTTGGTAGCTCATGGAGTGGTTGAGCAAGAGCTAGTGGACCGGTGTTTCCTACCCATGATATATTAGGCCTATAGGCCTCATGATCATGTTCACACTCATGATCATGATCCCCCATTCTATTTTTGTTTCTATCTTCCATCCTTGCTAAGGATATGCAGCTTGTGTTTCTACTCTTTCATCTACCTCGGTTTAAAGTCTTTTGATTTCTTCGAGTTGAGCTCTTATTTCTTCTTTCGACTCTTGATTCTCTTTCTCTATCTTCTTATTTAGTCTCTACATCAGTGAAATATTCAAGGTTCTCATTGATGTATGGGAATTCACCATCCAAAAGATTGGCAACAATCAAGTTCCCAACGTGATCGAGTTGCTTGAGAAGGAAGCCTCTGGATTCTGAGTATCTCTTATCTCCTTTGAAGTTCCTCAAAAATGGGATCAATTTTTTATCCTTGACTCTATTTTCTGGGTGTATCTTCTATCTGTCAGCTTGAAAATATATGCTCTTCTTTGTCGGTGCTGGAATTTGTCTTTGCCTCTCCAATTCAGCAATCGCATTATTCTTCAAGGTCCAAAATTCTCGTGGTAATGAAGTAGTGATTGACACTTTGTCTATTATGCCAGATAGCTTCCCTCAAATTTGAAGCAACATCTTCTTGATATGTGGAAGAGAAATTTGGGTCTCTCAGCATGAAGGGTTTCCTGAAATATCCATGATTTGAATCCATGTGGCTCATATAGCCATTCAAATTCCATAATTTTTTCTCTTTTTTGAATTTTCAAATTTTTGACCTTGCAGTCGCATTCAAGTGCAGATGCTGTTAAATCTACTCCAGATGGTGGGTGCCAAAAACTGTTGGTGAGGAAATTTATCTGGGTGGAAAAAATTTGTGAATTCCTTACCAATGCTCTAGGAATCTAAGTCCCTCTACTTAACTGGTGTAGCTTTCGTGTATGTGCATGCATGAGAAAGCATGTAGATTTATGTGGTGGCCTTTTGACTGACGATCCAACAGGGGCACTCCAATGACCCTGTGCAACAAAGCTTGCAGATACTTGCAAGAGAGAATTTTTTCTAAAACATGGGAAATGAGAGTGAGAAAAGAGGTAGGAAAACTAATGTTACAGGTAGGAAATTAGATTCCTACACACACTAGTTAAAAAATTCATCACATGCATTCATGAGAAGAAATAACTCTAGAAATGGAAACAAGACGAGATAAGATTATGAACTCCAAGTTTCTAAAATCTCCTCATCAAAGAGGCTACAAAATCCTTCTTCTTGTATTGATGCTTAAAATAGAAGTTGTACATAGTGGGGAAATGGAGGAAATTGAGAAAGAGGGGGAAATGGAAGAAAATGGCTATCTCCTTTGCTTGCTTTAAGTAAAATGCACTTGTGAGTTTACAAGATCAATTACCATCCTTGTATAATGGTGTGAAGAAGCCATTAAATCTCCTCCAAGAAACGGTTATAACTTCTTCTTTGTTAGCAAGAAACAATTTATAATTTCTTTTCAATCATTTACGTCCGTTTAGATTCTCGATTCGCGAAGAAATGCCAATGGTGAGAAAAACTAGACTTTTCATAATGTAGCCATTACACTCATTTTACAACTTTGAATTTGAACCGTTCATCTTGCCTTTGAAACTTTAAACCAGAGTTGTCTACGTGGGAGAAATTTACTGGAGAGAGCGTGGAGGATTCCTTTTACATTTTGTGACTTTATAGAGATTTTGCATTTTTGAACGTTTTGGCCCGCTCACCTGCTTTTGATATGGTCTTGACACGTGGCCTCATTTGAGTGGAGACAGAGTCACGAGTCAATTTTATAATTTTACCTTTTTTTATTGTGGGCTCAAAAACAAAAATTGCTCCGTAGGCCCGCCTCCCTTCTTTGACCTTCGATGCGGGCTTAACATTTGACTTTTTCCCTCATAGTATGATCGGGGCTGGGGGTCACTTTATGAATTTTAGCCTTTTTTTACAAAGAGGCTCAAAAACAAAAATTGCTCCGTCGACCCGATTTGACTTTCCAACGGCGTGCTCAAGATTAGACTTTTTCCTTCATGCTTGGCGGGGCTGCAGGTCACTTTTTAACTTTACACCTTTTTTACAAAGAGGCTCAAAAACACAAATTGCTTCACCGACCCGTTTCCAATTAGATATGTCCACGTACCCATGGATAATGGAGCCAAAATTTTATAGGGAAGAAAACGCCTGCCATTCACGACTATGGAAAATTATAGAGAAGAAGAAAACTTCACCATTTCGTGCCCGATTTTCAAATGTCTTCCACGAACCAAGGGATTGAAAACAATACAAGGTTTGATAATCCATGGCTATAGAAAGATTGACAATTTCATTCAAATGAGGATAGCAATAGAATTTTCACGGGTCTAGACAGGAAAATGGGAAATTTATCAAAACGTGCAGACTGAAGAGTTTAGACAGATTCAACGCATGAATTTCTCTACCTTTTCAGACTTCCAACTTTACTTGAATACTTCTAGAGGGCGTGAGCTCAAAATCTTCGAATTTTACTTAGAAAATGAGGGGGGGATTTTGAGGGTGACGACAGTGGGGAAGAGAGGAAAATATATCTTATTGAAAACATATCCATGCAAGTATCCAAAATGTGTCCACAAGTTTTACAAGAATCCAAAATAGGCTGTAAAGCTCCATGTCCCTCCAAAATACCTTATTTTTCCTTTCTTCCTCCTTTTGAAGGCTTTTAAAACCTTTGAGGTCTCCTTAACAAGGATGGGATATGGTTTCCAAACCATATGGAAAATGATCTCCCACTTCAAACCATATGAAGGGAGTAAAATAGAAATCCCAACAAGGATTTCCCATGAAGACTTGTGGAAATAAGATTATTCTTCCCTCTTACCCCACATTTCAAAAATACACACCCAAAGGGGATGGATGTAGAAAATGAAAAAATAAAATAATGCATTTGCAAACCACAAGACAATTCAAACACCAAAATCTCAACGAGAGGTAAAACAAACTTTAATTTCCAAAAAAAAATCAACATAAAAAGGATGTGAGACCTACCTCACAAGATTAATTTGAATCCAAGCTTCCAAACCTAAGAATTGTTTTTCCCATAATGCCAAATCCAATATTTCCAAGTCCAACAATATCCTTCTCTCAAAAATTAGCCCAACAAAGAAACCAAAAGAACCCTAAAACCCTCCAAGTTGGAGGATAACATAGGAGAAGAGTATCTAAAACAAAACCCAATAAGATGGTGACACGTGTCACCACTCCACCTAAGAATCCATTTCACCCAAGTATCCCAAATTTGCACTTATAAAACAATAAATGAAAAGTAAAATTCAAATGCAAGCAAGCCAAATATACAAATGGAGAAACTTGCACTCCAAATATCCATCATACACAAAATCCAAAATCATAAATGTTTGTGGTAGAAAAAGGGGGGAAAAGGTGGCAATTAAGATTAATGATCCTTGAAAATATCTCATCCACCCATAGGTATAATATTTGGGGCTTTTTAAAATGCAAAAGTAGCCTTATTACTTGCCTTATACTCCTCCAAAAAGTCACTTCTTCCTAAAATTCGAGTTTTGGGGAAGAAGTGGCCTTTAAGAGGGGTTGTGGGTCCATCTAATCCATGATTAGGTGATTCAAAACCTAAATAATCACTAAAAATATCATTTAAGACAACCCATGCAGGTGGGAAGTGACTAGTTAAAAATAACTAACCATTCATTAGTAAATAATAAAGGATAAAACTAAATTAATATAAGTGGAATAAAATTAAGATAAAAATGACCCAATAATTTAATAAACACATGCCATAGGGTAAAATTCCCCATTTCCAATATTAATCCACAAAATAACAATATAATCAAGGGGCCAAAACTACGAAAAGGGGTAAATTTGACCTCTAAGGCCTATTGTGCCACATGGAGGTACATCTCTTGAAACCCATGATCTCTTGTAGCATGAAATTGTTATATGCACACTTAATTGCAAACATCATACCTGATCGATACAAAATTCTAAATAAATAAATAATCTGCATATAAAGAAATCAAGTCATGTATACGCTAACTAACTAAATAGTTATAAAATCATCCATCCTCCATACGAGGTATTAGAATTCACGGAATTCATCCACGACATATTTCAAAATCCAATACAAGATAAATGTTAATATTAAAATCCACGAGATCCATAAACATCACATCAAAGTCATATAATAATGAGAATAATTGAGAATTGACCTCAGGTGCCTAATACAACATCCTATCATGACAAGTTTGCATATAATAGATAACATGATGATAAAATAATGTAAATCCAAATCAAATAACCATAAAATAGTGTCTCTAATGTCTTAACAAGAAAAAACACAATGAGTCACTGTAATCAAAATAGAGCAAGAAATTGGTGGGCAGTACATCCCCCTTTCTTAGGAATAAACTTCCTCCTACAATTCAATGGAAGAGGTAAGGATCTTAAGCTCTCAAAGGTATCACATCTACTCATGTAGTTTGTCTTGACAAACATGTCCCATCTAACCCTAAATTGATCCAACATTGATTGTATCTTAGAATATGAGATTATTAATCAAGAAAAATATAACTACCAAAATGTTAATCCACATCATCATCCCAAATTCTCTACAAGGTTCAACATAGTTAGATGTCCAACATAAAAGTTACCCCTAAGGAAATAGGTAAGGGGTGAGTAAAGAGCTTAAATTGTCTTTTTGTATAAGGTTGAAAAGTTGTGAGCACATGATGTGCATGAAACCACTCATGGGCATCACATATACCAAATAAGAAAGTAAACTTTTAATTTTGAGTGAATTTCCACTTCCTAGTCCATACTAAACCTTTACAAAATGAAAAACTATTCATATGTTCCGAGGGAAGAATCCTCTTATTTCCCATGAGGCTTGTTGGGCAAGCCTTGCTGGGATTTCTATTTTACTCCCTTCATATGGTTTGAAGTGGGAGATTTATTTCCATATTGTTTGTAAACCATCTCCCATCCTTACTAAGGAGACCTCCAAGGTTTGAAAATCCTTCACAAGGATGACAATAGGATATATAAGGTATTTTGGAGGGATATGGAGCTTTAAGGCCTATTTGGGATTCTTGGAAAACTTGTGGACACATTTTGGATACTTGCATGGATATGTTTTAAATAAGATTTATATTCCTCTCTTCCCCACGTTGATAAAAGTACGAAACTTCTTGTTTTGTTTTGAGTTGCTATCAAACTCCTTTGGTTGCTTGATTATTGGTTGGTGTTGGTATTTCCCTAACTTGATGTGATCACTTGGAGGATTGATTCTCTTCTCTCCTATGGGCTTGGAGGGAGGATAACATGCTCTCCTCTTTTGGATTAGGCATGTAATGATGCCATTTGGTTGGGAGGCCAACCAAGTTATCATATTGCGGCTTGGATGCATTCTTATTTGGAGTTTGATCTTGGAAGTGGAGTGTTTGGGAGCTTGATCAATTGTGGAGAATGGTAGATTCAATGAAAAATTTTCCATGTTTTTCCCACTTTGTGGGAGGCTTTGGATCTTATATTTTAAGAGTTTTTTATTCTTATATTTAGTGTGAATGAAGGAAGAATTGTTCATTGTTAATATAGTTTGGAAACTATGATGTAATAAGTTGTAACTATTGCTTTTGGAAAGGAGAAAATGGTTTATTTTGCAAGAAGGAAATCCTTCATTTACCTTGTAGAATAAGGAAATATTAATCTTGCTAAATAAAAGAACATATGGATTTTTTGAGCTTATTTGGTTTAGAAGAATACTTATTAATCCATGGTTGGCATTTGAAATTGGAGTTTGAAATCTATATTTTCTAAACTTGTTTAGTTTTGCAAATGATTGCACTTAGTTTTCCAATTTCTATAACTTGCAAGAATATGAAAATTATGAGTAAATTATTGATGTATTACAATGATTTCAAAGACGTAGTGTTGTGTTTATCAATCTCCAAGTTTAATTTATAACCTTATTGTTATTAAAGGAATAATGGCTCTTAGTTTATCTAGTTGGCTCTATCTCTAATTTAATTTGTTTCCAAAGCACTATATAATTTTCCTATTCTTAGATGGGAATTATGAATGTTACTACTTAAACATATTGATACATCTTTGTGTGTGTGTGTGTGTGTGTAGGTATAAGTTTACATATACTATATACATATATAGTATGTATATATATATAGGTATACGTAAACATATACCTGTATATATACAAAAACATATATAAAATAAAAGAGATATTTAAAATATTGATTAAACTAAAATGGAAATATGATAGTCTAATCTAATGTTATAGGAGCATTGAAATAATTGAATAATGAAATATTGAAATAATACTCAAGCAAATCTAAACAAGTGAAATATAAAACCCTAAAAGATAAAGAGGGTTAGAAAGGCCTTAGCTGATTAGTTGATGTCACAGAACTGTATCATAATGGATGGTGAATGAATATGAGGTGGAAACGACCATACAAGAGCTCAAGAATATGTAGATTTGGACTGTTTGGCTAGAGTGGGGTACCTAGAAGAGGGACATGGGTGCCTGAGGTGCTCTGGTCTGTAATTTGGGAACCCTATTATGTGAGAAAACTCACTAAAGCTCCTCTGTGGTGTCGTTGGATGTTCACATGTGTTTGCTTCCTATCAGGTGAATGTCATTTAACTTCACTAGATGTTGCTACAAATATGAGATGAAGGAAACCCGTTTAAAACCCCAGACAAAGCATCAAAACCTTAAAAAAAATATGCATATGAAGGGGTTGGACTATCCTTAGTGGCCACAATGGTGGACTTACTAACTGAGCACTACACTACATCTAAGACCCAATGTAGTTCTAGGGGTGTGTGTGTAGAAATCATGCACTAGGTGCTCTTGTGCCAGTCACACTTTGTGAGTAGCGAACAATAACTAGATGTAAAATGTAAGTAAATGGTGCATGAAATAGAATAAACTCCCCTCCTATGAAGTGTGATGCAGATGAACCAACCTTTGCCTCTTGTGATGGAGCTAGATGGATACAAATAGAGCTCTAGATGCCTTAGATGGATGCAACCTTAGGTGGTGATAGTAATTACTTAGTGCTTGGTCCCTAATTATGGTCTCATAACTTTATATTTATATGGTTATCTTGTTTTAGTTTCGTAATTAACCCCAAAAAGGCTGAACACCAAAAGATAGAAAGTTCCCAAAATATAAGAGTAAAGTGTAAAGAGGATCAAGGTACCCCAGAGGAGACTAGGGTGCTTGGGGTGCCCTAGTCTTGGCTGGGCATCCTAGTCAGAAATAGGGAAAACATAGTATGCAAATACAGACTGGGAAAGTGTGGGTGCAAGATCGAAAGTAACGATAGAAAGCAAAGTAAAATGATCAAAGACATGGGTTAATTAGTACTCTTTTTCACTCAAAAACCATATGAATAGTAGTATAAGATCGAGACTAAATAACTACCCAAAGTGCATGGTTTAGTGTCTACAAATATTATATATATGTATATTTAATAATACATATTGTATGATTTTATAATAATAGAAAGGATTTAAAAGTTTTGTTTTACGCGCGCACCCACACATATTATATATATATATATATATATATATTCTTGAGATTAGATTATAAGATGATTTGATTCTCATCTGATCAAGAGATGATCTATATCTCCGATTCTCATCTTCTCAAGATGAGAATTGATCAATGATTATATCCCCCCCAAATCAATAATCAGTAGGAATGTTCTCTCTCTCTCTATATATATATATGGATATGGGTTGGTATGACTATCCATGAGCTTTATCAGGAATCCATCAGATCAAATGGGTCCCATAGATAAAGAATCTATTTCAGGGTTGGGGGATGGTTGAGGCGGTTTAATGAACAAAACTACCTATGAAGATCTTTGGAAGGGTTCTAGGATCGTCATGTTGACTGGGATTCAGGATTGGCGAGTCATGTCATCCACTATTCACACAAATGAATCTCTTAGAAATGGAACTCCCCCCTTTGTCTCTAGTTAGGGTAGGGAATTAAATACAACTGTACAATCTTCTATAAGTATATAATATTTATTATTGTCGTCGCCCTCAAAATCCCCCTCACTTTCCAAGTCCAGTTTCAAAATTTTTGAGTTGGTGCCTTTGAGGAGTGTTTAAAATGGAGTAAGAAGTCTGGAGGGATGGATAAATTTGTGTTTTGAAGTGTTGGTATTAAATTTTTAATCCCACCTGTTCCATTTAAAAATTCCTCAGTCTTTTCATTTTGAAACATATTTTCTATTTTCTGTCATGGATGTGTGGAATTCATCCATCTTTTTCTATGGCTATGGACTGGGTCGAGCCTTGTATTCCTTGCATATATATTTTTGCAGGAAAAATACTTGATTCGGGCATAAACGATGAAGTTTTTCCCTTCGTTTCATCTTTGATGGGCGTATCTTCCTTGTCAATTTTGTGCCCCAACATCCACGGGCACGTGGGCATCTCTAATTGGATGCAATAAGATGAGTTCTTTTTGTGAACTTGTCATTTTTGGCTCTTTTAGCAAAAGTGTCAAGTTGGCCCCGCGGCCCTGAAAGATTTTGATTGGATATTTGGTGAAAGGCAGACCCTTTTTGTGTTTTGAGGCATTTTGGCAAAGGGTGTAAAGTTATAAAGTGACTTGTGGCCCTGCTCATACCAAGGGAAAAATTCAAATGTTGAGCCCGCATCAAAAGAGTCAAAGCAGGGAGGCAGAGCATCGGAGCCTTTTGAGATTTTGAGCCTTGTTTCCTAGAGGGAAAAATTCAAATGTTGAGCCCACACCAAAAGAGTCAAAGTGGGGAGGCAGATCGTAGGAGCCTTTTGAGTTTTTGAGCCTTGTTTCCAAGAGGGAAAAGTCGAATGTTGAGCCTGCATCAAAAGTCAAAGAGGAGAGGTGGGTCGGCAGAGAACTTTGAGCTTTTGAGCCTCATTTCTAAAAGAAGCAAAATTATAAAGTGAGCCAGGACTCCGTTAGTACTCAGGTAACACCACGTGTCAGAAGTTAATGCAAAATGCAAAGTTTCAAGCTTGCGGGGCTGCAGGAGATTTTTTATAATTTTTCATTTTTCGCAAAAAGGCGCCAAAGCAAATTTTAGGTCCACGGATCCATTTTGCAAAACTGGTTTTTCACCGTTTTTTCTACAGATTCAATTCAAATGTTCAAATGGGCATAACTTTCGATCCAATGTTCCAAATTTGAAGAATTTGGTACCATTGGAAAGATCTTGACCACCTCTATGCCATGGAAGCATAATTTTTTTTATTTTCAATAGGATTTGGTGGGTGAGAATATGGAAAAGGTATTTTCACGCCATTAATATGTAATCCGATTGCTTCAACTACCGAGATATCTGGATTTTAGTCTGTAATCTTCTCTAACATGCAAAACAATCTTGGGGAACCAGATTTGGCAGATTATAGGTGGATTTGAAGGGGCATTGATGGCTGGTGGTCAGGATTCCAAATTAGATTTTTTGCCTTCCTTTTCTTCTCCACTTTTCACTTCATCTAGAAATGTAAGAGCTTGGCTCATTGCAAAAGGGGTGGGATTTTGACATTCTTGAGATTCGAAAATAATCAATACAAAAGTCTTTTTCCCCTTCTTCCTCTGCAATTCTTTCTTTGCTTCTTCAAATTTGTGAATAATCCATCTTTGCATGCTAATAAACTTTGTGTTCTGGTTAATATGATTTTGATAACTTTGTGACTGTGAAATTATATCTGTTATAAACATGAATGATTCCATTCTGCATCTCTTTTTCTTAATACACATAAGGTTATACTCTGCTACCTATATTACATGAAAGTATTGTTATTTTCTTCCTCTCTCATCTCATTTCTTCTTCCATTCTTTCGTATTGATGATCTTTGGGCATATGAATGTTTCAAAGTATAAGGAATCCACACTTTGAAATTTGTACATTTACATATAATTTTTGTTGCTTGCTTTCAATAAGGGAACCTCTCCCATTAAAGAGGACTGACTTGCTGTCCCTTGACTGTAGTTTGTTAAAGTATCATTTTAAAACCCAACAATTATAGAACCTGAATTTGTTTTGAAAATAAGTTGAAGTATAATAGGTGTGTATATGGTTATAAACACACACACACACATCCAATAAATAAATTATGTTATTAAAAAATATTACTGTGACCCTACCAAATATTTGTTCAATTTAACTATGACGCAAGCCTATACCCTACCTCTCGCAGTTATGGCTGCCCCTTCATCATCCTCTATTTGGGCACAACCCATTATCAATAAAGCCACCTGTGTGGTTCTCTCATCAATCCTACACCATGGTCATAAGGCCCAAACTTGACCATTAACATTGAAAAGGAGTATACATACATACATACATACATACACACATATATATATACACACACACATGGGGATATATATGTATATATACATATACATATATATTTATATATAAAAACTTTGGTATATATGTATAGATACATATATTTGAATATATTTTGATATATATCATTCCACCATTGAAACCCTAATAATGGCATCTTAAATAAAACTAAATAGAAAGGAAAATAAACCAAATGTGCCTCTATAGATGCCCTCGTCCAAAACCTACAAAAACAAAGACAAGGAAAAATGAGAAAAAGGGAAAGAAAAAATGATAGGTATTAGAAAATTATAAGAAAATTTAGGGTTTCAATGTTAATCTAAGGATCAAGGGTATAGATCCCTTTGATCTAAGGGATCTTAATTGATCGAAATTTTAATACTTGCCCAATTAGAGCAACGTGGTTGACTTTCAGTAGTCAAGTGGCTCGGTTTTTGGCTTTTGGGTGAATTGTAACACTTTTAATTATCTTAAAATGATTTTTAGATGCAAGGGCATGGGTCTATTTAGATGGGGCAAAATGGGACCTATGACCAACTTAATGATTTTAGACCTTATATAATTTAAATCCTGACTTTGTTATACTAGACCCCTCTTTTGGTGGGAAAAACACAGTTAAAATTAAGTGACAGTAATCACGTAAACAATATTATAGTTGATCTTTATACTCATGAACTATGTTAATTGACTTAGAATATTAACCAACTTCAATCGACATCCTATAGTCAACTAATTCCTCACCTTGTTTGATTAGCCCCTTGGTGGGAAAAATGCAATAATCTTATAACACCTGATTAAAACTAAGTAGCTCTCATGGCACAAATAAACGATGAAGACTTCTATAATGCCCTTAAATTGTGTAAATAGTACTATGTTTATCTTATGTATCCTTAATTAACCTTATTAGCGCACATGATAATATGGATTACCTTATTCTCCCTTCATTAGTTAGTGGCTTGGAGTAATATTAATGATTCAATCTTAGAGACCTTAGTTTCAAGAATAATTTTACGTTTATTATCATTATACGTCCCTGAGTGATGCAACATAATTTCAATCTCTCACAATTTCCAATGTTAGAAATGTTACAACACTCAACAATTCCTAATAAACCCTTCAAAACTAGCCTTTTCTTATAATGTAAATTCTCCAAAATCAGGTAACTCCTTGGTCATTCCCCTTAAAACAAAAATTCAACAATCTTAACATGTTCTTGAAAATTTACCCATATTGTTCCAACCTTTTACGTGGATCAAAATAACTAAAAAGAGAAATTGACATACCTTCTTGAAATATTGTCTTCTAGGCTTCTTAACCAACTTGCCACCAGTACATTCAAAATTGCAGAGACCTATAGATGCCTTGCACAATATAAAACTATGTTCTAGTACCCTTTGGGGATTTTAAGGTGTGTAGAAAATTTTGGGATCTAATTCCCCAAGCTTCTCTCTTAATCTTAGATTCCTCAACCCTATCTAAACCATACTCTACTAGTCCTGTCTACGGATGATAAACTCCTCTAAAACTTGTTTCAATGACTCAAATCCCAAATTATGAACACCTCTGGGCACCCATTTATCTTTAATTATTGCATAAAAAGTTCCAATATGAACTTATTTGTAAGTTTTCCTTCAATCCCCCTATTTTGAGTTTCAATTTAGGACTATAAGACTATGTTGAGGTCTGTGCCTGTGATTGTTAGGAATTATGTAAATTCTAGAATAGTTTATGTTATATATCCTCCAAAATATCTGAAGAGGATGCCTAAAGATTATAACTTCCTTGTTACACCCCTTGGTTCTAAATTCTCCTTACTAATTGTCTTTAATTTCTTTTTTGACAATTCTGTATGCTACAGTTTTCTCCTTTCCTAATTATTAGAAGTAATTTAACAAATGAAGACCTTATAATTTTTTCAATAGATGTTTGTTGATAGACATAGGGCATACCTTAGTAGTATGAAGCTTCATTAATTCAACTTGAAACCCACTATAGTGTGTGATGATGATGTAATTAAGTTCCAAGGAACAAGCTCCAATAAAAATAACAAAGTAGTTGTAAAGGTTTGACTCAGTCAACCCTGCAACTTGGACTGACCCAGAGCTTAGAACTATCCTCTTATGACCACCTAGCTTAGCTTGGTCCTACAACATCTTTCCCTTCTTCGGGTTTCTCCTACTCTTTCTCCCATTAAATCATTTGATGCTTGTAATCAATGAAACGTTTGATGATTCCTTGTACTTCCTCTTCTTCTAGTCCACATGCATATTGAATCAACACATCTACTGTTTTAATCTCTCTTACTACTTTATCTAGAATCATTTTGAGTTTACTCACCATTTTCTTTAGTCGACTTATGAAATTCTGACATGAGACCAACCTATCAATTGAATCACTACTGAAAGTCCTAGTTACCTCATCATCTTTCTTTACCAAAAATTTGAAATTTGATTTAATTTTATCTACTGGAAGGGCATCAATATTCTCATTGAAAAATTTGCAGTTGATATTATCAAACTCTTTCGAGATATCATTTAGAGCATCCTTTATTATCACGCATTTTTCATCTAACTTCTTGATCAAATCTTGTAACATATGGCATCTAAATTCCATAGCCTTCTAAAACTCAAACAGTTTGGAAACATCATCAATTAATTCTTCTTGAAGAAGTAGATCTTGATCCTCATCTCTAATCTCGCCCCATGTGGTCAAATTCAGATTCAACTTATTATTATCTTCAGAGAAGAATTCATCTATCATAAGAATGGAGGCTCTTTTGCTTTGCAAATCATTATATAACTCAACAAATTATTTAATAAAAGGATTAGCTTCCTGAAGTATACCTTCTATCCATCCATTCACTGATCTTCCCTTCTGACCTATCTTCTCAATCTCATGATATGAGATATCATCTAGAGTGGAAGAAATTGTCAGAGCAGTTTGAGTTGAAGGACCAGTAGTTGGAGTGGGTTGAGTTACTTTCCTCAACAAAGTAATGAGCTATTCAACCTTCGCTTTTAGTTCATCCTTGGAAGCTTTATCTTTATCATAATTTTTCAAAAAATTCCCAAGAGCCATTTACACATATTTTTTTGGCACCTTCATGTGTTGCCTTCTCTAGTGAAAATCTGGAGATTTGATAATTTGCTACCGTGATAGTCTCTTTTGTCTTTCCCTCAACGGGAGTAACAATTTCCATGACTCTCTCTCTTGATTGATTTATAGATAAATTGGAGACGGTCTTTGGCAATTTGGCTTATCTCTTCGGAGTAGGTTCTAACACACTTATATCTATTACGTCTACTAGAGGTAACTTTTTTTTTTTTTTGGAGTTAGATGATATAGCCATTTTGGTATAGCGGATGCAGACAGAAGTGGCATGACCAATTCAACACTTGGATAACTAGATAACAAAATATCATCAGTAAAATTAGTTGGCAATAAAGTGGAGGTGGTGATGATGGATGGAGTGGATGTGAGAATAGCCTGAGGAATGGATACAATGAGGTTTGAAGTTGAAATGGAAGGAAATGAAAGCTGTAGAGGGAGTGAAGTGGAAACTAGAGACCCAATCATTTCCCCTACTAAGAGGACAAGAAGGGATGAAAATACTTGGGCCATGAATGGATATGGAAAAGAAGAAATGAGTGTTGGAGCAAAAGGTAATGATGGAGAAAGTGATAATGGTAGGGAAGGAGGGGGTGGTAGATTTTGTGATACAACTGGCGAATCAATAAATTCAACAACTTCTAGTATTGGTATTACAGAGGACACAACCTTGGAAGTAGGACCCTTAGGAAGGGAGGAAATTCTAGCAATAAATGAAATCTTCTTAGGAATTATATTGGCCTTTTGGGTAGACCTTTTCCCTCTTGTGGGTGTAGGAAAACTCATTGTTGGTTGGGCTTCTATTCTTATGGATTGCTCCAACCCCTAGGTGAAATTTCCAAGGTAGCCAACCAATCATATGTTCTTTGTAAAATGGGCCCCACCCTTTCCTTAGTATTGGAACTTTCCTCTTGATACCAATCAATCCATGACAATGGTTGATTGGAAATATTGTTATCCTTGTATATTGGATCCAACACTTCATCTTCATCCTTCATCTCCTTTGGAATCTCTGCAAGACCAAACTATCTAACCTCATCCAAAGTCAATATTCCATATTCTTGTTTCCTAATAATAACATCATCTCGACAGTGAATCTAAATACACGTGAAAACTGGATAAACCTGTTTCACTGAACTTACCCCAGTAGTCAAAATTGGTTCTGGGATGAAAGGTTCACAAGGTAACTTCAAACATCTCTGCATCCACATTATTTTCTTTATAAATACTGGCACAAATATATTTTTTGATTGAAATGGGAAATTGGACTCCCGCCTTATACCGTTTGTTCTAGATTTTGTGATAATGCAACAATTGCCAAACCAATCTCTAACAAAACCCATTTATTAGTAGGGCACCTTAGTAACTTGCTCAGGGCACCTATGAAACCAGGAATCTTGATGTACGTAAATGTTCGAAAGTGAAGATAAATGGCTCCCCACTCTTGTAATTCTTTGAAAGCCTCATCGTAAATCCTTCGATTATACAAATTATTGTCAAAATGATAAATGAGAACAACGAAAAAGGCATCGAAATTGTTTTGTTTCCCTTGTCCATCATGATTTGAAGATAAAACTTGAAAATATGTGATGCACTTCTAACACCTTTGGTATGTAACTCATTGAATTCCCCCATGGTAGTTGCAACATAGACCAAGAAAGAAGTCATGTAATTTTTTTTGGAAGACAAGACTTTACTCAATTGAAAACAGATAGAGCTGCTGATATGGTCTCCCCATCATACAAATTCTTTATTCTTTTTAATAGTGGCAATATATAAGAACATCCATTCTTGAAACTCTTTTGCAGAAGCAAGACCTGAAACTCTACTCAACAAAATAATGAGATCATTTACTTCTTGGATGAAATCCATTCAGAACATTATCTTAGGCAACTTGGTAACACTCTTAGCCAAGTAGCTCTTCATCATGACTTTCACACACAATTTGGTTTCCTTGTCCCAATATTCAAATATAGCTTCCAATGAAATTGTGGCATAGTCCTCGGCATCTGGGATTTTAAACAAATCTTCAAAGAAGTCAGAGTCCAATCTAATTATGACCCTGCCATCATCATTCTTCAATTATCTGAAATCTTCATCAAAATGGGCTGCTATGGCCAAGACGAATTCGGGACAATGTATGGATGCAGGAAAACTGACAGCGAGAGTGAGCCCACTGTCATATATAGCCTGCATCCAAGATTTCTTGTTAGGATCTTTCAACCTTGCCTAGAAGGCTGGAAAATTTACTTTCCCAAGATTGGTATCTCCAATATTTCCCAAGTCTAAAGAAAGACACGAGTGAGGAGCGACTCCTAGAAATGTGTACTTCATCTTTTCTTTGCCATTTAACGAGGAGGTTGACATTAAGTTTGGAATTTGGAATTTGAATGGCCTTTGGAAATTTCATAACAAACACTGTAAAAGATTGGAAATTCCAAAGTCTGAAACCCCAAAGGTCTGAAGTAGTTCTAGCTCCAAAGTATAAACCTCCAAAAACCTGAAACTGGGAGACCTCTGAAACTCCAAAAATCAAAACTTTAAAAAGGGGTAGACCTCCGAAACTCTGAAACTGGAAGCTCCGAAGCTCAGAAAAGTAAGAAGCTCCAAAATTAATATGCAAACCATGAAATCACCGAAGGGCACGAAATGAAAATCAAATACTTGTGGAGATCTGGAAGAAATTATCATGCAATCTAGACTGGATGCCTGCACATATTGGATTTTGTAGCTGTTTAAATTAGGAAAAAAATTTAAGGAAAAAATGGTGGATGATGAGGGTTCCATTTTCAAATAAGAAAAGGAAGAACCAAAGAAAATAAACAAGGAAGAAAAACCATAAATGATCATAAACCAAGAATAAATAACCCAAAAATAAAATTACCTCGAAAATGATGCCTCGAAAGTAATTTTTTTTTGGTAAAAATCAGAGTGTCAGAGCAAAAGTTAGGTGAAAATGACAGATAAAAACTTGAGTTTATATAAAAAAAATCTGAAATTAATGCCCAGAAGATGACACGTGGGGGTAGGTGAGAATTAAATGCCCATAGAAACCCTGAAGTCTAAAATCATAAAATTCTGAAGTTCCAAAATTTTGGAACTTCAAAGTTTTGGACTTTGGAACTTGAGAGACAAATTTATGAAAAGATGATGGAAGACTCGAAAATTTGAAAGCTCGAAGTTCCAAAATTTCAGAACTTTGGAGTTTCAGAATTTGGAACTCGCGCAATAAATTTCTCAAAAAGGCAACGTAGACTTCCGAAACCTGAAAGTCTGAAGTTCTAAAATTTCGTAACTTCAAAGTTTTGGACTTCAGAACTCCGAGTCAAAAATTATGAAAAATCCAAAGGAGACTTCCGAATCTCGAAAGTCTGAAACTCTGAATATTCATACTTAGATTTCAGAGTTTGGAACTTCAAAGTCAAATATTTTGATTTCTTAGTTTCCTCTCCGAAAAGGAAAACCTCCGAAATTTGAAGTCTAAAATTTCAGACTTTGGAGTTTCGGAGAACTTCAACACATTTTTTTTAAAAACACTTCTGGGTGAAATATTTCAGAATAAATTTTGAATCAACTTTTAACTTCTTCTTTTCAAGGTAAGATTTAAAGGTTAACACCTAATAACATACTTAAGAAGCCAAAGTTGACATTATCAGCCTATATACATACTAGGGAAATGATCCTCCTGCATCATACTCCCAAGGGGAAAAGAGAAGCTTCCCCATCCTTGTGATTTCTCTCTTGGTTCTCCTCCTTTCTTTCTTTGTTTCTAGTTGAAGAAGACCCTTTGAAAATGATTGTTTTAATATTTTACAAATAAATCATTATCAGAAAAAAAATTGAAACCAAGATCTTGAAAGAAGCTATTTATCTTAGCATACCAAGCTCTAGGAGCTTGTTTTAGAACATACAATTTTTAATCTTACACACATATAATTCTTTACTAGGTTATTCAAACCCTTTAGGTTGATGCATGTCAATTTCTTCTTTCAAATCATCATTTAAGAATCATTTTTAACATCCATTTGGTGAATCTCCCATCCATGTTGAGCAACTAGAGCTAGAATAATTCTAACAATGCTCATTTTGGCAACATGAGCAAAGGTTTCAACATAGTCTAAACTAGGTTTTTGAGTAAACCCTCTAGCTACTAATCTTTCCTTAAACTTATCTATCTTACCAACAGAGTTACACTTGATTTTATACAACCATCTAGATCCTACAATGCTTCTTTTAGGACGAAGAGGAACTAATTCCCAAGTTTTATTGCTTATTAGAGCATTGTATTCAGCTTCCATAACATCAATCCACATTTCATCTAGACTATATTCTTCAAAAAATTGAGGTTCAACCTCATACAAAGTTGAAAAGACATGCTAATAATGTTGGCTGGGGGTCATCTTTCTCAGATTATTAGACTGAGAATTAGAAACCAGATTTTGAGCTCATTTAGGAGTTTTAGAATGAGAAACATATTGTGATGACTCCCCCCAACATATCCAAATCAATCATATCTAAAGAAGGATGTTCATCCTCATGGAATTATGTTTCTATATTGACTAAAGAAGGATTATCAATCCCTATGGTAATAGACTTATGCAAAATAAAGGAGGGAAGAAAGGAAGAATCAAAAAATGGTTTCTCAAGAACATGAACATTCATATTTTATATGATCTCATTTTTGAGTGGATCATATACCCTTAATAATTTTTTTGTGACCGTCATGCAAAAAAAAGATGCAAGAGTAGGAGGTAGGATCAATTTTCTATTATTTAGCGTTAGGAATGAGAAGGGAAGCGAGACTACCAAATACTTTAAATGAGAGATATCAGGTTTTTGTTTGGTCCATACTTCATGAGGTGTAGTGTGATGCAAATATTTAGTAGGAACCTTATTTAGAATATGGACATCAATGTTCATGGCTTTAACCCATATAAATTTAGGCACTTTAGACATATGAAGCATAGTCCTAGCCATTTCTATAATGGTTTTATTCTTCCATTTAGCTATGCCATTTTTATGTGGGGAATATGGAGTTATTAACTCTATATGAATTCCAAAATGATCTGAAAATCCAGATCAATATATATATATATATATATATATATATATATATATATATATACTATAATATTATATATATATATATATATATATATATATATATTACAACCTTCAGACCCTATAGGCTTATTAAAAATTACCGATAAAAATTACTCCATTTTAAGTAAAACAATCCAAAATAATGAAAGAACGTAAATCACACTACACATGGATTGATTACGGAGTTCAACACTAGCCTAAGTCTATAGGTTCTTATCGAATCGTTCCGCTAAAATTTACAAGTACAATTTGACTTTTACAACAAAACCTAATGGAACTTTACTTGCTTATAAAGTGCTCCAGCCTTTCGAAGAACACCAATGATCAATATGTCCGTCCTCCACATTCCTGGTGCCCAATAATCCAATGGAATTTGATCGGCCTTCCCGACATTCGCAAGACACTTTAAGGCACTCCAGTCCAAAACTCCAAGCTTCACAAGTGAAAAAGTGGCTCAAAGGGCCTATTGGGTAGTATTAATAACTCCCAATCACAATATTATATATATTATCGCCTAAAATAATAGGCTAATAATAATAAAAAATATATTGCCTTAAAATAAATTAAGGACTTTAAATATAGTTCAATAACTATATTAAATTAAATGTCACAAATAATTCTTTTCAAAACTAATCCCATGTGTTTTTAAATGAAGGAGAAGGGCCTTTATATAGGCCTTAGCACATGAGACGTGGTTTTAATCCACATCCACCAAATCCTATCCCAACCAACTTGCTGGTCGAGTTGGTTGGGCTACTCCACTTTCTCTTCTGAGGTCATGGGTTCGATGCCCATGCATCTAATTTTGGTCGCAACGGTTTTGGTAAGCCGTGGGATTTATCCCACATTTTCAGCATGATGGAGGGGTTATAGTTTGTATTAGGTTGCATTGTCTTTTGTATGCATGGCTTAAGCCACACCTTCCCTCATTTTGGTCAGCCACGGTTATATGGCGAGCTATGTGTTGTGGATCCACCGTGGGTTTCTTTGGGTCGAGTTGGTTGTTCACTTGCATTGGCTATTCAATGTGTTGACTACTCACCTTGGGTTTGTTGCTTTGCCATGAGTTGGGTTCGCTGGTTGTTGTTGACTATTGCCGAGTTTTCCACTGAGGTCAATGGGATAATATAGATCCCCATGCATTGTTTGAATCACTCCCTCCAAATAGGCTTTGGCCTAGCCAGTTGGAAGATAAGACGAGAATATAAGGTAAGCTCGATCAATGTGGAAATAATAAAAATCCAACTTGACCAATGTGGTAATAATGAAATCAACTCTATGGGGATATGATCACACCACCAAGCTAATAAAATAACTCACTTGAGCTGATTATCTACCTACAATGCACTCGTCGATTCTTGATAGGTAAATCAAGAAAAATAAAACTCGTGGTGAAAAAGCCATGTGGTGGCTTGAGGGCCCACCACATCAGTGATAATAAAATAATCCTCACGGTGGCTGAGCTCCCTTCCATTACAAAATTTGAGCCTCTTATTCACATGACTAACTTCTCGCTTGTCAAAGACCGGAGATTGCAACCAAATCAAACAACCTTCATTTTTTTTGCTTTTCACCACTCAGTCGTAATTTTCCAGTTGACCTGGTCCTACCTAGGGTTTACCACATATTTGGTCAGACACAATTTTCACATACAGAATCTATTTTCGATGTTCAAATAGTCGACGGAAAGCTCTCAGAGTGATCTTCCATACTGTGTTGATCCTGGGAGATTTAGGGAACATATTTCCTCCACACTATCCTCCGGATCAAAAAAAGCACAAAAAAATCATAAAATTTATTATTCACATATTCACCTCCATTATCAGTTCTTATCCTCTTTACTTTTTAAATTATCCATGTTCTCAACCAAGGCTTTAAAATCTTAAAACTTAGAAAGAACATCAAAAAATTTCTTATTGTAATAAGACCAAGTCATCCTAGAAAAATCATTGATTAAAATTACAACATAAAAGGCTCCACTAAGAGAGGGAACTTCCAAAGGACTTCTTATGAAAATATGGATTAACTCAAGAAAGTTAGAGGAATTAGACTCATGATGTTTGTGAAATGGTTTGACATGTTTCTTAACACACAAATAACTTTCACAAGATCCATGGTTTGTGTTAGAGCTAAAAATTGCACTCATATTAAATCTAAATAATCTAGGGCTTTGAGGCAACATGAGATTGTCTCTAAGTTGTGGGACTTGAGCTTAAGACATACCTTTGGAGAAGGCCAAATTCCTCTACTTATTCCTACTTCTAAAACTACTCCTAAGAAGGGAAATACATCTATCTAACTCTACTCTATGATTCCAAGAGACTAGGGTGAGAAAGAGATGCATAAAACTAAAATCCTAAACTAAGGGGAAGTGATAACACCAAGAACAAGGGGAAAGACACTCTCAAATGAAGGAAAATGGGAGAAAATGAAGGATGAGAGGGTAGATTTGGGAGCCATAGTTTAGAGTATCATTCAAAATTCTATTTTCACACAACAAAAAAAAACCTTGCAGAATGGATAAACACACACACATACAACATACTTGTAAGTATATTAAAAGGTAAGGAAATGCAATAAAAAACCAACTAGGGTAAAATAATATCCAAAAAATAAGAATTTTATTTCCTTAATAAGATGCACAAATCATTACAATGGAGGAAGAAGGCATAAACACATTGCAAAATCCAAATCTAAGGCTTGGAGATCAAGAACACTTTTGAAGCACTTAAAAATGATGATATTGCATTATAAGAGTATCCAACCTTTACAAATGAGTATCATTTTACAATATATAGAAAAATGGGAAAGAGAGTGGAGGGAAAAGAGAGAGAAACTCCAATTCTTCATTCCAACCACCAACACCATACATTAAATGTCTAAAAATAGGCATGGGAACCCTTCCAAGACCATTCCCCCATGATACTTTTCTTGTAGGAGAAAGAATGGGAACCATACCCCATCAAATTTTGTGGTTGAACTACTTGGAACTGTTATTTTTATTGCTGGACTATATTTCCTCTTTACACCCACCTAACCTCACCAAATTTAATAAATCTAGTATTTGTGGTGTAGTACATGATGAGACCTTTCCAATAGTACCAATATTATGAAATTTAGAGTTATGGGGAGAAATTTATGGCCCTCTGAAGTTCATGGGCTCAAAAAGGTCATCAGGGTTCCCTGCGTGATGCTACAACCCACACTAATCTTTTTGTTCCAAGTGTGGCTGGATCAACTGATCGGGGAACTAGGAGATGTATGGAATAGTGTCGTTTGTGCTCATGGGACCCGTTATATATACATCGCCGTAATAATCTAATCCTACTCATTTCCCTTGTTCCATTAGTCATTCGTGTCAGCTGATCAGAGAACCAACGACCTGACATAATTGTTTCATCTGCTCTGTCGAGACTCAATTTGTCTGCAATACACTCCCAAATCCCATGTTTCAGTTGAATTGCTTATATGATGAATTGATGACCCCTAGGAACTATTCCTTCAGTTCCTAAAAATCTCGATTCATTTACAACACTGTTCCCTGAAGTCCTCCCGTGACCGATGCAAGGAACAAGAGGAATGAATGAACATTTCCTCGTATTCCTCCAAAGGCCGATTTAGCTGATTTTTTTCTTGGATTTGCCCAATTTTGATGAAGTTTTCTAAATGTTTGGACTTTTAAGGTCTGTAAAGAGGGAGAGAAATGCCATGAGATAATTGTAACTTCCCCAAATCACAACGTTTACTTATTTTTCCTAGTTTCTTCTCCGAGGTTCCATCATACTACCTTAAACCATATTTATCAAGTTTTCTAATTCGCAAGGGGTGTAAAATTGGGTAAAAATTTAGTTTCGTCTTATGAAGACCTATCACAAGATTAAGGCAGGACATTTCATACAAACTCTGAAAGTTCACATGCCCAAACCTTTCATGCGAAAGTTGAACAATATAGAAAGAAGAAGAATAAATTTCAATAACAAACCCATCAAAGATGTGTTAACCATTTCTCTAAAAACCAACAACAATAACTTTACTAAGTTTATTCTTCATATACCATTTATCTTTTAATAACACAACTTTACAATTTTATTTTGGGGAATTAGAACAGCCAGGGACCTTAAGGTGAGTAAGATTATTGCCTAGGGTGACTCTATGAACATTATAAAAAACCTTATAGGTACCCAACCCCCTAGCTGGAACATAAGGGAGTTCATTAATGAGGCCAAACATTTATGTAAAGAATTTAATAACATTAATATTGGCCACAATTATAGGGAGGGGAATAGTGTTGCTGACACACTTGCTAATGATGGAATCAACAATATTCAATTCAAAATTTGGTTTGATCATAATAAAATCCCTTAAACAAAAAAAGCCAACATTTTGAGGGAAGCTAAGGCCACCTCTCCACCCAATTAATTCTAGCTGGCATATTTTGCACGTGTGGAGGAATGATGAAGTGTACATAAAGCATTCGAGAGTCATCTCTCCCAAACGGTCCTCTTATATCTATTTTTTGTATTTCAGCGTTGACGTTCAGGAAATTGCACAACTTACTAATTGCTATTTTATTTTTCTGGAAGCCCTGCGGATCCTCTATCTTGGCCTTTAGCACTCAAGGACATCATTTGTGATGTTGGGGGGCCATTTTTTTCATTGCGATCAGGGTGCTGTTGACCTGTCTGGGAAATTTATTTTCAAAATGGGTGGACCCCCTTACCGAGTGGAACCAATCTGTGATCCCTCGTGGAAACATAATGCATAATTGTGGAGGGCCGTTGACATGGATGGATTCACTGACTTCATGCAAAGGATAAAAGGGCATGATAGGCATATTTACCTCAAGTTCACCTGTAAATGGAAAGACAGGGTGATTACATTCAAGAGAAGGGAGTTCACCATCATTGAGAGTCTGATTTCCTCCATTACCAGCTTAGGGATGGAGGGTTAATAATTTTGACAAGGATGACGAGGAGAAACACTTTGTGGAGGGAGAGGAAGCTCTACACATTGGGAAATTTGGTATTGATTTCTCTTCTATTCCTCCATATGGGGATGTTACAAAAATGGTTATAAGGTATATTACCTTAGAAGGACATTACTCAACTTTGCCTCTCCACCACCTAGTCATGTTGAATCATTTCAGGTGCTCTGCCAAGGTTAGTTTCTCTTATTATATTTTGCACTCTCTTGAGAAGTCTGTTCTCTATGTTCAACACCATCTTCATGCCCTCCCCTTCCATTAGGTTGTTATTTTCCTTCTTCACCAGTATTTTCAGGATATTGTGGCCAACAACCCCTCAACCTTTAGCCCCACCCCCTCCCCAACAACCTAGGGTCAGAAATAAAAATCCTAGGTTTCGGGACCCCCCTTTTGACCCTCACCTAGCTAAAAGGGTTATGCATAATAACACTAAAGGTAAGGATATTGCTGTGGCCAAAATCCTATTGAATATAAGCCAGTATGGCCTTGAACCTCATGCTAGCATTGACATTAGAGCCCAATTCAAGCAGCATGCTAACACCATCAAGGGAATTGAAGACAATGTTGATCATCTTCTTAATGAAGGCAACAAGGAGAATTTGGACCCCATTGTTATCTCCAAGATTGAAGAGAAAATGGAAACTCTAATTAATCAATTCAGTTCTTTGGAGGAGAGGGTGCAACAAGTAGTATACAAACAGATAAACCACCTCTCCCTACATAAAACACTATTGGATTTTGTTCAAATTCAAGTTCATTAGATTTGTGAAGTTAGTGGTATTCCAAAGGATGCTTGGAAGGGAGGAAAACTCAAGAAGAAAGTTGTTGTTGCTAATAGCTAGGACCCTGCCCAGCATATTGCCATCATTTTGTATAAGGCCATGGCTGATGCTAAGAGGGTTTTCAACATGTTTCTTAAATAGGTCTTTGTTGTTTGATATTTTTTGTATCGACGTTGTTTTGTGTCATTTTGTAGTTGTTGTTTTTCTATTTTTTGATCGTAGTGGGGCTTCTTGCAGGCAGTTTGCCCCTGCCTTATTTCCTATTATAATATATAGCTCTTTTAGGCTCATGTTGTTGGGGTGTGGTGCCCACTTATGAAAAAACCACTTTGCTATCATTGTATATCCTTGTTTTTGAGCCTTTTTGTACTATGGGCTATGGTCCCCTTCAAAACCATTTACCCTTAATAATTTTTTTATCTAGTTAATTGAGAACAAGATAAAATGTTCTTCTTTAAGTTAGGAACAAATAAAACATTTCTAATAGTTCCATTTTCTAACTTAACATTTCTACAAATTTTAGACTTAATGACATAATTATCACCTAGATATATATTTTCATGATATTCCAAAACATCTGAAATTTTTTCATGAATATATATATATGCCTAGATGCACCACTATATAGAATCCATTCATTGTCATTAGAGGCTTAGAGAGAAATAGTTTTCCCAAAATTGTTAGCTTCATTTTTAGTTTGATTTTGCTTTTTATTATTCTTTTTATTGTTAAATTTATTACTTTTAGAATTATTTGTATTAGATTAATAGTCAACTACTTTATGACCAAATTTACCACATTTATTACACATGTCATCAAACTTGACTTAAACTTTTGATTATTCCTATTGTTGTTAGGATTGAACTTAGATTTAAAGTTAGATTGTTGATTATAATTACTATTATTTGAGATTTTAACAAATTTCTGATTTTTGGAGAACAATGCCTAAGAGGCATTTTATTTTGAATCATAGTTCTCCATTTCTCTTGCTTCCTGAATTAGGAGAGATGATAAGTATCCAAATAAGGTAAATCATATCCATTTTGATAGTT
This sequence comes from Taxus chinensis, assembly GCA_019776745.2. Classification (NCBI taxonomy): domain Eukaryota; kingdom Viridiplantae; phylum Streptophyta; class Pinopsida; order Cupressales; family Taxaceae; genus Taxus; species Taxus chinensis. The sequence goes on from CM034151.1 coordinate 167,851,155, forward strand.
AGAACTTAAGATAGAGATGTAGTTTCTAAACTTTTCATGAATTTTAATCTAAATAATAAAATACAACTTATCTTGAAATAATTCACAGTTACAACCATCTAACCGTGCCTTAATGTTCTTAATCTTAGTTAAGTAATTAACTATCTTTTCATCTCCTTTCGCTTGAGTTGTGAACAATTCCATGATTAGTTTAATGATCTTAGAAAGGTGTCTGCCTTCATGCATAGTTTTCAATTTGAATCCATGCATCTACTAGAGAGTCCATATATCCTATATGCAATGAAAATTCATCTTTAATTCTTTGTAACAAGATAAACATGACCTCTTGGGATGTATGAGAAAAGACACTCAAGCTCTCATGGTTATCTTATCTCCCAGTGGGTCATTTTTCAACACCACTAACTAGATCCCATATCTTTCTATCCATAAAGATGAATTTTAGGCTAACTCTCCAAATGCTATAATTATTATTATTTAGTAACTGAGATTTTCCTAGGGAGAAATTAGATGAACTAGCCATTCTTTACAAAAACTTAGAAAAAACTAGTGTTATGCAAGTTTTTAAAGACACTTGCAGTGATCCACGATTTTTAGAGAGTTTCACATAATTGACACAAAGCATATTTCTGAAACTTGATAAAATTCTTCAAGCAAGGTAGGAAAAATAAGTAGAGAAGTTGTAAAACAAAAAATATAAGTCGTGAGAAGCCACAAAGAAACATGCAAGAAGTTATAACTATTTCAAATTTGGAAGCCGCAAAACAGGGAAACAATGTTTCGCGGGATTGAAAAATGAATATTTTGTAGCTTCGAAAAAAAAATTCAAATAAGGTATGAAAACTTAGAAGAGGAGCTGCTCAATAAGAAAAACATACAACAAGAAGCCGCAAAGCAAAAGACAAGACATTATAGCGATTCCAAGTTTGGAAGCCACGAAACAAAGGATTAGTGTTCCATGGAAAAATAAAAGAAAGGCCACAAATCAAATGACTTAGTGTTTCACAGAATTTAATGGGAGGTCCACGAAACGAAGAAGGTCTATGGAAGACAGGAAAACACAAAAATACGTAAAATAAAAGAGTTCCACGCAACGAGTAAAATGTTGTAGAACAAGTAAGAAACCACACAACAATACATAAAGCCACACAATAGGCATAAATACTACACAACAATGCAGAAATCCACACAACACACAAGAATACCGTGCAACAAGGTAGAAAGTCGCACAAGATAGAAAGCACCAAGGAAGGCCGTAGATGACCAAAAATCACAATCTTAATAATACATAGGGTTATAGAAGATAATAACGATACACAGACATGATTTTGGTCTTCCACAATTATCTAAAACTTATAAACATTCTCACATTTATCGTATTTCACATAGAATTGGATTTTTACACTTATAGACCACAAAACAAAACTTGTAGTTCCGCGGGTTTTGAAGTCTTTCAAGCAAACTTTTTCAAACCAATCTACAAATGAATTTTCCCTTGCAAAACCAGATTTATCCTACACAACCACACACATTTATCTCTGATACCATGTTAGGAAAGCGGAGATAAATAATAAACACATATTAGATATCCACCATAAATTTACCAAGAATTATAGTTTATGACTATACAACAAATTAGAATGAATTAAACCATAGATTGTATGAATAACAGTGAAAGTAAATATCCCATAACATATAACAATGAATACATAACACATGATTTAAGTGGAAAACCTTTCAGTAAAAAATCCATTGAAAATATCAATTATCTTTATTTAGAATTGAATATCACTCAACACTCCCACTATTTCCTTGATCCCCTACAATTACACCTCAACAAGGAATCACAAACTATCACTAACATTTGCTCAATATAGAGTGTTAGCTCACATATTTTGTATTCATGTTTGATGATTCTGCTCACATACAACTCACATTATTTTTCCTTAACAATCTCAAATGAGATCACCCTGTTATATACAAGGCGCATGATGTGTTTTACTGCTTCACTCTTATAATTCAATTTTGAATTAACAACCTTACACTAGTCGACATGGGGACCATCTTACTTATGTTTTAAACATAAGTTATAAGTCACAACTTTTAGTCTTTGGTGGGCTTTAATAAAAATGGTTTCCCACTTAATATTACAAACCCTAACACCCCTTTTACAATATTCACATACCATGGTCAAAACGGGGCTACAGATAGTGCTTCCCTTTTTTAATCAACTAAAGTGTTACATAAATTTATTGTACATAGAACTATAAATACAACATATCCACATAAATAGTCAAAGAACTACATTAGACATGATTGAACCATATATCGTATCTAGAGGATCTTAGAATATAATTTCACTTATGAATGTTTACCCTTGTAATCCATACATTTTCCTTCTTTTACACTAGCAATATCTTAATGAGCCAATACTTATTAATTAATATTCTTCATTTTATCATTAAATTTCATTACCTAACCCTAGAGGAACCAATTAGGTAAGAAATCTAATGTGTATTTGATTCTACTCTAAGTCACTTTGAGTCAATGGTGGGATCATCACTGATTTGAGTTACACCTTCCAAAGTAATATTACTGTATTAGAAGGATCATCAAGTACTATGACAACATGATTATCTATTCAAATAACTCATTCTTCTATTTCAAAGGTATTTTACACAAATAGAAGAATCCTTAGAGAGATCTTGCATATTAACACATTCCATTTCTTTCTTATTTACATTATCAAAGCTAACTACTCTAAATGATAGGAAAAAACCTATTATTTTCAGTTACTATGTTACCTTAATTTCTCCTTTCAACCTTATAAAATATATTAGCATCTTTCTGTTCCTACTCACTTTGTAGTACCCCATTTAATTATTGTGGAGCAAGTGTGTCTCTATGCCGAATAATTTCAAATCAAATGATTTATTGAAGATAATTGTGATGTAACAAAAGGTAGTCATGTTTATAATCCATCGATTTGTCCCATTGATAATACCATGCTAAAAAATGATAAGCTCTAGTAATAGCTATGTCAAATCCAACCAAATACATATCTACAAGAGAATATCACGAATCTTATGTCTTATAGTTGTAATAATCGAGACATATTCTTCTAGTGTCTTAATTACTTCGAGCTCAAGTGATTTTTTTAATCTAAAACTCAGTAGTAAACCATACAATCTTATTTGAACCACAACACAATTAATATTTTTTGTATTTAGGTTAAACCCTAGACTCTATGATCTCAAATAAATTCTGCCCTCGTATTATGATAAAACTATAGACCAATCTTTTTCAAGAATATTTTTTCGATCATCCAGGGTAATAAAAATGATGTATAAAAACCTTTAAGTTTAAATTGTGTGCATGGTCTCCAAACTCATCTTACCCATGTAATCAGAGAATTCTAGTAAAAAGTAATATATTTAAATATCCTTTAAAAACCCTCCTTGATGCAACTTAAAAAACAATTTCTCCTCTTTCACGGGTAAACATGAACTTCATGGAGTACAGATCTGTTTGATACCCTTTGAATAATCATATCTAAAGATAGAGACGACTTCCCTTTTTAAAGTTAATTTAAAATTAATGATAGTTCACAATTGAAGTAATCGGTCTAAAGATTTCAAAAAATAATTTACTTTACACATATTGCGTTATGTTTCTTTATAATAACTTTTTTATATAAAATAATGTGAACAATTTTCACATAAATAAATTTTATTTTTTTAATCAAAATATTTAAAAATAATAATATTTCATTTATTCTAATTTCATAAATTTCAATTAAATAAATATCTATATTATAATTATTGTAATAAATTAAAACAACAATAAACATTACATAAACTTCTCTTTAATCAATAGTATAATTCGACGCTAACATTGATTAATATTTCATACTGTAAACATTTATAATGTTTAAATAGTTATATTTCGAAGTGTCTATGTGCATTATTTTTTGGTTAGGAGGCAGTTTGTGGCCCCCCTTGACTTTGGTCACTTGTAAAGATATTTCGTTGTCATATGATATATACTTCATGGGATTTTGTTGCTATTATGGAATAAAGTCTAAAGGATGATTTGATATGTCTCCTCCCTCGTTTGGAGGGACTTCAATTAATCTCTAAAGTTATGGACGTGTGACACACACACACATTTGAAAATTAGATATAATTTTTAGGTATAGTGTTAAAGTTTGAGGGATATTTATTTCATTAAATTTGTTTGGAGTATAATATTTCATCTTTTTTAAATATTTGAGTCTTTGTGCATTCAACAAATATTGATTTGTGGTGGGTTTTTTTAAGCCAAACAACTTTACTAATATGCCAATGACTTGATGATAATGATATCGGTAAACACACATCTACAAAAAATAATATTGTCCAAGAAAAAATATCATAAAAAATTATTCTCCATTAAAAATCCCCTAATTATTAATGTATCTACATAAAATAGAAAGAATGGTTAGTAACAAAGAGTTCAAGTTGGTAATTTGAGAAGAGTTAAACATGAAGAGTATTTGGTAAAACAAAACTAAATTAGGAAGTGAGGTATTACTCTATAATGTTAGGAACTAATCAAGACATTAAAAGGCATGTGAGAAAAATTCAGGTTAAATCTGTGAACAAAATTTTCAGAGAAAACTTTATGTACTATTTTACGAAACATTTTTTGGCCTAAATGTTGATAATGTAATTTAGAACTTATTCTTATAAGTTCATGTGCGAGACGTAGAGGAAGAAAAGAAAGAGCCAATATGCATATAAATTTTGTATCTTAGAGACATTATAAAAAGAGCGATACTATATTATAGAATGTTTGGTCTACAAAATTATTATAATCAACCATACTAATGCGTAGGTGAGTTATTGACCACTCTTTTTGATACGACTAGATAAACATCTAGTACATATATCTCAACAACATTGATAGATGTTAATCTCAAGTCTTCTATCTTAGATTATCTCATATCATATAGATTAACAAGTCAATTATCTTTTATGAATATTTCTTTTTAACTGGTGATAAATAGTGTCAATCTAACTGCACCAGCACGTTGGACTTGAATTTTTTTTTCAAGGTTAAAATAATGAGTGCAAACTCCACAATACGACCAAGATATGTTTTTTTCTTGACATTTAAAAAAGATTTGAACTAACAAAAGAAAGTGGCGTTAAATTTAAAGTTGATGTCTCCTATAACAATTAAATGACCATCATATTTAAGACTAACATTAAATATTTATCCGCAAATATTACAACTTGCCATCATTGAGATTTGAGAATACCCATACATGTGTTAGCCACCCTTTTATGAGCGATCCTTAGCTAGTCTCCACCAATAAAAAAATTAATAATATTTTATATTAATTTTTTTTTTGGTGCATAGCGCAAACCCCACCAAATTTGTGTATGCTAGTTTGTCAGCTCTCCTTATATAACTAGATTAGTAAAAACAAGAGAAATTAACAATCCAAAATTACACCCTCTGAAAGGAATAACTTTATGTCAAGATGGTCAGTACCCACTTGATAAAATCTCTGTTTTCATTAATTGAGTGGCTGAAAACATAAAAGCTACTGCAGTTTGGAGAAAAAAAACCCGCTGATCAGAGCAACTGCTAAAATAGATACAGAACTGGTTTCCGTGACCGGCGAAACCCGTAGACGCGTTTGCTTGCCGGTGGTAGGGTCGTGCGGATGGTTTTGACGACCCGTGCAATGAGAATAAAATGGACTCTGACCGGCCAGGTTCTATTCGAATAAGTGCTTAACAGGTATGCAGGTTTTTAGTCCGAAATGTATTTTTAAAATACGGAAAATTCATCATTTTGTTTGACACTTGCGCAGGTACGTTTTTGATTTTGATAATAATTTTCTTTAATTCCAAATTTTTATTTTGGAAGGCTATTTTGTTGGTTGTATTTCTCTTTGGAAATAAGGTTGGTTGTATGCCAAGTTTTGGATCATATGATCTATGGCAATCGGTAAAGCCTAGCTGGATAGTAAAAATGTGTCTTCCACTTCCGATCGCTGGACTAGTGTAACTAACAAAAATGCTCCATCAAATCTTGAGGCCTTGTCAGGACACAAAACATTGTGTACAAACCCATAAGAAATTTGGATCCAAGAGGTTTGGTTGTGACTGATAAAGAAGTGACATCATCCACCTCCCATGTTGTGTCGTTGATATCATGTTCTCCAAAGGCTATGGCCATTTTTGGTTCCACAGTAAAATTTCAATTTCTCAAACATCACAATTTTTGTTGGGAGGTGAAAGAAAATGGATCAACAAATAGTTTGGTTGTGTTTAAGCGTAAATCATTCATGCAATGGTCACACAATGCTTTTTTGCCTCCTTAAGATGGTGAGTACACGAAAGACAAATAATGACCTATTGAAATGAGTAATTTCTTACATAGCAATCGACAAAGGTTTGTCTCAACCAATAATTACATAAGGTCCCTTGATGGATTGGAAGACTAGAGTATCATCAACCTTGATATTTCTCAATGATTGTTTATTCTTGGAGTGTATGAAGGCCCACTAACTCATTTTGTAAGTACATAGTCATGGACAAATGTTACTCGTTTGCTAATATTAAGGTACTGTGTTTGTAAGAAGTTAAGATTATAGGATTTTTTACTTCACTCTAATGCTAGGATGATTTAGCCAAATGCAATTTTTTTGGTATCAAACCATGACATGTTGTCACAACATTCTTACGATGGATTTAACAACATATATTATTAATTATGGTTATGACCCCACCCATCAGGTTATGTGGCCACTTTTTGATCTCATTGTTTGACCCCTTAGTATTACCCATATTTATGCATCCAATGATGTCATGGAGTGGGTGGAATCTTGGCAATGACTTGTCAAATCACTTCTTGATGTTCATTGTATCCTGTGTGGTGACTTCAAAATGGTGGAGTCCATGGAGGAAAAAAAAGGGTTTCTCCCCATGTAGTGGTGCACTAACAAAAGAGAGTCTTGGTTCTACATGTGTCACAAGCCTGGGTTGTTTGACCCTAATTAAAGAGCTATTTTTAAAAAAACAATTATCGTTTGTTGTGAAAAGCCTCTTCTCATTTTCTATCCACCCAGTCAATGTTGTTTATAGGTGGTACTCTCTGATCTGTATCAATTGGTCTGTGTAGGTGACTATATTTAAGTGTAAGTTCTATCTAAATAATGCTCACCATTTTAATGAGCTAGTGGTAATGTACCATCCCAACTTAGTGTATATACATTGTAGTAGCGAGATCGATAACACTTGACTAAGTTATTAGACGTTGATTTGATTGCATTATGATTTGTCATCTATATAAGATTGTTGATGACATAATAAACTAGTAATAAATACATATATATGTATATGTATATACGTATACGTATACATATACATATACATATACATATACATATAAGTATACATATACATATACATACATACATACATACATACATACATACATACATACATACATACATACATACATACATACATACATACATACATACATACACACGAGGTATACACACACACACATATTAAATTTGTTTCTTAAGTTTTGTTTGGAATATGAAATTGGTCATGGTAACACTATTGGTTAATGTTTTGGTTTATTTGGGTCATTGACCACTCGACATAAGATTTGTTTATGGTTTAAGTTTGGTATTCGTGGAAAATGGGTAAGATGGTTCATCGACCTTCCATTTAAGTTTATTAAGTTTTAAATAAACTTAAGATTGGCTTAAGTTACATGGAAAAAATAGATGAAGGTTTATGGTTTTGGCGGTAGTTTGGGCGGCCACGATGTGGCATGAGCATTGAATGAGACAGTAAAGGCGGACATGTTCCTTGGGAACTGTTAGCTTCTCCAATAAGCTAAGCGTACATTGAATCCACCTTTTATTTGCATTGTTTGTATTTTGTTTTTGGTTTTGAGGGAGCTTTGCATGGAGCAAGGCATGGATATTTTTATGGAGATATGTTTGGAGTGACTGTGCATGCGAGTTTTTTTGTTGTTATCACCGTTTTTATGGCATTTTTAGTATTTAAGTATGTTTTTGGAATGCTTGATGGGTTTGGAGGCATTCAACTTGGCAGAATGCAAAAAAATTAGAAGTAAACTACAGGCATGTGTTCCAATCTCTCACTCCTTGTTGTTATCATTGTGAAATGCAGGTATACGTTTTGGTTTCGTATATTTGATTTTAAACTAGGAGATGGATGCTTTTAGTTTTGTGATTTTTGTTTGAAATATGGAAAAATAAGTGGATTCATTTGAGAGATCATTGTGTTAAAATATGTAAACATTTCCCTTGGTTTTAGTTCGCAAAATCAGAATAATGATTAAGGAAAGATGAATATGTATTTGGAAACATTATTGTGAATATGCTTGCGCCCTTTACTCGCACCCTGCGCCATGGTGGCTACCCGAGCCCTTGCATCCAAAGCAAACCCTAAATCTGACCCGGCAAGAACTCAACGGATAGGCGAGGGAGATGGAGGCAGCACGGCTGTGGGGCTTGTCTCAGAGGTTCCACCCTGGTCATGGATCGACCTTGCCTTCACTGCAGGGAGCTCCATTCCTCCACCTCAGATTAGCTACGCAAACCCTAGCCGAAATCTACCACAAGATCCATCTGGGGGTGCGGCAATGCCTGGTAATAGACATTTAAAATATGTGTTGGAAGGATCAGTTCGTGACAGATTGGAGCTCGACAGAGATGCTAGTCGCGGCCATATTGGGTCATCCTTCAAAAATGTTTTAAACAACAAGGAATCTTCCATGAAACCTGCAGATGTTACCCCATCTATTACTTTCGGGGAAGAGGTCATTTCCTCTGAGATTTACTACAAAGAGCATGCTCTGATTTGTAGATTCGGGGGACTATGGCCCAACCTTCCTATTCTTCACGCGTGGATCTCTGAGCACTAGACTCCAATTTATAACTGGAAAAATAGACTTATATCCGTGTGCTAAAGGTATTTTCATTGTAACCTTCTCTTTAATAGCTGATAGAAACATCATTGCTTCCAAACTTTGGACCTGCCAATCTAAATATTTGATCATTAAACCCTGGTTTCCATCCTTCAACCCACTCAAAGAATCTTTCTCATGGAAACCTGTTTGGATCAGGCTGCCCCATTTACCTCTCCAGTTCTAGAGTCATGACTATTTGACATCCATTGGCAATGCCTTGGGAACTACACTCTATATTGATTCTCAAACCACTAATTACACCCATACTACTTATGCTCGAATCTTGGTGAAACTTGACACTGATAAAAATCTTCCTACAACCATAGACCTTAGCGTGTAAAATAGAACTTGGTCACAACCTCTTGATTATGAAGGTCTTCCTTTTCATTGTAGAAGATGTTTTTGCTTAGGGCACACCTCTACTGAGTGTGGGATGGAAAAATGTCAACATGAGAAGCATAGCTAGTGGAGAGATGCACTTCCAAAACACCTGATTTTTGATGCAAAAAAGGGACTAGATTCAAATGCAGATACAAATATTGAATCCATTTCAGCCCCATAAACCGAATCTCAAATTGCGAGTAGCATGAAAAATGCACAAGCTGTTGAGGGCAGCATGAAAAATGATAAATATCTCTCTCATGTTAACAACGTGGCTGTCCCAAAAGGGACAAATGCGACTAAGGAAAATACTCCTCCTTTGTCTTCTTCTCCAACCACGAAGGCTCCATCAGGATGGGTTACAGTCAGCAAAAAGAAAAAATCTACCCCTCTGAAGGGTAACACTTCGCCTTGATGATTCTTATCTCTGCTATTGGCTGGTTGGGCTACATGGGTTTCATTTTTCTTGGCCGGATAGCAGGTTGCTTCCAATGGTGTTGTTATGCCATTATTGTTTGATTACTGTACTTCTGTTGTTTTTTTGCTATTACTTTGTCGGTTGTTTGTTGACAATTTTCTGCAATCGGGCTCTATTGTTCTATTTGAATTTTGATCCATCTCTTGTGCTTTAACTTTCAATTCTGGCTTCTAAGCCTTGGTGTACAAGGGTATAGTCCCTTTCAAAAAACTATTTGCCAATAATAAAAAAAAATTAAACAAGGATTGACTTCTATTTAGTGAATCGTTGTTTCAAATCTTAGATTATTGAAATAAAGGACAACATTAATATGTTACCTTATCATCTAAATGTTAAGTTTAACAGGTTGGTTTCATGTAGTGAAAGTGAACATATTACTTTTTATAAAAATATGAAGTATCATTCCATATGTGTATGCGATAAAATTCTTATTATAAACAAGGAAATTTATAATTATAACATATTGATTATGAATAAACTTGAGTGTAACTTATTCTGTTATTTCATTATGATTACAACATGGGATAAGAGTTTGCAGACTCATGTCATTTCATATGAATTGAACCATCTCTATTATCTCTCCTACAATTTGTAGGAAAGGCCAAAATTCTTGAAGTGACTATTTGGATTTGATTATGATTGATTTACATTTTATGCTATTTTGATATAAATCTGGAAAGGATTATTGTAATCAATTGTTAATGTGACTGAAATGTCATAACATCTTATAAATGGGCATCATTAATAATGAAGAATAAAGTTTATCCTCATTTAAATAAGAATATATGACTTAGCTGATTTGTGACTTATCTTGTTGGATATGAAAATGAAGATATATTGTTTATACAACTGATTATTAATAAAGCTGATTATTCTTAAGTTATATATTATATGTTGGTTTCATTGATTTAATTGAAATGAACAAGTGTACTGAATGATGACATTTAAATAATAAGGATATCAATGAAAATGAAATGAAGATGTTTAGAGATATTGTTGTACTTAATGATATTAAATGGACTAATCACGAAAAACAATATACTTAATGGAATAAAGACTATTCTTAATGAGTGAATTTAATGAAATAACTCGATATGGGAAATGATTAATAAACCTATACTTAACAATGTGTACTATGTGGTAATAGTATGATAAGAGGAACTAATAAAAGTTAGTAACTTGTTGCGTTACTATAGCCCTCTTATGAGAATATAATATCATGTATCAACACATTTTTATGTGTCATAAAGAAATAATTAGTTACTTTATCTAACAAAGGTAACTTAAAGAATATAAGAAGCGTGTGCACAATGTCCCTTCGTCTTCTTGTTAGTATCCTGCCCGTAGCAACTTAGGATGGCAACAGGAAGGGTAGTGAGGACGTAATGATGAAAATCATTATGAGGTCACTATCTTTCCCATAGGGATCCTAAGATGGTATGGATAAGATCCTTTCATTTAGTAGGATGAGTTGGACATAGACTCTTCTTCTTCTTAGCTAAATGATCATTTTAAACAACAAAAAGGAATCCAGATAGATGTGTTGAGATGGTTGTGCGGTGACAGAAAATGAGTTTCATAGACTTGTGTGCGGTCTCAAAACTAATGTTCCAAAGCAATGCTTAAAATCCTTGGCCAAAGTAATGTATTAGCTAACTACATTTTTTGTTCACCAATCCCTTAATTTATTGTGTTAGGTACTAGATGGAATGCAACATGGATGTTTTCTAGGTAGACACTTAGGAGATGCACACAATGTTGGACATTGTGTCATGTTGTTGTCATTGATGTCAAGTGGCACTAATGTCAAATGGAGTCTTGAGTGCATGATGTTTTATAGATGTTTGCATGAGGTGTCATTCATTAAATAAGATGAAGGTTATAGATAGTGTGATGAAGTGTCATGATGTCTAGGTGCATATGCATGTTCTTGGTGCATAGTCAAGTAAGCAAGAGTTGTGAATGGGCTTCAGGAGTTGCATGAAGGTTGGTATTATTTATTTCATGTTCAAGAAGATGTATCATAGGTGTTAGTGAGTCTACAAAGTGATACCAAGGACAGTTTCAATATGGCATGTGTTTGTACTAGTCATTCAAGGTCTAATACTAGACCTAGAGTAAACAGACAGTGTTTTGGCATGAGGCATGAGGTAGAGCAGTCTATTGTGAGCATGAGAAGCATGTTATAAATTTTCATAACAGGTTTAGATGGTGTTCAAGGTCAAGTTTCATGTATTTAGTGCAATTCCAAGGTCTTTTGAAACAAAAACAATAAAGTCAAGGCTAAGAATGTAGGGGAGAACCATGGTTCTTGGAGTGATTCAGAGGTGTTCAAAAATAAATGAACATTAAGATAACTTAATTAGGTCATGAAAAAGGTGAGTGTCAAGTTTCAAGTCAGGAGGATGAAGATAAGAAAAAAAAACTTATTTTGAGCTCTACCGAGCTCTCAAAATTATATTTCATAGCTCGATAGGCAATTTCGGATGCTCACCCACATGTGTGTGCTTTGCATGGGGGTATGATCCTTTAGTGGATGTTAGGGGATGAAGATAAGAATGTTTTCCAAGAATAATGAGGTCTTTTTGTTGTCATAATTTTATAAACCATCGTTAAAACCAAAACTGCTATGTTATGACTTCAAAACCCCAGTTTGAGTGCGACTTGAGAAAACTTTGGTGTTCCTTGTGGGATTTTTACCCCACTTAAAAAATATCATGTGATGTGTAATATTCATTTGAGTCCTTTGTGTTGTGTAATATATACAGAGGTTCAATGGGGTTTCTTCTCCTTGAGGGTTTCCCACATTACATGTTGTGTTCATGTGTTCTCTCTTGCATCTTGTTCTTGTGAATGGTTGTTCAATGTTTAATACTATCCCATATGGTAAATGAATGATTGAATGGTTACGTTTTATGGACCACACAAGTATAATAAATTGTATTAAAAGTTTTATAAAATTGATTCACCCCCCTCTCAGTCATTGTACTTACAAAAATTGGTATCAGAGCAAGGGCCTATGAAGCATGCCTAACAGCTTGGAAGAGATCCTTGAAGCAAAAAAATGGGAAAATCATCTGATGTTGAAACAAAATTGAAGATTATAAGAAATAAGAATGAAAATTTGGAATCCTTAGTCATGGGATTTGATGAACATGTCAGCTGTATGGATGTTGAGCATAATCAGGCCATCAAAGAATTTGAATCTCAAGTCATGTTAATGAAAAAATATCTCAAAGGAAAAGAAGAAGAATGTTGCAAGCTCAAGCCTGAAGTAGAAACCATAAGAGAGAGAGAAGAATATTGCATCAGGTATGAAGTTGAGGTGAAGTCCTTGAAGACAAAGTCAGAGTAGCCAACTAATAGGTTGAAGACCTATGAAGAGTTGGAGAAGAGTTCTGTAGATAACAAGGAAGGTCCAAGTGACCATGAAGACATGAATATGAACAAGGAGATAGATTCTAAAAGGTATAAATCTGTTATAAAACCAAATGCAATGAGGTATGGTTACTCTTTCAATGGCTATTGTTATACATGCAATGAATTTGGTTATAGAGCTAGAGATTGCAAAAGGAAGTCCTCAAGGAATGAGTATTCATGGAATTATGAAAGTTATTTCAAAGTTTAGTGTTATTCATGTTGTGAATATGGTCATAAGGCTATGGATTGTAGTTGGAATATTATCTCATATCATTTAAAAGGAAAGAATGGTGTCTTGTACTACAATTGTCATAAATCAGGTCACATTGCTAGATTTTTCTTTCAAAATGAATCTCCAAGTTACAACAGTTGGTTTCAATATCCTCAAAGGAAAGCTATATTAGTGTTCAACAAGAGGGATGATCCTAAGCATGAAAATAAGGAAGTATGGATACCCAACACATTCAAAGAAGAAACTAAATTAGGAAAGATTATCTTGAAATCATATCAGGTAGATAAGGAAAACGTGACAATCAAGGAGTCTGTGTCAGATCAATCTACAAGTCTATAAGGTATGTTTTCTATGTTTAAGAATAAGTCATTAAATTAGGAGTATCATGAATGTTTGTCAAGATTCAAATCAGAAGAGAAAAATAAGGAGGATTTTTTCACCAAATTTGAAAATTTAGCCAAGAAGTCAAGAAGGAAAATGGACATGGAGGTTTGGGACACTCCTGAGGATTTTATATTGTTTTAGTGTCATAATAAGCATGGGGTGTCTTCACTAGGATTCTTAAATGCATTCATTAGTTAAAGGAAGAATGGGTGTGTTTTGGCTTGAATCATGAAGGTGCAAGGTGTGAATCATGTGCCATAGAAGATGTCGGAAGTTTTACTAACAGGATTATTTTAGTCATGTCAATGTATGATTATTTTTCTCTTGATCAATTAAACAAACTTATGTTTACATTATCCAATCTAGTAGAAGGAAATATTTGTGGTATGTTGCTGTGAAAGGGTTTTTAGCATGTTGGTCTTGTTTTTTTGTTTCAAGTCATAGAATTGTTCAAAACAATAAGAGGAGGTGGTACAATGCTCTAAAGCTTAGGAGATATGATGACTCAATCATGAAGTCAGTTGACTATGTTGTGCTCCAAGAGCAGGATATGAACTCATGAATCAACTATTAGTGTAATATATGATTAGGTCTGTGGTACCCAAAGGAAGAGTTGTAGGACTCCAATCTATGCTTGAAGACCAATATGGATTCTGAGGTCTGTCATGTTCATTGTGGTTAGCTAGGTTTAAAGGTTGTGAAAGTATGTTTTGTTTGTGTGATGATACCCTTATTAGTATGAGGTTGCATTTGAAGAGTTTTGTATAAGGCATAAAGAAGTTTATAGGAGTGTAAACAGAGGAGAGTTCAATCTCAAAGGGTGTTGAGCTGATTGAGGTCTGTTGTTAGTTCAATATATATAAAGGAGTGTAGGTTTGATAACTGAAGAACAAGTTGTATATGCTTGAGCTATGTTTAAAACCTTAGTTAGGTTTGTATTGTCTATGTGAGACTGTTTGAATCTTGAATGATACATTGCATAAAGGTACACGTAATATGTTTCTCATGTTTTAGACCTCAAGAAGACTTTTGAGAAGGATCAAGGACCGAGAATCAGGTATGAAGATGTGTTATCACAGTGAAAAATTCTCCTTGGAGAATTTTGAAGGCTTTGAAAGTGTGAAGGATTTTAAGGTATGTGCTTGATGTTTGATCTTGTCATAATGCATTGTAAAGGGTCTCAAGAAGGATTGAAAATCAATTAGACTAGTTTATGTTTGTAAAATGGACTGTCATGAGGTGTGTACTTGCCGTTATTAACATAATTTGTGGAAGATATAGTGTTGCATCAATAAGTGTGTCTATATGAGGAATTAATATGATTTTTTCTAGTCATAAAGCTATGATAAGAATCCAAAGAGATTGTAAAGGTGAATGGAAACTTGTCATGATCCTAAAGGTATGGCCATGTTAAATATTAAAGTGATCAAGAATGTTCTGAACTGAAGAATATGTTATGATATCTATAGAGGTAGGATAATATGAAACTAAGCTTGGTAGAACTATGAGACATTTTTGTGACTATTGTGTATATAATAGAATGCTTGAAAATAAAATTTAAACAGGTAAAAAGTTGAAAGAAAGGTGAATTATCCCAGATGGAGATACAGATCAAGTCAAGGATGCTACACTAGTGTTGGTATAGGAGAGAAGTTTGAAGAAGTGCAAGTTTTCATCTGATGTATTATGACAAGATGAGTTGTGTCATAAAGGGTATTCTAATCAATGAAATGGGTTGAAGGTCTAGTCCATGGATGACACTAATGTCAAAAGCAACATGATCGCAAGATTATGAAATCAAGATTGTATGTTTATCTCAGTAGTGTAGCATAGGTGTATGATTCTAGAAAGGTTCTTGAAGATATTGATGGCAAAGTTGTCTAGGCCTAACAGTAGGCATGTCATGAGAAATTGGGTTTTCTAAGACATTGAAAGAATAACTATATGGTATGAAGGGGAGTTTCCATCAGAAGAAAGTAAAAGTGGAAAATCTGTCAAATATGATGATAAGAGTTGAAGATCACATGTATGAAAAATCATGAGACAATGTTTTGAGACCTATAATGGTCAGTGCTAGTTGAGACAATCAATTTAAAGGTATATGGACCTGTGAAAGAGTGCATTAACTCAGAGGGTTTGCTGAAGTTCATCATGTTGGTTCAAGTAGAGTTTGATGGTATAATGTTATAATGACATCAAAGTGATATCAAATCATTATAAAGTATGAAGGAAAAAGTTTCTAAGTCTATCTGAAGAGTTCTAAACTTTGTAGGGAAGAATTCTGTTACGAATAAAAATGAAACAAGGTATGCATATTAGGTTTGAGTCTACTTGTTTGATGTAGAACATGCATGCTAATACAGTCACAAGATTGAATAAATGTGTCTTATGTTGTCATGCATGTTGATGATAAAATATGTAGAATGCTTGAAGCATTGACAAGTATTATGCCTCATGAGGGACCAAAATTTGGATAAACATGTTCTTGTATGTTTGATATGAGTATGAAGATAGTTTTGGCTTGAAAGAGTTTGAAAAGTGATAAGATGATGATTTGAAGGACTGAGAAGATGATTGAATGGCATGAGGATATGTTCTCATATTGAAGTTGAGTAGCTAGATGATACAAATCTATTTCACAAGGTCTCCAAGGTATGAGAGTGTTTTACTTCCTCTTGAATATCACAAGCAACAAGGTTGATGTAAGAATAATGATGTAATGGAATCAAGGGGAGTTTGTTAGATGGTATAGGATGTATCAATCCAAGGGGAAATGAGGTGAGTTATGAAGGTGTCCTAATAATTGCAGTTGTTGGTTGATCAAAGGTGAGTACAAAGTGAATATGCTTACAAAAAGTATGAAAGAAAATTTGGCATGGATATGTTCAAGGGGATCAATGAGAATGTTTAATGATAGGTCCATGGATAATTTTTAGATGTTGTAGTGAAGATAATGAGTACAAACAAAGGGAGATCAAGTAAGTTTGAGTACATTGTTGTTGTTTGATTTCAATATGTTTTAGCTGTCTTTGTCATAGATGTCAAAGGGGGGAGAGTGTGCTCAGAAACAAGAAAATAATGTCCTAAAGGTGCTTTATTGAATGGTTTCCATCCATGTTTCTGAAGGTGGTTTCCATCAATGACAAAGGGGGAGATTGTTAGAAATTGTGTCATGTTGTTTTCATTGATGTTAAGAGGAATTAATGTTAAAGGGAATCTTGAGTGCATGCTATTGTCTAGATGTTTTCATGAGGTGTCATTCATCAAATAAGATGAATTTTGATTGATAGTGCGATGAAGTGTCATGGTGTTTAGGTGCATATGCATGTTCTTGGTGCATGGTAAAATAAGAAGGAGTTGTAAATGGGCTTCAAGAGTTGCATGAAGGTTGGTATGATGTCTTGCATGTTCAAGAATATGTATGAAAGGTGCTATTGATTTTACAAGGTGATACCAAGGCCAGTTTCAGTATGACATGTGTTGGTACTAGTCATTCTAGGATTAATCCAAGACCTAAAGTAAGAAGGTAGTCTCGTGGCATGAAGTGTGAGGTAGATCATTCTATTGTGAGCATGAGAGGAGTGTTGTAAATTTTCATATCAGGTGTAGATGGTGTTCAAGGTCAAGTTTCAGGCGTTTAGTGCAAGTCCAAGGTCCTTTGAAGTAAGAACAATGAAGGCAAATCTAAGAATGCATGGGAAAACCATGGTGCTTGGAGTTATTCAGAGGTGTTCAGACATAAATGAGAATTTGGATAGTTCAAGGAGGTCATGAAAAATGTGTTTGTCAAGTTTCAAGTCAAGGAGATGAAGATAAGGCAAGAAAAATTATTTTGAGCTCTACCGAGCTCTCAGAACTACATTTTCGAGCTCGATAGGCAACTTTGGATGCTCACACACACATATGATTTACATGGGGGTCTAAGCATTTTTTGGATGTTAGGGAATGGATATAAGAAGGTTTTTCAATAATAATGAGGTCTTTTGGTTGTCATTATTTTATGAACCATCATTAACACCAAAACTGCTTTGTTATGACTTCAAAACCCTAGTTTGAGAATGACTTGAAAAAAACTTGGTGTATAGGCCCAAAATGAAGTGTTTTATAAAAAAGTGATAACTGGAGGTTGTAGAGGACTCTTCCATCTTTCTGACGGTGGTGATTTTATGTGCGACTATGAGTAGACCCCACTCAAATTTTCATGTTTCTGGAGTTTTTCAGTTTGTGAAAACTTTGTCCATTGAACCTAATATTTAATTTAGGATATATGGAAGCATGGGAGTTTTAATTCATTTCCATAATAGTTTATGATCATGGTTGATCCTTTAGGATGTAAAGTGTGCCCATTTTTTGAAGAATGGTATTTGGGGGTCGAAGAGAGTGTGCTGATGGCAGGGGCTTGAATGGTTACTAACATCCCTAATATCCTAGTTATTGGTTTGAATTTTTTGAAAAAAAAACCATTATAAATCTTTTTAGGTACAAAAATTTCCATTATCAAATTTGTTTGGGGATCAATTTCAACTGCATATTTTATTTATTGGTATATTCTTAAAGTATAATCTTGATGGATGA
This sequence comes from Taxus chinensis, assembly GCA_019776745.2. Classification (NCBI taxonomy): domain Eukaryota; kingdom Viridiplantae; phylum Streptophyta; class Pinopsida; order Cupressales; family Taxaceae; genus Taxus; species Taxus chinensis. Next base: position 167,869,631 of record CM034151.1, read on the forward strand.
CTAGATAAATCCTTTTACACTATCATATGTACAGTTAAACCACAACCCATTCAATATAATGGTAACATTTTCAAATAAAATTTTCTAAATTAACACTGTCAGTTTTCTAAATTGAATGGTTCACTTGAACATTTCACAGATAGAGATGCCTACTGTTAACTAAAAATACATAAATTATATTCCTCTATTATGCAAATATGGAACTCTAACCAAGGCTTTGTCAAAGTTTGAAGTAAATATGAGGTTCTAACCAAAGACTTCCTGATGCAGGAGCATCCTGAGTAGAAAGCTATGTCATGGGTTAAATTACAAATTTGTTATGTGAGAGGGTATAGGAGAGATTTTCATGTTTTTCCCTCCACTTCATTTGATTTGAATGTGTGGATTTTGTAAAATAGCTCTATAAGCTATTATAATGCCTAAATTGAATTACGAACATTAAAACAATAAAATGAAATAAAGGATTAAATGGCTTGAAGATATTTTCCCTCAAGGAAAAGATCTCCAAGTCCTCTCCTAGGATAAAGGGAGTCAAAATAGGATGGTTAGTCTAAATTTAGTGTTTTGCCAAGTTTAGGGGCAGTTCAAGTCAAGTTAGGAAAATAAGGAGAAAATAGTGGAAGATTGTTTTTTAAAATCCAAATTCTGGTTTTTAAGAATGTAAGAGAGGAGAATTCATGTGTAGATGGAGGAAATATTGTTCAAACTAATATAGAAAACCATGACATTGATTGTGAAGAAAGAAAACATCTTTTTTTTTAAGTTTTAGTTTTTAAAATCTGCATTTTTCCTTCTATTCTGTACCTGGCCGAAAGCCACGAATGAGAAGAAGGCAAGGAGGGCCACAAAATTTGATTGTGATGATTGGAATATGTTAAGGGAATGGAAAAAAGAATCCTCAATTTTTATTAGCCTCTGAAAGTCATCACACGCGTGTAACGAGCAGTTTTGTGCATTAGAATGGTGAATTAGGGCCACATGTATCTCCTTGCACAAGTGGAGTTAGAAGATAAAATTTGGATGACACCATTTTCATAGAAAAAATACCCTGTGGTCAAAAATTTAGAGCTTGAGGAGGTTAGGAACATACCCAGCCATGAAATCATTTTCAGACCCGCGCTTTGGCATGTACAGCTAAAGGAAAAATGTGAAATTTCATATTTTTCAAGTTTTAATTCTAAGTCATCATTTTAAGCAAGTTCAAATTGGTCATACAACCTGTTGAAGGTGGTTTTGAGGAATAAGTGGGAGGTTTGGTATGTTTTCATGTTTTTGCCTCCAAAAACAAGCCTAGAGACCTAAATTCAAAACTGGGACAGTCCTAGATTTAAGAAAAGTGCCTTGTGGCCCAAGGTAACCCCTATTCTTCTTGAAATATGTTTTGTATCTCACAAATGGATCCCCAAAAATACATGTTCTTCATCTTGATTGAGGGTGGAGTGTTGGATTTCTCGCATTTGGTTGTTTTTCAGGGCTATAAGCCCATTACAAGATTCACAAGGAGTTGTATATCAAACCCCGGTGCCTTGTTATCTTTGTGGTTGAATGGGGTATCCCCTACCTTATGATGAGAAGGTTAGAGTGTGTATATGTGTGTGTGAGTGGAGTGAGTGTGTGTATGTAGGTTTAGGGAATTCAGTTAAACTTAGAAGTGTGTGGATTATCATCATATGTGAACTCAAGATCTAAGAAGAATCCATGCTCCTAGGACAACATTGGATGAGTGTGTGTGAGTGTTGAGGAGAGTGATTTGAGAGTCATCATTTTTGGTATCAGAGCAAATTAATTATGCACAATCTAAAGATCTAGAGGAGAGGAGAAAGAATAAGAAGAGGCAAAGCAAGATACCAACAAGGAGAGCAGTTCAAGTAGCCCAAGTAGCCCAACTTGCTTTGGCTAAGGATATCAAGAACCTAACAGCTAGACTGAGGGACCTAGAAATGGCACAGAGGAGAGGAATGGAGATGACAGAGGTCAGTGATGGTGAGGAGGAGCCACCAGAGGAGGAGCTGACTGTAGAGGTAGAGGAAGAAACCACTAAAGAACGGTGTATTAGAGCCATCATGAAGGTGAACACAAAGCCAAGGATGGAGGTTCCCATGTATGAAGGAAACTTGAATGTGGACGAATTGATTGACTGGATCAAAGCATTGGACAAGTAATTTGATTTTGAAGGCACAACGGAGGATGATAGAAAGGTGAAATTTGCCATGACCAGATTGCAAAAGCATGCAACTCTATGGTGGGATGGAGTGCAAGAAGAAAGAAGGAGAAAAGGAAAAGAAAAGATTAGAAGTTGGGATAGAATGGTAGCCAAGATGAAGGGAAAATTCATCCCCAGAGACTATGAGGTAAACCTGTTTAAAGAATTACAAAATTTGAGACAAAAAGAGTTGTCTGTGAGAGAATATACTAAGGAGTTTTATAGGCTAACAATCAGATCAGGCCACATAGAAGAAGACTTGGAAAAGGTATCCAGATACATCAATGGGTTGAGATTCAACATTCAGGATGAGATAAGTCTTCTCACCCCTAGGACTATTGAAGAAGCTTATCATATTGCTCTGAAAGTAGAAGGGAAGATAACAAGGAGACAAAACACCATCTCAAGAGGTAGGGGAAGAACCTTCAGAGGAAGAGGACCTCCAAATGATAGGAGGCAGATGCAAACAAGTTTTGATGAAGGGAGTAGCTCCAGTAGCATGTAGAGTACAAGAGGTAGTGCACCATTCAAAGGAAGGAGACCCTATCAAGGTTTTTTTTTTTGATTGGTAAACGCTTTTGACTGGAGCTATGAACCAGTGGGGAAAGGGACCCCAACCCTACAAATACGAAGGAAAAGAAGAAGGAGAAGGAGAAAGACGAAGGAGGAAGAGGAAGAGAAGAGCTAAAAACTGAGAGAGAAAGAGAACGCAGAGACAAGGGAAATGACTGTGAAACGAAGGACTAAAGGCTGCTACGAAAGACCCGAAGAGTGACCAGCCCGCGAGGAAGCCGCATGCAGCAGGAAGTTGAAGGCATGGAGAGCTCGATCCTTGAGGGCATTCAACTGATCAACAGTTGAATGGAGAGGAAACAGGGCCGCATCAATATCCATGACCGGGAGAAAACGCTTGTCCAGAGAAGGATGGAAGTTCTGTGCAAATGTGACCAGGTCCCTGTACTGCCCACTGAGCCAGCGAATATCCCTTCCTGAACCGATGGCTAACTCGTCCACATCTTCCACCCACAGAAGTGGGTCAGGAAGTGAGAAATCCATGAACTGGTCGTGAAGGCCAATGCAGTGCACAGCGTAAATAAGGTCTGAGGCGACTAGTTCCACTTCCGAAAAGTTGGGATGAAGCAGCGTACAGAAGGACACGAAGGCGGAGGTGATGTCGGAGTCGATGCGTGGGCGACGAGCGTTGAAGCGGTAAGAGTCGCCAAAAATGGCTTCAATGGCTTCAGCCTCGGCTGAAGTAGAGTATTTGAAGATCATGGCCAGACACCTCCTATCAATGGCAGATACATCTGCCAGTTCGCGGAACTGCCCACGGAGGGCCACAAATGGAAAACCAACAAAGGACATGGTGCCAGGAAGAAGCAAAGTGAAAGCTAAGAAAGACAGTCCAGGTGGTCTGTGGAACAAGAATAAAAGAAAGTGAAGAAGAAACTGTCCCGAGGGGAACCTGGCAAGAAATGCTCGGAGATGACGGGGGGCCAGTGAAGCGTGCGGGAGAACTTCAAGGGAAGGGAAGGACACCGCTGAGAAGAGGGGAGGAAGAGACCGATGCATGGGGGAACTGCCAGACACAGTGGAGGCATGGTAGTCTTAGTCGTAGGTGTTGCTCCAATCGAGGGAGAGGAGAGTAGAAAGACCTGGCCACATGTGTGCATTGTTGGAGGAAACTATTGCAGAGGGATTATCAATTGCGAAGTTGGCCAGGAAGTCAGCTGCTCTATTAGCTTCTCGGTACTTATGCGATATGTTCCAGGAATGGAGTTTATCGAGCCAAAAATGAATAGAAGGAAGAAAGAGGTTCAATTTCCATGATTGAGAAGCACCACTGGAGACAGCTGAAATAAGGATTTGAGAATCCCCTTCGATACATAAATCTGTACAGCCAATATGAACCGCCAACTTGACCCCTTCCAGAAGGGCCTGAGCTTCAGCGGAGTTGCAAGTGCCATCTTGTAACGGGAAAGAGCCCACATGGATGAGGAGACCTCGATCGTCCCTGAGGATGCAACCAGCCCCAGAAGAACCCAGATTACCTCTGGAGGCCCCATCGAAGTTTAATTTCCACAGCCCCTCAGGGGGGGGACGCCATCTAGTGTTTTTCCTGAGCAGCATCTTTTCAATTTGTGAGAGCCCCTTGCAGATAATAGACCCTGGAGTGGGAATTTTAATGAGAGACCAATGATGAAGGGTAGCGAAGTCCTTGGAGGAAAAGGAGGGAAAAGAAGAACACTTAGCACTAATACATTCAGAAATGGCCACCTCCAGCTTGGAAAGGAAAGAGGGGAGCTCAACCGCTTGCTCTCTGAAAAGACGGAGGTTGCGTTCCCACCATAAATGCCAAAGCAAGAAGTAAGGACTGACGTGCCATATAGAGCTGTGTAAGCAATTATGGGAAAAAGACGGCCATGAAAAAAGATTGGCATCAATTCTGTTACAAGGGACCCAGGAGAGATTTAGCTTATTAAAGAGCCAATCCCAACACTTGGAGGTGAAGGGACAAAAGAGGAAGAGATGATCCAGATCTTCCTCAGCCTCACCGCAAAGAAGACATTTAGAGGGGCCAGAGAAGCCCCACGCACGTCTTCTAGCCTGGGTGAGTACCTTTCTCTTCAAAACAAGCCAACCGAAGTAAGCAATCTTCGGTGTAATGTGAGGGTGCCAACATCCATAGGAACTTGGAGAACCCTTGCCGAATTGAGAGAGGAGAATGTTGTACCATTTTTTAACAGTGTAAAGGCCAGATCTATTTCCCACCCAAAATAAGCAATCAGAGCTGTTAAGGTATGAAGCATGACATTCCTCTAAAGAATTGGAAAAGAGGGCAGCTTCATGAGCAGAGGCGCCGATAGACAAAATATCTTTCCAACACCAGGTAGGCGAACCGTTGGGATGCTGAAAGCCGTAATCAGAAACAAGAGAGCCCCATAGCAGTTTTGAGGAATTCATAATACCATTGAGAGAGGGAAGCAAGTTGAGGGGAGGGAAGCCATTCCAGCTTTCGTCCCAGAAAGACACTAACCGACCATTGTTTAGCTTCCACGAGACCCGATCAGCAATAAGATTTTTGGAGTTACACATAAAATTCCAGAGGTGAGAGCCCTTAGGAAGCTCAGAACTGGAAAGAAAAAGCTCATTACGTTGCCCATCCATGTACTTATGAGTGAGGACCTTGAAGGTGAGTTTGCTATTATCAGATATGAAGTTCCATACCAATTTTGTGCCGAGAGCCATGTTCTGAATGGCCAAATCCAGGATGCCCAAACCACCCAGTTTCTTGGGAAGCTTGACCAAATCCCAATTAGCAAGGTGGAATTTGTGTTCGGTGTACTGAGACCTTGCCACAGAAAAGTACGGGCCACCTTCTCAATTTTGAGAAGAACAGAATTAGGGATCTGTAGAATGGAGAGCATGTATATATGAATAGAGAGGAGCACCGAGTTGATGAGAAGCGCACGACCGGAAAGGGATAACCATTTACCTTTCCAGGAGAGGAGTTTGGCAGAGATGGAATTTAAAAGCCCGTTCCAGAGGAGAGCCTTACCCTTCCCATGAAACAAAGGAATTCCCAGGTAAGTGTGTGGAAGTTTGCCCAAAGAGAAGCCAAGAATCTCTTTAATTCTCCCCTGAAGCCTGGGGACCACGTTAAAGAAAAAGATCACAGATTTATGAAAGTTTAAGACTTGACCCGCAGCAACAGAGTAGGAATCCAGAATAGAGGAAATGCGCCTAGCCTCCGGAACAGTCCCTTGACCGAAGAGAAAAGTATCGTCTGCGAATTGCTGATGAGAAAGAGGAGGAAGATTGGAGGATATATGAAGACCTTTCAGAGAACCATCAAGAATCGCGGCCTTGATGCTACGACTAAGAGCTTCCGCCACAATTGTAAAGAGGAAGGAGGAAAGTGGGTCTCCTTGACGAATGCCCCTGCTACTCTGAAAGAAGCCTTCCGCAGACCCGTTGACAAGAACCGAGAAGCGCGGGGAAGCAATACAGTCGAATATCCACTTACAGAAGTGAGCACCAAAACCCAAAGCTTGCAAAGAAATAAGAAGGAATCTCCAGTTAACCCGATCATAAGCTTTGCTGAAATCCAATTTTAGCAACATTCCTGCTCTGGAAGAATTATGAAGGGAGTGAATGAGTTCATGAGAAATAATAATACCTTCCATAATAGACCTTCCAGGAATGAACCCACTCTGTTTCGGGGCAACAAACTTATGCATCAATGGGGAGAGCCTAGTGGTAATAGCTTTGGAGATAATTTTATATGTTGTATTACACAGGGAAATTGGCCTGAAATCATCTAGCTTCTCAGCAGGGGATTTTTTAGGGGACAAACAGATGAAAGTGTGATTAAGGTTCCCAAGAATCTTCCCCGAAACTCTGGATTCCTCAACCACCTACCACACAGCGGGACCAACGATATCCCAAAAATCCTGGAAGAAGGAGGCGGGAAAACCGTCCGGGCCAGGGGCTTTATCTCGCTTCATAGAGAACACAATTTTCCGAACCTCCTCTAAGGAAAAGGGTGAAAGAAGCAGATCATTTTCAACATCTGAAATACAACGGGGAATTTGAGAGTGAAGGAGAGACTGCGGGCCAAGAGGGGATTCCGTATCATTCAGGAGCTTGCGGAAGAAATCCACCGTTTCCAATTTAATCTGAGCTTACGAAGTGGTAAAGGTGGAATCTTCGAGTTTGAGAGAAGAAATGTAATTGAAGTTTCTTCTAGCTCAGACCGAAGAAAAGAAGAATTTGGTGTTTTTATCTCCATCCAGCAACCAAGTTTCCTGGATTTTTGACGCCAAAAGGTTTCCTCTTTAAGAAGGATATCCCCCAATTCCTTAAGGAGAATTTTTTCCTTCTGGTAATCCTCCTATGACATCCCATGTAACAGAATACTCTCGTTAAGAGAACGAAGAGTCTTCTCAACTCGAAGCTTTTCATGAAAGATATTTTTAAACTTTGAATGGTTCCAGATTTGTAATTTATCCTTGAGCATAGATAACTTTTTTGAGAGTTGAAACATCCTGGTCCCTTTGACAGCAAAGGAGTCCCACCAACCCTTTATCAGCGACCAGAGAGAGGGGTCCTGAAGCCACATATTTTCGAATTTAAAGGGGGAACGATGCGGAGGGAGGTCAAAGTTGAGAACCACTAAAATAGGAAAATGGTCGGAACCAGAAAGAGGGAGGACCGAGCTTTTGAGAAGGAAATTCTGCTATAACCAATGCTCAGAGACCAGGAAGCGATCAAGACACACTGCGAGGGAACTGAACCCAGATCTCCTATTGTTCCAAGTGAACCAACCCTTGCACGGATCTAAATCAACCAGGTGAGCAGAGGAAACAAAGGAAGAGAAATCATCATGCGAACGAGGATTCCATTGAAGACCACCCTACTTATCTCGATCAGAAAGGGTAGCATTGAAGTCACCAACAACGATGAATTTTTTGGCTAACACGGAGGTCAGAAGCTGGCTAAGATTACCCCAGAGAATCCTTTTACTGATGGGAGTAGATGGACCATAAATATTGCCGAGGAAAAAGAAATCCTCTGAATGCTTAATCGAAACCTTGCACCAGATGAAATTTAAGTCTATAACAAGGGGAACAATCAGGCAACTGGCAGCTTTCCAAAGAATACCTAAACCGCCCGAGGCACCAACAGAATCCGAGAAGCAGCCTTCCCACCCTTTCCATTTTTTGAACCAACTTCTATTACAACCCTCAGCCGACATTTTAGTCTCTTGAATCAAACAAATATCCACACCCTTGTCCAGGGCGTAACATCTTAACAGACGCTGTTTGTTAGGGGCATTAAGGCCCCTAACATTCCAGGAAAAAATGATCATGATTGCGTCAGAGAGGACTTGCCTCTCCTACTGGAAGACGGGAAGAAAGACCGAAGCTGAAGTTGCTTCCCGTGGGCAACTTCGTTGAGAGAAAGCTTACATTTGTTAGGGCGGCCAAGAATGCTTCTAGGACCGTAATCCACATTAAGAAGGGGAGGAGTGGGTAGAAGCGGTCCCAATGACTGCGAGGGAGGGGATGGGGACTCGGCAGGAGCTTTGGGATCCTCAGGGGGGTCAGCATCGGAAGATAGAAGCAAATCCTCTTTAGCCGTAATCCATTTCTCAAGGGCATCCAAGCTACCTCCCATACCAATGGAAATACCCTCGTGGAACAGAGATAGGATCCGGGAGGAATCCTTTACAACAGCCGCTGTTTCTTTAACGAGGGAGAGCGTTTCAGGAGCCAAAGCAAGAGGTTCAAGGACAGGAGGGGGAGCCAGGGGGATGAGGTGCGGAGGAGATGAAAGAGGAACACGGGGGGAAGAAGGAGGGGAGTGGACAGGAGGGTTGTGGGAAACTTTCCGCCAATACGAGACACCTGGGGTGGGATTGATACAAGACTTACGGGAATGACTGGGTTTCAAACATTTGAAACAGATATTGGAAATACCTTCATAAACTACCTTCTGTTTCCAGATACCCGAGGGGGTGTTGATAAGAATAACTTCCTTTGGTTTAAGAGCTGGTGAAGCAGAAATGCAAACTCTGGCAAAGGAAGAGAGAGTACCATTCAGAGTAACAGGATCAATGCGAATGACCCGCCCGAGACTGGAGCAGATTTTAGAAAGGATGGGTGCCGACCAAAATTCACTAGGCAGAGAGTATAGTCTAATCCACACTTGAAACCCATCCTCCGCTGCTTTGTGACAATCAAAGTGAGGCTCCCACTCGCGAATCGCAAGACCAGAATCGGAAAGGAGAGAATTTTTTCTTTCCATAGTGTCATTTTTCTGAGCAGCGTTGCAAAAGAGCACAAGGAAAAAACCCTTTTCTAGGGAATGAATACTCAGGCCGCTGCCCCACTGTGTTTCGTACCAGTTTCTTATGCCCGGAAAAGAGAGTCGTCTCCCAATAAACTTAGCAAAAATAGCCCTCGAAGAAAAACAATTCGTATGTGTAGCGAAAGCAACATCCTTGATTAGGGACACGGAGGGAATGTCGTCCTGTGAAGGAAACGAGTCACTATCCGTGGGGAGCGAATCAACATCAAGCCCACGGGGACCCAGATGTTTGAGCAGAGATTCCGACAGGCCTTGGCCCACCAGGCGCACCATTGCTGCACCCCAGAGGGGCGAGACCAGGGGACCGTTGAAGGAACGAAAATTCAAAAATTATGACCATTCTGCGTCAACATGCCCACTTCGGCCAGCTTCGGTTCGAGATTTTTCAACGAAGTACTAAGCATTACTATCATCCAAGTGAGTACGATGAAATTCAATATTACCAAAGGTTTGAGATTTGGTACAATGCAAATCACTTCAGGAGACCCTATCAAGGTTATCAAAGAGGTAGGGGCATATTTTTTGGTAAGTGTTTCAGATGCAATAAGTATGTTGGTCATAGATCTCATGAGTGTCCAGAGAACCCTCAAACCAGCCATGGGAAGAATATGTACATTGCTCCAGGTGAAGAGCAAGATGGGGAGCTAGGGGTAGCAGCTAGACAAGAGAACATACCAGAAGATGGTGAATCTCTTCTCATGAAGAGGGTGTTGTTAAAACCAAGCAAAGATGTTTTGGAACCACCATAGAGGAAGAGTTTATTCAGGACAAGATGCAAGAGCAAAGGGAAGTGCTGCAATGTTGTGATTAACAATGGAAGTACATATAATCTAGTGTCTGTTGAGATGGTGGAGAGGCTAGGCTTGAAAAGAGAGCCATACCCAACTCCACACAAAGTATCTTGGCTGTAAAAAGGACATCAACTATTGGTAAATGAAAAATGCAAGGTAGAATTTCAGATTGGGGCATACAAAGATCAGGTCATGTGTGACATTATGCCTATGGATGTTTGCCATATCCTACTTGGGAGACCTTGGCAGTTCGATGACAAAGCTATTCATGATAGGAGAAAGAACACCTACACTTTCAAGAAGAATGGAATGGAGCATACAATCATACCCCTGAAGGAGGAGAATGATGTAGTTGAACCAAGCTCAAAGGTGATGATAGTAAGTGGCAAGGAGTTCCTACAAAGGATGAAGAAGGAAGAGGTAAGTTTTACAGTTATTGCTAAACTGAAAAGTGTAGTGACTAACACTCAGCTGAGTGATTTTCCTCGTGAGATCTAGGATATGTTGAATGAGTATGTAGACATTGTGGTTGATGAACTACCAAATGATTTTCCACCTGTGAGAAGCATCAGCCATCACATAGATCTGATTCCAGGAGCCAGTTTTCCAAACAAGGTAGCCTACTTAATGACACCCAGGGAGAATGAAGAAATCAAACAACAAGTCCAGGAGTTTTTGGACAAAGGATTGGTAAGAGAAAGTTTGAGTCCATATGCTATACCTACTGTGCTCATTCCTAAAAAGGATGGAACATGGAGAATGTGTACTGACTCCAGAACCATCATCAAGATCACAATCAGGTATAGATTTACTTTTCCAAGGATAGATGACTTGCTTGACTGTTTGAGTGGATCAACTTATTTCTCAAAGATAGTTTTGAAGAGTGGGTACCATCAGATAAGAATCAAAGAGGGAGATGAGTGGAAGACTACATTCAAGACCAATGATGGTTTGTATGAGTGGTTAGTTATGCCATTTCGCCTAACCAATACCCCCAACACATTCATGAGACTGATGAATGAAGTACTCAAACGTTTCACTGGTAAGTTTGTCATTGTATATTTGGATAATATTTTGATATTCAGTCAAAGTAGAGAAGAGAATTTGCAACATTTGAGAACGGTATTAGAAAAGTTACAAGAAGAGAAACTGCTAATAAATCTGAAAAAGTGCAGTTTTCTACAAAGTAAGCTAGTGTATTTGGGTTTTTTCCTTTCCAGAGAAGGACTAAAGATGGATAAAGAGAATATTAAAGCCATACTTGAATGGCCAACACCCAGGAGTGCATATGAGGTAAGGAGTTTCCATGGGTTAGCTAGTTTCTATAGAAAATTCATCAGAAACTTCAGTGGTATTGTAGCTCCCATGATAGAAACCATAAAGGGTGATAAGAGGAACTTCCAATGGATTGAAGCAGCTGAGAGAGGATTCAGATTGCTAAATAAAAAGGTAACAAAAGAACCCATTTTAGTCCTCCCTGATTTTAACAAACTATTCCAGGTGGAGTGTGATGCTAGTGGCCTAGCAATTGGGGTAGTTTTGAGTCAAGAAGGTAAACTAGTTGCTTTCTTCAGTGAGAAACTCAGTGAGGCAAAGAGGAAGTATTCAAACTATGATCAAGAATTCTATGCATTAGTTCAAGCACTAAAAAAATGGAGACACTACTTGTTTCCTAAAGAGTTTGTGTTGTTTATTGATAACTATGCTTTACAATTTATTAGTAATCAACCTAAAATAAATCAGAGACATGTAAAATGGGTAGAATACTTGTAAAATTATACTTTCAGTATCAAACATAAGAAGGGATAGTCTAACAAAGTGGTAAATGCTTTGAGCAGGAGAGTTCTAGTTCTTCAAGAGCTACAAGTGAATGTGATGGGTTTTGAGAACCTAGGAGATCAGTATGAGGAGGATGATGATTTAAGCGAGGCTGACAAGGCTTTTAAGCAATCCATAGTGATGGATAGGAGTCCATGGATGGACTACATGCTACAAGAAGGACTGCTGTTCAAGGGCAGCCAGCTATGCATTCCAAAAGGTTCAATGAGAGAGAACTTGATCAGAGAGAAACACAGTGGAAGCCTGTCTAGGCATTTTGGCCAAAAAAAAACATTGGCTCAGCTGAGTGCATACTATTTTTGGCCAAGAATGGGTCTAGATGTGAAGAAATTTGTAGAAAGATGTAAGGTATGTCAGTACAGTAAAGAAACTAGTCAAAATGCAGGGTTATATCAACCACTTCCTATCCCCAGTAGACCATGGGATTGTTTGAGTATGGAATTTATACTTGGATTGCCCAGGAATCAAAAGGGACATGACTCCATCTTTATGGTTTTTGACAGGTTCACAAAGATGGCCCACTTCATTCCATGCACCAAAACCAGTGATGCTACCCACATTGCTAATTTGTTCTTTCAGGAAGTAGTAAGACTGCATGGTTTACCAAGGAGTATTGTATCTGATAGAGATACAAAGTTTGTTGGGAATTTTTGGAGGACATTGTGGAAGAATTTGGGAACTCATTTGAGTTTCAGTTCAGCCTACCATCCACAAATAGATGGTCAGACTGAGGTAGTCAACATGAGCCTTGGGAACATCGTGAGAAGCTTGGTGAGCATGCATCCAAAGCAATGGGATCTGACACTTGCAAAAGTAGAGTTTGCTTACAATGACTCACCCAACAGAAGTACATGTATGAGTCCTTTCCAAATCATGTATGGAAAACACCCAAGGGGTGTATATGAACTGAGAGAATGGGGGAGAATGGAAGCTAGAAGTGCAGATGTAGAAGAATTTGCTAAGGCAATGCAAGACATCCATGAGCAGGTGAAGAAGAAACTTGAAGAGAATACCAACAAGTAAAAACAAAGAGCTGATCTAAGGAGGAAGGAAATTAGTTTTGAAATTGGTGATGAAGTACTTGCACATTTGAGGAAGGAGAGATTCCCCAAGAGGGAGTATAATAAGTTGAAAGTCAAGAAGATTGGTCCCTGCAAGATAGTCAGAAAATTTTCCAATAATGGTTATGAATTTAAGCTACCTGAAGGCATTGGGATTTCTCCAATATTCAATGTTACAAACATGTATGAATACAAAGGTGAAGACACAATGGAAGAGGAAGCTGAAACAGGACAACAGAGGGAAGGTTGGCAAGAACATATGCCCAGAGCTAGAATAAAGGAGATAGAGAAGTTGTTGGACAAGAAGATCATCAACAAGACTAGGGACAGAGAATATTATCAGTATTTGATTAAGTGGAAATATTTTCTAGCTGAGGATGCAACATGGATGGTAGAGAATGATCCGATCAATCTTGGAGTCAATATTGAAGACCTGGAGAAGACAAATCAGCCATGAAGAATACTTCTTCTCTCAGGGGAAAAATGATGCAAGAGCATCCTGAGTAGAAATCTATGTCATGGATTAAATTAAAAATTTGTTATGTGAGAAGGTATAGGAGATATTTTCATGTTTCTCCCTCCACTTCATTTTATTTGAATGTGTGGATTTTGTAAAATAGCTCTATGAGCTATTATAATGCCTAAATTGGATTACGTGCATTAAAACAATAAAATGAAATAAAGGATTAAATGGCTTGAAGATATTTTCCCTCAAGGAAAATATCTCCAAGTCCTCTCCTAGGATAAAGGGAGTCAAAATAGGATGGTTAGTCTAAATTTAGTGTTTTGCCAAGTTTAGGGGCAGTTCAAGTCAAGTTAGGAAAATAAGGAGAAAATAGTGGAAGATTGTTTTTTAAAATCCAAATTCTGGTTTTTAAGAATGTAAGAGAGGAGAATTCATGTGTAGATGGAGGAAATATTGTTCAAACTAATATAGAAAACCATGACATTGATTGTGAAGAAAGAAAACATCTTTTTTTTTAAGTTTTAGTTTTTAAAATCTGCATTTTTCCTTCTATTTTGTACCTGGCCAAAAGCCACGAATGAGCAGAAGGCAAGGAGGGCCACCAAATTTGACTGTGATGATTGGAATATGTTAAGGGAAAAAAAACAAGACTCCTCAATTTTTCTTAGCATCTGAAACGTCCTCACAAGTGTGTAACGAGCAATTTTGTGCATTAGAATGGTGAATTAGGGCCACGTGTATCTCCTTGCACGAGTGGAGTTAGAAGCTGAAATTTGGATGACACCATTTTCATACAAAAAAAACCTTGTGGCCAAAATTTTAGAGCTTGAGGAGGTCGGGAACATACCCAGCCATGAAATCATTTTCAGACTTGCGTTTTGGCATGTACAGCTAAAGAAAAAATGTGAAATTTCATATTTTTCAAGTTTTCCTTCTAAGTCATCATTTTAAGAAAGTTAAAATTGGTCATATAAACCTGTTGAAGGTGGTTTTGAGGAAGAAGTGAGAGGTTTTGTGTGTATTCATGTTTTTGCCTAAAAAAAAAGCCTAGAGACCTAAATTCAAAACTGGGACAATCCTGTTATCCCGTAAAATTGACAAGGGCAATTTTACCGATAACCATACCGAAAAGTTTTGTTTTGATCCTTCGTTAGGGATCCCGTGCGTTCGGAACGTTGCAAAATCCCTTTCCGGGAAATCTGGTTTTTCGAACTTAGTCTTTTTTGGTCTTTTTTGGCTGGGCGCATGGAATTACTATGTAACACCAAGTTTTGGTGCGCCCCCTTTAAAGCCTTTGGCACATATTTTCCTGTGTCAACACACCTCTCGGTGCGCCTTGTATGTTGAGTCTTCTATGCATGCGCCAAGGCGCATGTGCCTTCATGTTAGCACAACTTTTGTTATGCTACTTTTCGGTGTGCCAAAGGGCGCACATAATCTTATGACAACACAACTTTTGGTGCGCCAAAGGCGCGCTTAGTTTCATGCTGGAAAATGCTTTCATGCGCAAAAGGGCGCATGCCTTCCCATGTCGACAGCAACTTTGGTGCGCCCTTCATAAAGTGGGTGGTGCATTTATGACTTGCTCACCTATATATATGTTTTTACGTGCCCAAAATGTCATTTTCACTAGTCGCATAGCACATGATTTTTATTCTCTGAGCCTGTCAGCCCCTGCCTCATCGTTTTCAACGCCTTGTGGACCCGTTGCAAGTTTTTGCTATTTATCCAGGTAAGAGGTTCTTCTCCCTCTTGTGCTTTTTACGTTTTTGTTTCTTGGTGTGCTTGTGGTCTGGTTGTGGTTTGGAAGTATTGAAATATCAAAATGTTGATCTAGCCCTCCCCCCGTGCTGTCTTTCCTTATTTCCCTCCCCCTCTGTCTAGATCTACTAATTGGGGGACTTGTCTGAAAAACATGGTTTTATTTCCTTTTAAATGAGCCGTTTCATTGCCCAACTAAACCTGCAAAAGACAAGAGAAAGGAATGGAGAAAAAGAGGACCGTTTTTTCCCTTTGGCACATCGGCGCGTCCTGCAACATCATAAACAGTTGCACCCCTTTGGCGCATCTGTCCCGCTCGCAACATGAATAAAACCCGCGCCAATGGCATACCCATCACGCCCATTGCATCAAGAACTTTTGCACCCTCAAGGCGCGCCTCCTTCACATGCTGCAAACACTAGCCTTGCACCCTCTTTGGCACATCAACCTTCCTTGTTGCATCGCATATCTATGCACCCCTTCGGCACACCCCGCGCCTGTGCGACATCAACTTTATCTGCGCTAAGTATAAAGCTTTGAAAGTGCAAGTGCATTCCCCATTACAGCTGCATCATGTTGTGTAAACCCTTTGTGCACCGCGCCAAACTGCCTTTGGCGCACCAAATGTTCATGCAACATACAAAATCCATTCGCCTCTTGGCGCATCCTGTCTCTATGCAACACGATGTTTTCATGCGCCCTTTGCAAAAATGTACCCTGCAGTCCCTATGCGCCATGCGCCTTTGGCACCAGTTTAACCCTTGCAACACACTTTCCCCGTGCGCCTTACCTATTTAGCCCTGTAAGCTACAACTTTCATGCGCTATGCACCCTGTGCCTCAAAATCACTAACTCCTTCTTCTGTTAACACTTCAATGGGAAATCAAATGGCTAATACAACCTTTTTGGATTGGGTTTCGCTTCTTCTTCGTGCAGATCAACAAATAAACTTGGAAGAACATATGTCTACATCCAACAAGAGACCTACCAAATCCAAAGGAAAGGCCAAACTTACAGAAGAAGAGATGAAATATAAATATCAGAGGGTCAGAATGCCCGAGTCCCAGGCTGAGTGTAGCATGGATGTTAGAGACTCAAAGTTGGGACATATTGATATGGAGGAATTCTAGGCTAGAACTCAAAAAGTCACAAGGAGTCCATGGATGGACAAACTGATAGGCAATGCCCTGCACTTCACTGGCGGAATCCCAGTCAGCGCCGTCAACAATGAATTCTTGATGGTGTTTGCCCAATGTTACAACAAAGACACAAGGTGTGTCATAAACAGCAAGGGCGAGGTAGTCATTAACCTCACTGCCCGTCACTTTGAGGGAATACTCGGCATACCTCACCACCGGCACTTTGTGGCTGTCAGTCAAGCAGATTGCATTAAGGCATGAGATGACAATGCAGATCAGTGTATGCAACTAATGAATGAGGTTTACTTAAAAAACAAAAAGGTAGTAACCCGGTGGCCCCAAATCATCCACCGCAGTGACTTCTCAGAGGAGCTCAGTGACACCATTACATTCCTGAGCAGGGTCTTCGGGCTTTCTGACGCCCATTATTTCCATAAATGGATGCTGCGTGGTACTTAGAGACCATGAACAAGAATATGCCTGATCAGCGCTTTTGTTGGGGAGAGATTATAAGCAGCACAATCTCTGAGCAGCTACAACAATTTAGCACAACAGGGGCATTCCATATGAACTCCTATGTGGTCTACGCTGCAGCATCACCGAGGGACTATCCAGGCCTGACGCGGAGTGGAGTTTGGCCTCAGGTCAAGATATACGAGTACTACCCGGAATTGAGGTTGGAGAATAACATCTCCCAATTCACGAAAGTTAACGATGTGTTTTTCTATCACATCATCTGCCTACTGAGGCCGAACATGACTTATGGTCACATGACCAAAAGCATAGTAGCAACCACTGAGAAATGGGGGGCCCTGTTCACCCAGTTTCCCACATTCACCTATCTAAGGGCCGCCAACTTTGTAGGAGAGCCAACCAGGCTACCAAGGTATGCTGGGCCTAAACTGATTCTGCTGGAGCTGTCAAGGCAGCTGATCACATACCATGAGAAATGCCTGAAAAGAAAGAAGGGTGGAACTCCTTTCCCCCTCACAGTGGGCCAATATACATGCTCTACCCACCACAAGGCGAAGGAAATGTTCGCAGAGCTGGAGTTACTTAATCTAAAACATGATTTCCCAGCCAGGCCTACCTTCGACCCAAGGAGCTGTCTGCCAAGGGCGAAACTTGATCCAATCCACGTCCCTCAGATCGAGGACATTTACATTGACGTCATCCATGAGGTGGAGCTCAGGAGAAAGGATCATTCTCGCCTAGCCTTGGCAGAAATCGTCCAATATGGGATAGCCATTGTCCCCAAAGGTTACCAAACTATGGAAGATGAAATAGATAAGGTATATACTGACACAGATGGGGACGATTGGCCCTTTCCGGCCATTGATAGAACTAAGGCTCCTCAGACAATTGAGGAGAGGGTCAAGGAGACTTTGCGTAGGACAGAACATTGGTGCCGGATGAACGGCCTAATCTACCTCGGGGTTGATTTCACAACCTCCCCATTGGGTAACGCACCTCCATGATCCAAACAGCAGCCTAAAGGAAAGGGCAAAGGCGTAGAAGGTGAATCCAGCACCATTCAGGAAGAAGCCCCTCAGAGTCCTCCTTCCGCGGCACCCGAGCAGGTAATAACTCTGGCTTCGCCAGAGAAAGAAGCAGAAGAGGAAGTTCTAATAGGCCCATCCACTCTGGATGTCGGCATTGCCACAACAACCGAGGTTCCTTCTGTCCCTTCTTCCTCTCTTCCTTCCCCTCCTCGAGTGACTCAAGCGACCATCCCTTTGGTCATGTCCTCTTCCCCTTCTTCTACTGTTCCCCTCGCCTCTTCATCTATCTTCTCTTCCCTCGCTGATCTTTCTTCCTCCATTTCTTCCCTCATCTCTGAGCTCCCTTCCCCTCCTATGTCTTCCGCTGCTGCAGTTTCCCTTCCTTCCGTGGGCACTTCTTCGGGTATTCTCTCAATGCCGCCGCCACGTGTCTCCATGTTTTTCCCCTCTACTACTGCAGCTGTCCCCTCCTCTGTTTCTGGTCCTTCTACCATAGGTCCAGCCTGGATCTCTCAGCAGCTAAGTCAGCAAAAGAGGAAAGTTCCCATAGCTCTGATGGACTTTTCCGTGATCCCATCTAAGGGGGCGAAGAAGCAGAAGCCCGTCACACGCTTCTCTAAAAGTGCTATAGGGGAGAGTGTTATGGAAATCGCATACCCCAATCCCCTCAAAGAGAAAAAGGATCTGTCTCCGACAGATTTTACTGTGACCCAAGTCACAATGGGGACATCTTCTGAAAGTCTTCAGGGGGAGGCTCTTTCTGCAGTTGACGCCCTCTGTAAAAAGCTTCAGGAAACCAAGGAAGAGAAAAGGCAACTAAAGGAGCAAAACAAATATCTGCTCCAAGCCTTACAGAAGATGGGTAGTGCGCCTCCCACAACTACCGCTGAGACTTCTGAGCTTCTCAGCCAGGAGAAAATTAATGAGTATGCCAAGATCGGCGAGCAGGGTATGGCCGTTTCCGCTTGGAGGAGCCAAATCCTCAAAGACATCAAAAAAGTGATCGCCGAGTTCTCCGACTTGTACCTGAACATCAATAAGGTGAATAAAGAGCTCCAAGCATTAGCAGGGCCCATATCAGAAGAGCTGGAACATGCTAGACTGCAGCACGAGGCCTTCCAACAAATGTTCGACTGTTCAGTCGAAGATCTGGTCAAGTTCGGTGTCTTCGGCCACCCAAGGGCCCTCAACAAAATCATGTCCACTCTGGACTACCGAGTAGATCAGCTAGAATTTATTCTAGAAAAGATTGACAAAGTGAAGGAAGAAGCCTTGGATGCGATGCACAAAATGGAATGAATTTTTCTTAATATGTCGCCAGGGTTACTTACTCCTTCCTTCACTTTAAGGAAAACTGATGAAACCACCCGGATCTTCAAGGAGATCGCTTCTAGAGGAACGGGGCTAGAGGTCACATTTGACACGGAGTCCATCAACAACCTGCTGGCCTGTAGGGACTTCGTCAGGTTCCTTATTGAGGCGGAAAAGGACTTTTCCAAACTCCCAGAGAAGCTCATAGATGAGCAGGAGACTTGTGAGGCGATAAGCGATAGGCACAAGGATCCTTCTCAGGATCAACTAGGGCCAATAATCAACAAGTTCATGGAATACCACTCTTAGTTCCATATCTCGTGACCTGAGGAGCAACAAAAGTAGTCCACCCCCTTTCGGCCGCAAGATGATGATGATGAATAGCTGCTGCTGCTGCTTCTTCTTCTTCTTCTTCTTCTTCTCTTTCTCTTCTTCGTCTTTCTGGAAATATCTGGAGTATGTTGATGTAAATGATGATGTCATCCATGTTGCATCATGGGATGATGTCATCCATCAAGTTGTAAAAAGTCAACGTGACTTTTAGATATTTTGTAAATATCTTTGTAAATAGTTGTTGGCTCCTTTTTGCCTTTTTTCTCTCTTCTTCTTCTATAAATACTCCAATACTTGTAGTATTGTAGGGATGGATGAATATCTTTCAGATGAAAAATAGAAGTGAAGAAAAAATACTTTGAGCTTTCTTGTAACAGAAGTAAACAGTAATACAAATATTGAGACTTTGTACTGAATACCTATGTTATGCATCAGACCTTTCTTATGTTAGATCTGTATGTGTTTATTCTGTTAGATTCATATCTACTTTTTGTCATTTATTCATCATCAGTATTGCTTTGTTTGTTTATGCAAGTAGGTTTGGCTCTGTTTACTACCAATCCCAAAACATAAATCATCTGACCTTTCTGCTTTGGAATTCATTTCTTTTCTTCCTTCGGACCTACTCTTTCCTCATCCCCTCTTCCTTTCCTTTCTTTTCGCAGTCGGAAACACCCCACTGGGATGAGATCCCAAACCCCCGAAGGCAGAATCTGTGAGACTTGCATAGATTCCTGCTGGTAGAATAGCAATAAACCAGTTTCGCTTTGCTGACTCAAAGAGGGGATATGCCCTGCACACTGTTGGCACATCTATCCATAGATCTGTCCAGGTGACAGATTTTCGGACCAACAAGTCCTAGATTTAAGAAAAGTGCCATGTGGCCCAAGGTAACCCCTGTTCTTCTTGAAATATGTTTTGTATCTCATAAATGGATTCCCAAAAATACATGTTCTTCATCTTGATTAAGGGTGGAGTGTTGGATTTCTCGCATTTGGTTGTTTTTCAAGGCTATAAGCCCACTACAAGATTCACAAGGAGTTGTATATCAAACCCCGGTGCCTTGTTATATTTGGGGTTGAATGGTGTATCCCCTACCTTATGATGAGAAGGTTAGAGTGTGTATATGTGTGTGTGAGTGGAGTGAGTGTGTGTATGTAGGTTTAGGGAATTCAGTTAAACTTAGAAGTGTGTGAATTGTCATCATTTGTGAACTCAAGATCTAAGAAGAATCCATGCTCCTAGGACAACATTGGATGAGTGTGTGTGAGTGTTGAGGAGAGTTATTTGAGAGTCATCAATTCCCCTTCCTCAAGTTACAAGTTGAACACAAGGAACCCTTCATTATTATATTTGGCAAAGCCAAACAAAATGCTTAGTGAAGTGGAAAACCTATAAATTCATGACTGTTCAAACTGAAAAGTTGATCACAATGAACAAAGTCTAAAAAACTATAATAATATGTGAATTGAGATGATTCCACATCTGTATAGACTTGTAATTAAACCATTAGAATAAATGATTGAAGGAAAACCAAATAGAACTATATAGAATTAACAAATTAAAGATGCCAAGATATTGACAGGAGGATATTTTCCATTTGGGGCTATTGATATCCCAAAATATCCAAGATTGTTGTGGCAAATTAAAATAGGAGCTAAACATCCATAGTGAAATTATTAATTACCTAGTTATTTGAACTGCTAACTTTGAATGCATTTTAGGAACATAATTTTAACTCACAATGTGCAATATTTTTTGGGTTCCATTATAAGGGTTGTTGGGATAGATATGCATTTAAATTTTTGCTCACATGATTCCATCTATTTTTTAAGGTAAACAATGTTGATAAAACAAATTTGGGAATCGGTATGTCACTTGGATTAAAAGGAAAAGGAGTTAGTTCTGGATGCATGCATACAGAGGTGTGGATAGGAGAATCTCCAAACAAAATTATAGTCTACATATAAAACTGAACAATAGTTACCATATAATGTATGTCCAAACAACATTATATTCTACATATAAAACCAAACTTGAAGCAAGTAAAAAAATTACAAATGTAATAAAACACAAAGTAGACGAACAAGGGACTACAAAGGTCGAGGATGTGGAAACCTACATGTGAGAAACATTTTCAAATGTTTGGTATATCGAGTATGGTGATTTTAAGGGAAGATCACCAAATTACTTATTAAATAATTTGATTAATAGAACAAAAGGAAAAGGAAATGAACATAAAGGCCTCTTTAGCCCTGAGAATTCAAGTAAACAATACAAAGAAAAAGAAAACAAGATGATATAATAATATTTCTTGTATTGAAGGCCTCTTTAGGCCTACAAATCCTTAAATTTTTGAATTCTAAACCTCTGCAATAAATGATGGAAGGAAAAACAAGAAAACAAGATGATAAAATTAGATTTCTTGTATTGAAGGCCTCTTTAGGCCTTAGAATCCTTAAGTTTTTGAATCCTAAACGACTACAATAAATTATGGAAGGAAAACCAAATAGAACTATATAGAATTAGAAAATTAAATATGCCAAGATTTTGACAAGAGGATATTTTCTTTTTGGAACATATTTCTTCATTGGAAATAACAATGTTTTCTTTTTGGCGTTTGCTTTGAGATGGTGAAAGACTACATTGAACTTGGTGGAGCATGAGGCTCCCTGATTTACATGACACCTCATCACAATCCCAACCCTCTTTTTTGCTTTCTAATCTTTCAAAAGGGTTTTGGAACCCATATCCTCCATCAAAGCAGAACCAGATTCGACACCTAAGGGTTCAATTTCTTTTGAATTTGAACCATATTTGGCAAGGGTTTTGGAACCCGTGGTCTCCATCAAAGTGGAACTAGATTCAACATCTTCTTTACTTTTCATATCTTTGTAAAGGGTTTTTGAACCCATATCCTCCATCATAGCAAAACCAAACTCGACATCTTGTTTACTTTTCAGGTCTTTGCCAAGGGTTTTGGAACCTATGTTATCCTCCACTATAGCAAAACCAGATTTAACATGCTCTTTGATTTCTTTTGAATTTGAATCAGTAGAAAAGCTACTACGAAACATATTCAATGGCTTCTCTGAAATGTCTTCAAATGGTAAAGGCTCATTTTGTTTCAACTTAATCTTTATAACATTACGAGGAGTCCTATGTTCATTGAGTACAAAAAGAAGAGTAAGGACCTTTAACCCACTCAGAATTTTATTGGGCATGTGAATGAATGGATGTAGTCCATGTTCAACCATTTCTTGGAGTCGCTTCTTAATAATTGCTTCTGCCATTTCCCCCCATATGGATATGTTTCAATATCACAAGAAACAAGGTTGATGTAAGAATTATGATGTAATGGAATCAAGGGGAGTTTGTTAGATGATATAGGATGTATTAGTCCAAGGGGAAATGAGGTGAGTTATGAAGGTGTCCTAATAATTGTAGTTGTTGGCTGATCAAAGGTGAGTAAAAAGTGAATATGCCTACAACAAGTACGAAGAAAAATTTGGCATGTATATGTTCAAGGGGATCAATGATAATGTTTAATGACAGGTCCATGGATCATTTTCAGATGTTGTAGTCAAAGGAATGAGTACAAACCAAGGGAGATCAAGTAAGTTTGAGTGCATTGTTATTGTTTGATTTCAAGATGTTTTAGTTTCCTTTTTCATAGATGTAAAAGGGGGGAGAGTGTTCTCAGAAACAAGAAAAGAATGTCCTAAAGGTGCTTTATTAAATGGTTTCCATCAATGTTTATGAAGGTGGTTGCCATCAATGACAAAGGGGGAGATTGTTATACATTGTGTCATGTTGTTTTCATTGATGTCAAGTGGAATTAATGTTAAAGGGAGTCTTGATTTCATGATATTGTCTAGATCTTTTCATGAGGTGTCATTCATCAAATAAGATGAAGTTTGATTGATAGCGTGATGAAGTGTCATGGTGTTTAGGTGCATATGCATGTTCTTGGTGCATGGTAAAATAAACAGGAGTTGTAAATGGGATTCAAGAGTTATATGAAGGTTGGTATAATGTATTCTATGTTCAAGAAGATGTATGATGGGTGTTATTGAGTCTACAAGGTGATACCAAGGCTAGTTTTAGTATAGCATGTGTTGGTACTAGTCATTCTAGGCCTAATCCAAGACCTAGAGTAAGAAGATAGTGTTGTGACATGAAGTATGAGGCAGATCATTCTATTGTGAGCATGAGAGGAGTGTTGTAAATTTTCATATCAGGTGTAGATGGTGTTCAAGGTCAAGTTTCAGGTGTTTAGTGCAAGTCCAAGGTCTTTTGAAGTAAGAACAATGAAGGCAACTCTAAGAATGCATGGGAAAACCATGGTGCTTGGAGTTATTCAGAGGTGTTTAGGCATAAATGAGAATTTGGATAGCTGAAGGAGGTCATGAAAAAGGTGTGTGTCAAGTTTCAGGTCAAGAATATGAAGATAAGGCAAGAAAACTTGTTTTGATCTCTACCAAGCTCTCAGAACTACATTTTCGAGCTCGATAGGAAACTTTGGATGCTCACCCACATGTGTGATTTGCATGGGGGTATAAGAATTTATTAGATGTTAGGGAATGGATATAAGAAGTTTTTTCAATAACATTGAGGTCTTTTGGTTGTCATTATTTTATGAACCATCGTTAACACCAAAACTGATTTGTTATGACTTCAAAACCCTAGTTTAAGAGCGACTTGAGAAAAACTTGGTGTATAGGCCCATAATGAATCGTTTTATAAAACGTGATGTCTGGAGGTTGTAGAGGACTCTTCCATATTTTTGATGGTGGTGATTTTATGTCCTGACTACGATTAGACCCCACTCAAATTTTCAAGTTTTTGGAGTTTTTCAGTTTGTGAAAAAGTTATCCATTGAACCTAATGTCTAATTTAGGA
Source organism: Taxus chinensis (assembly GCA_019776745.2). Lineage (NCBI taxonomy): Eukaryota > Viridiplantae > Streptophyta > Pinopsida > Cupressales > Taxaceae > Taxus > Taxus chinensis. The sequence goes on from CM034151.1 coordinate 167,893,812, forward strand.
TTTATGGAAGCATGGGAGTTTTAATTCATTTCCATAATAGTTTATGATCATGGTTGAGCCTTTAGGATGCAAAGCGTTCCCTATTCTTGAATACTTATCTTTGGGGATGAAATGGTAGTTTTAGGGAAGTTTGCTTACAGAGTTGTTTTGAGGAATTGATTTAATCTAGTTTGAATTAAATATTTATTTCATAGTAGATACTATAAAAATGATATTTATGTGATAAAATGCAGCAATGTCCAAAAAAAATCATTCAACAATGTAAAAAACCTAAGAAAATGAGAGAGGGATGATAACTTATGTGATTCTATGCAACCTAGGAGTGATCTAGATTGTGTATTTGCTAGAAAAGACTGGGAATAGTGTCACCAAGGATCGATGAGGGTTAAAAACCCTAGGAATTTACATGACAGAAGCTCCTATAAGAGGATAAGAGTGCCCCAAGCACTAGTGACTGATCTAGGCACATGTGTCTGCTCAGATGCTTGGAGTTTGGTCTTTTCTAGGTTGAAGGGTCTTCGCTCCAATATTCACTTTGTCGCTTTGAATTTTTTGTTAGGGTATCAATCACACTTGTAACCTAAAAAATAGATTAATACCTACACATGTCCATAAACTACATCAAATCTAATAAAAAATATGCAGAATATGGATTCAGACCGACCTTAGTGGTAACCCAAATAGTGAAATTACGATCGAGTGCTGCACCACATCATAGAATCCATGTAGTTCTTTGTGTGTGCATTTGTGTTTTGTGCCCTAGGTTGACCTTGTTCAAGTTGTATTATGATAACATGCTAGATAAATATAGTCAACTATGTAGAATATGTGTGATGGAATAGAAAAAAATCGCCACCTATGATGTGTATGTAGATCAATGCAACCCTTGTACCTTGTATGAATGTGTTAGATGTATACTTTGTAGTGCTCTTGTGCCTTTGTGCAAGCTTAGGCGATGATAGATAATGCTTATAGTGCTTGTCCCTTAATTTAGAAGAAGTAACTAAGTATATATATGCTTCCCTTGTTTGAATTTCATTATTGACAATTGAAAGGCCAACCCAAAGTGTTAAAAGGTGACCAAAAAGAGTAAGAAGAAGAAAGAGAAGGATAGGAGCACCCAGGAGGGACATGAGTGCCTAGGCACTTTTATATTAACTGGGTGCTAGTGTTTGAGGCCATAAAAAGTTAAATCAGTCAAGTGCCAGAAAATCTATGAGATGTGTAAGGCCAATAAAGTGTAAGAGATAAAGAAGCCAAAATTCCAAAATGAGTTGTCAACCACTAGTTTTATTGCTTAGGAATCATGTATATATTAGTATTCTTTAAGACCTAGAAATGTACCCAAGTGTATGAATTTTGTGTCTACATTTGCCTCTAATTTATGTTGCTGAGTGAATATTGGATAGCATAAAGTAGATAGAAGATGCATACCTTGTAATTTGAAGAGAAGTGTATCTGATAGCATACCAAGTGGACAAGTAACCAAATGAAGTGTGAAGTGACCATGATGTGAAGCATAAAAATTAGGAAAGGGAGGTAAACCCTAGGGGTGAATTTTATGTGTAGTAACATGTTGTTGGAGCTTGTGATTATTGATGTGAGTTACTTCTTGTTGCTTGTAAAGACATACCTGTAAAAGAAGAGAAAAAGAGTAGTCAAAGTCCCATATATGAAAAATTAGATTAACATATATCTAAGTATGTAAAAGTAGTAGAAAAGGAAAGAGTACACCTAATGTATGAGAGAGTATAGGATAGAAATTTGTATTGTTTTCTTTGGAGATGTTATTGGATGGGGTTGGGAGTGATCAATTCCCAACCAAGAAAGTGTCGAGCCACAAATTTGAGCATCCTGTCGATAAGGATGAGGTTTTTGGGTGATCTCATGCTAATTTGGAGGTTTTTGGGTGATCTCATGATGAGGATGAGTTTTTTTGGGTGATCTCATGCCAAGAGAAGAGATTTGGGGGGAGAGGTATATTTTTCTCTCCATCCATGATGCTTCTCAAATGATAAGTGTGACTGCAGATTGACACATCCCGATTTGTAACCGAATTATAACCAATTGTATGAATTATGCAAGTGAAGGAAAGTACTTGATACTGTAGATCTGTATTGTAATGTGATGGAAACTGTGCTGAACTAAGAAACTATTTGATTTTTTCCCTAGGAAACAAGTGGCCATTGGGACACAATCTCCCATTGTTCTCATCTAATATTGGGTGCTAGTATATGCTCTATGTTTGTGATCCAAGTTTGATTCTAGACTACTCTATGACTATGTGATTTTTCCATTTCTATGTTATGATGCTCTAATATTGAGATCTGTGCTACCAGAAGGGTGATTTGTTCAGCCAATAGTTTCCCCCCCTCATTTGGGGTGCATGTGAAGAATGTAGGAGGATGCAACCCAAATGAGAGGACCTAAAAAATGCTATGCATATTGTGAATTGGATATCTGTAGGGGGTAAGGTATGTGCATGGTAAAAACCAAGGAGCATGCAAACAATATAGGATAGAAACAAATGTTATTGTAAAAGAGCTAGTATGTAATAGAATTCAATGTAGCAAACAACTATGAAGACAAGAGGTGCCGCAAAATAGTGGGATGCAAACATGGGACATTACTCACAATGTCACAAGACAATCAGGGTTGAAGAAGCCATAAAAAAACAATGATCAAGCATGACATATGACATAACACACAAATAATAACAAACAATAGCAATAACGAAGTAATAGATAACCATGGTTATATAGAATCCTGCAATACAAATACTATACATGAAGAACCTGTTAGCATGTTAGAAAGATAAATAGTATTTCAAAGCATGTATAGATCAATAAAAAGTAAGTGATGGTGAAAAAAAGTAGTAAGTATTGTAGCAATAGGACCTTTGATGTGTGGAGTATGAGAGTAGCAAAGGGTAGATTCCCCGAGGAGCCTCGGTGGGACTGATAAAGAGCAGTGTCAAACATCATGCATTGTGTAAGAATTTTTAAAATTCCCGCATTCACCTCAAGATACTATGTGAACACGCATGTGTGTATAGAAAAAGATAATGACATACTAAGAATCCAACTAACATAAGAAACAAAGTGCAACATGTAAATAATATAAGCTAACAAGAGTAAATGCAACCAAGATGTGTAGATATTGTGTGAATGTGATGGTGTGTTATGATATGCATGATGTGCAAATGAGAGGGGCCATGTTTCCCCCAAGCGGGTGTGCATGGGATGAGGTTAATTTAGAAGTGCTCCCTTAATAGTTATGTATGAACCATAGAACACGAGTGCATCATCAGGTAATTATGGTACAATGTGTGTACCAAAGATGTGATAGTTCTTAGAAAGGTAGACATAAAGCATAGAGCATGAAGTGTAGTAAATAAGTTATAAGTAGATAATAGAGATAACTGATAATGATAGAGTGGGGAAGAAAGTGTGATGACCTCCAAGTGTACGAGGGATAGAAAGTTATCCAATGATAGTGAAAAGCGAGGTCCCCTTATCTGTATCCAAGGAGGAAAAGGCATGTGACCATGGTCTAGGACTGGTGGTGCAGGAGAGTAAATATGTGTATGTGAGGGAGACCGATGTGGTAAAGGAGGTGGAGAACATATATAGGAATGGGATTCCATGTTGGGGACTTAGGCCGACGGGGTGGACTAATGGATTAGTGAGGATGATGAGGTCGCGATGTAGGTCATGTAGAAATGGGAGAGCTAGGTGCATAGATATATTTAGACTTGAGAGGTGTAAGAGATATATATTGCGTGATTGGTGATGAAAAAGAGGCAAGAGTGGGCCTAGGTAACGGTGTGCATGGTGGAATACCTTGAACGGTGAAAACATGCTTGTTATGAATTAACTTAAGGCATAAGTGGAGCATGGAAGGGATAACTTGGGAAACTCAAAGATAAGGGAGACCTAAGACCATGTAACAACACCTGATTTCAGATGCAATGAGGAATGGTGTAGGTATGGTAAGGGACCCAATAGTAATGGGAAGGACGAAATGTCCATAAGATTTGGGGACTGGAAACATGATATGAGAGATTAGAAAGTTGATTGCTAGTAAGAGTGCCACAAAGCATGGAAAGAGATGAAGGATTGACCATAGTATTATTGATTATACAAGTACCAATAGAAGAATCAATACGAAAATTATCATAGGAAAATGTAGCATGGTAATCGTGATTATTCAAAAATGTAATAGTTTGGGGTGGCATGTCAACAGTTGTAATGAGAAAATCAAGTGGACCCGAGGAAGGAGGAGGCACAACATGATATGCATGATTTGCAAAGGAATCAGTAGTTGGCTTATCATGTTTTGGTAATGGGTCATTGAATATTTTAAGCTTTTAATTATCATTGACTAGTTTAGAAGTAGATGCCACTGGAAGCTTAATTACATTGTTGTATATAAGATCTTGAATGAGATGTTTGAGCTTAAAACAATGATAAGTAGAATGACCATTGTATTGGTGATAATCACAATGTGTGTTTTCATGGTAATTACGTCCATGTGGTTGAGAAGGATTTGTATTAATAGGTGGATGGAGAGCAATCATATTGCTCTCAATGAGTTGCAGTAATATGAACCGAGGTACATAAGGTAGCTTAGTAAAAGTGCACCTTGTGGATCGCAAGTGAAGGATGGTTGGTGTAGAGATAATGTTGACAGTAATTTTAGAATTGGTAGGATTAGTGGATGTCTTGAATGATGATTTGGTTTGAAACTTGTTGGAAGAGGAAGTGGGAGAAGTATCATAATAATTCAATTTTCCCCTAGATATTAATTTTCTTTCACGCAATTTGAGTGTGTGACACAATTGATCAAAATAAGGAGACATATTGAAGATGACACTCTCTTTGAGTGGAGGAAAAATTATTTGAATGAATAAATCTTGCAATTCTGAATCAACTAGAACATTGGTCATTTTTGCAAGGTTGTTCTTACACCGCAAGACATAGTCCACAAGATGTTCATTAGATCCTTGTTTGATTTTGGATATATATGCATAGAATATCTTTGTGCCGATGTTCATAGAAAAATGAGTAAGGAATGTATTGGATAAAGATGTAAAATATGTTACCAAATGGACAAGTAGATCATAGAACCATCACATAACATAGTCATGTAAGATTAGAGGAAGCAATGTGGCTAATAGTGTAAGGTCATCAGCATAGTCAAGACATGCAATGTGAAAGGATCAAAGGTGCTCCTAAGGGTCTCCATGGCCATTGAAGGTAGGAATATTGGGTGTGATGAAGTTATGAGGAAGTGGATAAGAGGACGTGGAAAATGCAAAAGGGTTGTGAAGGAGGAGTGATGAATCTAGAGATGGAGAGGAATATGAAGTGGCTTGTTATAATTGGTGAATTTGGGTTTGTAAATCATGGTATAAATAATCTAGATCATGAGTTCCTGAAGAGGAGACATATCCGTTGTAAGAAGTAATAGGGAGGGTAAGGTGGGTCATAGGGGTAGGCATAGAAATGGGGACAATAGATGAAGGTGGAAGATGTGTGGCGGGAGGAGGTGTAGGTGTCACAATAGGAATGAAAGTATCATTGGATATCGGAGGGTTGAGCTCAGCTAACTATTTGGCCTCATCAAAGATAGTGAATAATAAGAGATATATGTCTTGATAGTGTTTAACAAGATGAAAATTGAGGTCATGGAGATCTATGTCAGCAAAGGGTCATAATTTTCAGCCATGAAAGAAGATAAAAAATTTACGTGTTTGATTCACATTAGGTTCACCAAATGATTTAATCTAATTTGAATTAAATATTTATTTCAGAGTACCTACTATAATAAGTGATATTTACGTGATAAAACCCAGTAATGTCCAAGCAATAAGAACTCAATAGTGTAAAAAACCTGATCAAATGAGAGAGGGATGCTAATGTAGTTGATTTCATGTAGCCTGGGAGTAGTTTGGACTATGTAGCTTCTGGAACATATTGGAAACAATGTCAAAAAACATTGATAAGGGTTTAGAACCCTAGGGATGTATAATAAATAAGTGCCCGTGAGAGGACATGAGTGCCCCATGCGCTAGTGACTGATCTGGGCAACTGTGTCTGCTTAGATGTTTAGAGTTTGGTCTTTTCTGTGTCGGAAGGTATTTGCTCCAATATTATATTTGTTGCTCCAACTTTTCTATTAGGGTTCTGATAGCACATGTAACCTGTAAAATAGATGAATACCTACACATGTCCAAAAACTACATAAAATCTAAAAAAAGATGAAAAATGTGGAGTCAGACTGACCTTGGTGGTCACCCAAAGAGTGAACTTACGACTGAGCGCCACACTACATCTCAGACTCCATGTATTTCTTTGTGTGTGTGTGTGTGTGTGTGTGTGTGTGTGTGTGTGTGTGTGTGTGTGTGTGTGTGTGTGTGTGTGTGTGTGTGTGTGTGTGTGTGTGTATTTGTGTCCTAGGTTTCCCTTATACAAGTTACACGATGATAACGAGCTAGATATAGAATGTGTGTGATGGAATAAAATGAACTCCCCTCCTATGTTGTGTATGCAGATCAATGCAACCCTTGTCCCTTGTATGAATGTGCTAGATGTATGATTTGTAGTGCTCTTGTGCCTTTGTGCAAGCTTAGGTGATGATAGATAATGCTTATAGTGCTTGGCCCTTGATTTAAAAGAAGTAACTAAGTATATATATGATTCCCTTGTTCGAATTTTGTAGTTGAAAACTGAAAGGAAACCCCAAAGTGTTAAAAGGTGACCAAGAATTGAAAGATACCCAACATAGTAAGAAGAAGCAAGAGAAGGATAAGAGCACCCATGAGGGACATGAGTGTGTGCGCGCTTCTAACTTAACTAGGTGGATGGGAGCTAATAATAAGATTAAGGAGAAGTATATCTATAGGATTAATCTATTATTAGAATTATTAGGAGAACATGCATCCTTTGTAGTTATTTTTGTATAGATGCATGGATATTTTGAGCATGCAACTCACTTGTAAGAGTGCATGGGTGGTGAAGGGAAAGTCCCCACCCCTGTATATATGTGATGTAATACGTTGTTTTGAGAGACCGTATTATAGAAGGGTTATACTGCTGGTATGAACTTTTGCACATGACCTTTATGACATTATTGCTATATATTCAACTTCTGGTTTGTGATGAGATAATATAATGTATCTTTGTGGATGGATATTGATTTTTGATGGTACTTGTATGAGAAATCTGATATTAATCCTTATGTGATATGTATGTTCTTTTATTACATGTGTTTCCAGTTTAAGCTCATGGATTTGGTTATTATGATGGATTTGATTGTGATTATTATAAACATGCATGCTAACATCCTGACAAGACAATACAAAATAGGGACTTGGTAGCTTCACGTGCTTCGGGTGAGAGTTCATATCCATATGAATGAAGTGCCAACATGCCTAGGATTATGAGTATTAAAACAAAGACTACATTTTGGTTTTGTTTCCGGGACCTCTTTTCAAAATTTTTTCCATGATGTTGCATGATGATGGCATATAAATTGACTCTTGCGGCCATTGAAGATTGAGTAATCAAAAAATAAAAATAGTTTGTACAAAGATATGCTTCTGGACTTGATTTCAATACGCAAAAGTGGGTGGAAGATAATCTATATCATGAGCTATATGAGATGTTATTTTTCTTCTTTCCAATAGAATTGTATGAGTGGTTGTCTACATATACATAAAATAAAAGATGGAGATACAAATCAAGGGTTTAGATGCATGAAGAGCACCAGGATTTTTTTGATGTAGATGAACCTTGGATGCATACAATAGATCATTGGTGGACTGGTTTTGTGCGCAATTATACTTAAGAATATGTTATTTCTACGTTTTTCTATCTGAAAGTTATTGAGTTTAAATTTCTGTGTGAGCTCAGAGGATCATACATTCATGTTGTTCCTTTAACAATTAAGATCTTGATGGTGGTGCTGAGTTTAGAGTGCCTCCCTATGGCTAACTAAACATACCACCATGTGTAGGGGCAGGAGTAGGTGTGGTGATAAATAACAGATCTAGCATTTGAAAGGTAGAGAGAGGAAAGGTGGATTAAATATAATGAAGCGAGGGAGAGGAAATTAGTAAAGTAACGCTCTATTAAGGATTCTATAGAGTTGCAGAGGATGATGTATCATCAAGTATTTGAAGCTCACGTGGAAGATGTGGAGCTAGAGCATTAGGCTCTCCCCTAGTTAGGAAATTTTAATAGAGAATCCCCTTTGGATTCTAATGAGAGCGGGTCAGAGGAGGAAAGATGGAGGACCACGGGCACACATTTGATCAACTGGAAACCTAGCCATTGTGCCTCGTGTTCTATTTCCTAAAGTAATCATTGATAAGTAGACAATTATACGTAATCCAATAGCTTCAGGTAGATATCATTTTCCTTTGAATAAAAGTGCATTAGGAAACACATACATCTATGGTAGAACATACATCATCTTTGTTATTGGAGGCCCAATTGGAGTAATATTTTCTGACACATCATCAACATTGAGTGTAGGCATGTAGAAGATTGGGAAAACATGTGGAATTACTACAACTTCGCAGACTGTGGGATTTCAGTTTAGTACTACTGTTAGGACTGAAGGAAGTACATCCATTGGTTTGGTGCCTGCTACTGAAGGATCAAGAAAATCAGAAGGTTAGGATCAAGTGGAGCAGGTGGTGGAGGAAATAATGGTGGTAGTTTTGGTTTCAGATCTAAAGGATAGGATGCACCTCCCTAACAACCCCCACATCAACCTCAACAATTTTATTACGAGATGTCCCTCCAATTTCTAGAATATAGAGGTATTGAAGATGCTGCAAATAATGTGCATAAGTGCAAGTTGCTATGGCATGCTAAGGAAATAACTGCTTTAGATAGGAAGACATTTCAGTTTGTTACTACTCTTCAAGGGTGAATGCATAACTGGTACAGAAAGTATGACCTGCATAATATTATAGTGGATTATGATGCTTTGTGCTCTGCATTTCTAGTTGAGTTATGTATTCTAGAGTTTGAGAAAAAAAGTATCATTGCGCTTAAGGATAGTAAGCAGGGCTTATTTGAGAGTGTTCGAGAATACGATGCATGTTTTAAAAATTTGTTGTCAAAGTTTTCTTATGACATACATCTAGTCAAAATGCACAATGGTTTGTTGGTGGAATGTTGACTCTGTTTAGAATGGTGCTATCTAATAAAACCTTTGTAGATCTGCGTGACAATTTGGAAGTAGCTCTATGTGTTGAGGTAGTTGGAAGTGGGGATATTGGAGTATGTCCATTTTTAGAGGTGCATATTGCATCCATGGAGAAATAATTAGAGAAGCTCTTTGCCAATTCGGCTCATGAGATGCACAATGGAATATGGTATAAAAAATGTGAGGTTAAAGGGCACACTAAGGATAGCTTTCCTTGTAAGTCAGTGCATGCTATGTTGTTGGATTGTGAGATTTGTCATTTGGTCCATGCTATGAGTAGATGTCCCCTCTTGCAGCACTCGATCTAGAAGAATGTATATGTACGGATGAAAATGAACACGTGATCTTCAACCGCACTCGACCCCCTGAGGTCGTGCCAGAGCAGACGATGTTTGAATGTGTGTGGCTAACTATCGGAGGATATGTGACAAAGATATGGTAGTGTGATCTCCTGGTAGCCGAGTTGACAAAGGGGAGACTTAGAGGCTATGAACAGGTAGTGTAAATTCCCTATGGTTTGTTTACCTAATTTGGATATAAGTGCTAAACTAGTTTGAAGTGTCCATGTAAATTGAATGAAATTAATAATCTACGCTACTGCTGAAAGGAAACTAATCTAAACAAATCACAGAACTGAAATATTACAATCACAAACAATTCACTTTTATTCTAAATAATTAAATCTACTTCTACACTAAAACTAAAAAAAATAATAACCCGATGTGGTTATTTGCCTATGCTGAGTGTATTGAATCTAAAATAACCTAAAACAAGTGATTTTCCAAATGATCTATGATGTGTAGGAAACCTCCAACATATATTCTCTCAGAGGTTCAAATCCATAATGGGAAGAAGAGGATTGTCACCGGGGACTTCCTAATGAAAGATTCAAACCCTCTTGGAAATTAACTAACTACTTGCAAATGAAAAGAAATTGATTTATACTCTATTTGATATGGAATTGAAATTAACAATTCATAATTGAAAATTTGACAAAACAAAGCAAACAAATACATAATTCCAACCTGGAAGAGCAAGAGCTTTGGAAAATCCAATAGTATGAGTATCTGTCCCCTCAGTTCTTTCCTTTGTTTCTCTGAGTGTTCATGTGAGTCCAAGGATTAGGAATGCAAAGAACAACAACAAGAAGATGGCGCATGAGCAATGATAGCTTGGAATAAATCTGGACATAATGCAAGTAGAAGAAAGATAGCACAAGAGATCTGAACTTGGCTATGCAATTCCTAGCAAGATTATGACAACACAACAATGCAAGATACACAAAATTATTAGACCCCTTTGCTTGAATACAAGCATGGAATATATGGGAATAGAGGCTAGAAGGTTACTTCATGTAGAAGGAATTGAAGAGGTAGTTCCACTCATTAAATCTATTAAAATAAATAGAAGGAAAGGAGAACCAAGAAAATGAAGCTATTTTTAGCAAATTTGACTCACAGATGCATTCAAAAGATAAACTTAAGTGAATCGTCACATGTAATTTCTCACATGAAGATTATGGAAAAATCGATTAGGACCGCTGCCCTGTGCAGGGTGGCAGTTTTAGGACCGCCGCCCCAGTCAGGGCGGCGGTTTGCAAACCGCCACCCAAGCAGGGCAGCGGTCATGACACTGAAGGCCAAAACAAGCAATAAGGAAGGGGGAAGAGGGAAAAATGCAAGGAAAAGATGAGTAAGGCTATCTAGCCTACAAATATATACTACAAATGGGTTTTTGGAGCTCGAACACCTTCTTGAAAGGATTTTGAATCATCATTGGGGATATTTGTAACCATTTTCTGACAATGTAGCACATGCAATTTTGAGTGCGTACACTATCTATGTATTGTAAAATTTACAAAACTCATACTCATGAAATTTTTAACTACAAAGTAATTGATCATATTCATGAGGCTATTGAGATGGGTGTGTGCTAGACTAGTGTAGAAAGTGGATCTAAGGAGCAGTGTGAGCAACATAATAAAGGGGAAAATAATGGGGCTAACCGGAATAGAGGCTTTTATGGAGGATATAGAGGCCAAGGTTGTGGCGGTGGAAGAGGAGTATTTCCTAGAGGAACTTGTTACACTTTTGGATCTCCTGATCATTATCAATGTGAGTGCCCTCAGAATTTGGTCTTCTCATGGTGTGGAAAGTAAATTTTTTTTGAAGAATGTCCAGACTTGTGTGAACATATGAGCAAACATAATAAAAAGGAAAAGGGAGTAGATATGATTAAGATACAACATGCAAATGGAGATCCATGGATGTCAAAGGTTGGAATTAATTTTGAATTATAACTCGTATTAGTTACTACACGCGCAGAGGTTACGTGCGCTTGTGAACCTCCCAAGTACAAGCTAACTATAACAAAGAAAGAAGTGATAAATGTAAATTACTCTGATGCTACACATTAGAAAGAGGTATACTAGGAGTCTATGGATATTATTAGGGATCTATAAGGAGAGATTCAAATTTTAAAGGAACAGTCACGTGTGATGGAACGGGTAAAGAAAGTTGAACTCCCATAGAAGGACGTAGATGAATTGAAGGAGGTATATCGAATGTTGCGCCAAGAGAACATAATCCCCTTGTTAGGAGAGTGGTTGAGAGAAAAAGTACCATGCATAGGTAATGAGCACGAGAGGAAGATACTTCATGCAAATATACCTCCCCATAATCATGAGTATGATAAGGATATTACACTGAATGCAGTTATAGAAGAATGGCTTTTGAGAAATAGTTTGATAGATACAGGTGCATAAGTTAATGTGCTCACATTGGATGCATGGGATTAGATGCTAAAACCACCATTACATCCCTCTTTGAATATATTATACATGGAAAATAGAACTAGAGCCATGCCACTTGGAGTACTTAAAGGATGCGACTATTACAATTTAGGGAGCCAAGTTTACTGGGGACTTTGAAGTGTTAAAGCTAGCTGAAGTAAATAGTTTCCGAACATTGCTTGGGTGCCCCTGGTGTTAAGAAAATAATGCAGATATGTGCTTTAACAATATACCATTGAAAGATGCAAAGGTTTCTCCGTATGTTGAGCCTTTGAGTGAAGAAGACTTGAATAGGATATATGCGCGCACTATTAGAGACCCTAAAGTAACTGAGCCATCTAAGGAAGGAGTGATACAATGGGATGATGCTCATTCAGTTAGTGATACTACAAGTATTTATTGTGACAACTGGGCACATGGGATGTATGAAGTAGTCAGGGAGAGATCAATAACACATTCACTCGTGTGATTAGGTCGCACGCCATTCTATGCTTGAGTTATAACCAAGTACCTTGGTACACTGGTGAAGGGAATCTTGATGTATTTCTATGCGCCATAGAATCCCAGTGGAAGAATGAAGGAGATACAAGAAATATGCTGGTTTATACTCTACATGGGACATCAACATGGTTATGGACTACACACAGAGATAACTTATTAGAATGGCGAGAAGTGAGAATCTCATTTTCCACTAGGTTTTTAAGGAGCAAGGTACCTTCTTAGATATGTGAATTCCATGGGAATTCCCCTATGTTCTCATCACATTTGGGAATGTGAGAGACTTTGGATGGAGGGGCTGGAGGCCTTTCCACCATCACTCTGGGTGCATAAGTTCTACTGCCACCCTTCAGGTCAAAGTTGTGCGCACGTGCATGGTATGTCCATGTAGAATTCATAAGAGAAATAGTTAATTAGCAAGAGATGACCTCAGGTATGATCCAAACTTTTTTATTACTTTTCTACTAAACCCTGGTCAATGAAGCATTACACATTATAAAGTGCCTTACTTTGGGAGATAGTGTGAAGGCTAAGGAAATATTGTTAGATATGTCTAGAGAGTTGGATTTAGAGGTGCACCTTGACCTTGAAGAGATTGAAGAAGAAGAAATGGTCTGCGCCTGGGAAGAAAAGAAAAAGGGTAAACTGGTATGCATGATAAATGATGATGATGATGAGGAAAATAACCTAGATGTTAACCACACTGAAGGTACTTGTGAGGTGATGGAAACAATAGATGAAAAGGTGCACACATATCATGAGCCTATGAAAACAAAGAAGGTTAACATTGGAACAGATGTAGAGCCTAAAGAGGCCATTATTGGTGATTACTAGTTGGAGCAGGAAGTGGCTAAGATTATTGAACTCCAGCGTGACTTTCAGGACTTGTTTCCATGGGGTTATCATGAGTTAAAAGGAGTACAACCTTCTTTAGGAGAGATGAGAATCAAACTTAAAGAATGTGCACGATTGATTAGGAAGAGGCCATACAGGATGAATCCTAATCTATGTCAAGGTAAAGGAAGAAATTGATAAAATGCTCAAGTCTGGTATAATTGAGCCCATTAAGGAATCTAAATGGGTTAGTCCCATGGTCATCAATATTAAAAATGATGGGAGGATAAGGATATTTGTGGACTACAGAGATTTAAATTCTTTTTGTGTTATTTATCCTTTTCCCACCCCATTTATAGAGGAGATCCATGAAGGAGTTGGAGGGCACGAGATATACTCTTTTACAGATGGTTTTTTAGGATATCATCAAGTATGCATAGCAAAGGAAGATCAGGAAAAGAAAAATTTCACCACTAAATGGGGAATTTTTGCATACGCAGTAATGCCCTTTGGGTTAAAAAAATATGCCAGTTGTGTTCTCGCACATTGTTGTGCAGGATTTTGAAGACTTCATTCATAATTTTTTACAAGTATATCTAGATGACTGGACAGTGTATGGTTTGGTTAAGGATCATTGTGAAAATTTGAGGCTTATGTTTGAGAGGTGTAGGCAGTTGAGCATCTCTCTAAATATTAAGAAATGTATCTTTGCAACACCTTTTGGCACTTTGTTTGGGGACATATTATTTGTAAGGAAGGGTTGTTGGTAGACCCAGCCAAGGTTGTTGTGATCTTGGGATTGGAAGAACCTAATAATCAAAGTGAAGTGCAAAGGATTTCTTGGACATACATGGTATTATAGGAAATTCATTAAAGGCTATGCAAAGATATTTGTGCACATCCCTGGAGGAACTGCTATTGAAAGCTAAAGGAAAATTCTATTGGGGTGAGGCACAGACTAGCAGGACATTTGAAACACTAAAGGAAAGGCTGACTACTGCACCTATTTTGCACTTTCCTTCATGGGACAAACCATTTCATGTTCATGTTGATGCTTCTAGGATGAAAATTGGCACATTGTTGGCACAACCAGGTGAAGGAATTGTAGACCACCCTATTTGTTTTGCAAGCAGGAAGTTGACACCAGTTGAACAGAATTATACAACTACTGAGCATGAGGATTTTTCCATGATTTACACATTACACAAGTTCAGAAAATACTTATTGGAAACATCACTTATCTTATTTATAGATCATATGGCCTTAAGTATTTGGTAAACAAGCCTGTTTTACAAGGGCACATTTGCAGGTGGATACTACTATTTCAAGAGTTTTAGTTTACAGTTATTGTAAAATAAGTGAAAAACAACTTAGGGTCTGACCATTTTTCAAGAATCAATTCTGGTGAGGAGGCATAGAGCATTGAGGACAACATTCCATATGCACAACTCTTTAGATTAAATCATGCACCCACTGAACTAGAGGACATTTCCATATTCTTGTGCACTAGATAGGTTCTTGAGGGAATGAAGACCTTAAAGAAGAATAAACTTGCAATATGCACGGCACCTTACCAGTTGATAGGTGTAGATTTATACAAGCTAGGTTGTGATGAAGTTTTAAACCTGTGTGTTTTGGAGCATGAGTGTGAGACTATCATGGAAGAAGCACATGGTGGAATTTTAGGAGGTCATTATGTATGTGATGCCACCACACGTAAAATTATGATGGCTAGCCTCTGATTGGAAACTTTATACAAGGATACCAATGAATATTTCAAGGCATGTGATCATTGTTTACACTTTGGGAATCCTAGAACCAGAGATGAGATGCCTTTGAGGCCTATTGCAAGTGTTGAACCTTTTGAGAAATGGGTGATTGAATTTGTAGGTCCTATTTCCCCACCCATGCGTAGGACTAGCACGCACTATATTATAACTTGTACAAACTATTTGACAAGGTGGGAAGAAGCAACACCTATAAAGGATTGCATGACAACTACAACAATGATATTTTTATGGGAGAACATTATCAACAGGTATGGATGTCCATTGAGTCTAACAAGTGATAGGGGAACTCATTTCTTAAATGAGACCATCAGAATTATTTTGGCTGAGTTTATGGTGGCACACCATAAGACAACACCCTATCACCCAAATACCAACAGTACTATTGAAGCTTTCAACAAAATTCTTGGGACAAACACTAACAAAAATATGTAATGTTGGAAGAAAATACTGTGATGATAAATTTTTTGATGTACTTTGGGCATATAGGACTACCTACAAGAGGTTGAATAAGGCCACACCCTTTCAGTTGTGTTTTGGCACGAAGGCTTTATTTCTTGTCAAATTCATGATTTCATCCCTACATATTATACATGTAGGAGGATTAGATGATGAACAAGATGTTGAGGAGAACATAGAAAAATTGATGTAGTTAGATGAGCTTTGCTCTATTCCCTGATGGAGCCAAAAGATAGAAAAAGTGAGAAAGAAGGCCTGACATGATAGTCATATCAGGAATAAAACATTTGAAGTGGGAAAGATGGTTCTTCTGTATGATTAAAAGTTTGTGTGACACCTAGGTAAATTGAAAGTTCATTGGTTGGGACCCTTTGTAGTAATAAGGATATTTTAGAATCAAGGTGCACTTTCCAGTTACAGGTGCTTGGATGGAACTTTATTTCCCAGGTTACTTCAATGGGAGTAGGCTGAATCCCTACTATAAATAATTCTTCTTTGGTGTTTGTAATAAGCACTATATTTCCACTTAGATTATATTTCCCTTTAATACATTTCTTTCATGTGTTTCCTTTCATCGTTGATTATGCTTTTTCAATTTAGTTCAGTGTTGTGTTGTAATAAGCACACTTGCACAGAAAGAGCTGATTACTATCTGTTGAGTTCATGCAGAAAGGAGTGCGCATACTTTTAGTGTGGGGTGGATTACAAGAGCTCATAGAAGAGACAAATTTGTTGATGTTTAAGGTTGCCTAAGAATTGAAGGAGTGTGCACATCATTGAGGATGTTGGTTACTAGAATATAGTGATAAGAAAGGTATCATAAGAAGGATGGTGATAATAAGGAAAATTCCCAGAGGAAAATCCATGAATGATGAATGAGAGCTTAGTGTAACACGAGGTAGGCAGCAGCATGGGGAACTACTTGGTATAAGACACAGAGTTTTATGTACTTTGGCACATGGAGCACGCATGTAATGAGGTCTATGCTCTATGATATTAGTTTACGTACCTGAAGGTTACAACTAGAATGTGCAATGAAAATTGGAAGTGTGATGAAAAAGGCGGGAAGGAAAAATGGAAAAGTTGAATTAAATGCAGTTGTACGGTGATAGTTGGCAAGTAATTAATGTGGGTAAAATTTGGAGGCCTATAAATAGAATGTCAGGGTAAAAACTTGTTTACCTTTCCTTTCGTGAAATTTTTGTATGCTTCCGTGTGACTTAGAGTGAACTTGTGTGATTTTTTGAGAAATCGAGTGCTGAGTTGGAGAATCTACAAATACGGTGTGAGAGAAGACACGACCGAGTGAAGAGTTAGTTCCATTGGAGAGAATATTTCAGATTGAGATGGTTGGAATGTGGATTTGAAAGAGATCATGAATTTTTTGGCTAGGGTTTCAAAAATTAGGGTACGAAATATAGAATTTGAACTGGGAAGTGTAGCATTGTTACACGGAAGGTCTATGACAAGAAGTTTAGGGAACTAAGAGTAGAGACAAGGCACAAGGTAAGAGTTTGAGTTTGCATGAAAGAGATGGTACCAAGGAAAACAGTGATCACATCACCAAAGAAGAAGGTAAAGGGAAAGGGAAAGGAGAATACGACACCCCTTGTAGATATCTAGGAAGAATGGTATGCATAAATGTAGTACCTCGATGGAGTGTTGATGGGTAAGGAGTGGGTATCTCATGTGAGTAACATGGCCTTAAGAAACTATAATAATCACATAGATGCAAAGGCATATGAAATGGCATTATAAACTTGGTTGGCCAATAGAGGAGTGAACACTAGATGATAAGCCAATTTATGATGACAAGGTGAAAAAAGGTTATTGGAGAAGGTTGGGCTACTGTAGTTATATACGAGTTATTATTTGAAGATGAGAGATTGTATCAATGGATCATGTCACGTGTCCATGATGATTTTTTCTATTTTTCAAGAAGAAGGATGCACCTTACCATGTAATTGATTGAGAGATATACTGGTTTGATTAGTACAAGGGTCGCATTTGATGAAGACCTACGGAATGACACCGATGTGAAGAAGACTACTATAGAGTTTGAGTAAAAAAATGTAGGGCACATGATGGATATCACCAAACTTGATGATCCTGTCACGAGGATGGCCACGTGCTTACTCACCAATTTGAATGGCCAAGATAGGTGGACACCAAGTGAACAAAATGTTGGCTTCATGTATTCAAGAAGATATCGAAGGGGACGATATATAAAATCCCCTCATTCATAATATAGTAGATCATTGATGTTGCTACATACGATGGAGATAAAATGATTTTTGGAAATGTTCTATTGGTGATAGTGTTCTCTAAGATTGGAGTTCCCAATGGGATCTGAATGATAAGATATGGTAGTATTCTAAATAATACCCCTCCCCTAAAAATCAATTTATCCAAGTATACTTGTGATTCGATCACACCAACATATAGGGCATGGGAGGAAAAATGGTACAAATAGATGCACGATGCATTCAATGTAGAATGTCACATTCTAAGCGAGTTTCCTGCTCTGGTAGATGGGATTCCTAATTTTTTAGTCTATCAGTAGTTTTGCATAGGGCATTCCACATTAAATGATGGTACCAATAGCCCCTGGTACAAAATCTTAGTTTCTTTCACATCACAATACTTTCAGAGTGCTGTAAATAGGTTTAAGGAAGTGTCCAAGTTGATAATTTATGTATGCAAAGAAAACAAGGAGCACCATGAGATTCTTCAGATGATTTTCTACACAAAGAAGCCCTCCTATGAGGAAAAGTATGTATCATAAAGCATTCATCTGTATAAACCCATTACATTTCCAATAGCCATGGTGACAACAAATAAAAGTATATATATATATATATATAAGGCCATGGGTTAAATATGGGGTATTTGTAGAAGATGATGTAACCATCCCTAAAGAACCCTCTTCAAAGAAGAAGGATGAACCATAGAAGTAAGTGCGTGAAGAGACTCCCACTATCAATGAGAGTGAAGGATGAACTAAAGATAAAAATCATGTTTCTAGCATTCTTGTAAGGAAAACATCAGTGCACAGGGAGGTGGAGCCAAGCACATATACAAGAAGTAATCCTACCATATGAGGGTCTCCGATAAATAAGAAATAGAGGGTAGTTCCTAGATCCTACTCTAAGAAGACAGAGAGCCAAAAAGAAGAAGAGGCTGAAAGCGAGGAATAAATGGTAAAGAAATTGAGCCCACATCTATACACCATTGATGAATCATATGCAGAAGGCCATAGTGCGTAATTTGAGTACACCCATGTTATAGATGTAGATAAAGAATACATTGGTGCACATATCACTCAAAAAAAAGAGAGAGATTAGATCTAATCGTAGGGCATGGAGTTGAGTGTACCACTGATCCTGAGATAGAACACAAGCTGGAAAAAGAATTCATATAGATTAGAAAGCATCTGGTGGAACATGAGGTTACGTGTGGTGAGGAGGAAACAAGTAAAGGAAAGGAAAACTTATTGGGTGGAGAAAAAACTCTTACAGTAGGTTTCTCTACAGGGAGTTTGAGGGAAGAATAAAAGGCCAAGGTACACTCCACATGGTCCAATATTTAAACATGACGATGACTTGAGTAAATTTTTGTGCACCAAGTATGAGAGCATGATACCCCCGGATCAATTATTTTGCTAGTAATTGTTTAGTAAGGAGGCGGTATTACCATGCATAAATAAAATGTTGTCATGGGCGCTTCAGTAATATATACATAAGCTTGAATTTGAGGTAATATCTCATTCATTAAAAGATACTCGGGACAGATCCTGTCTAAGATAAGCCTATCTGATTGTAGACTCTCAGTAGTTGTCAGATGAACAAGCGTGTAAAATGCTTAATAAGAAATCAGTGGAGGTGGGTGCCAATATTTTTGATAAGAACATAAAAATAAGATCTATGTAGAGAGATCTGGATTAGAAAAATAAATAAATAAGGGAGAGAGAAAGGGAGATAAAAGAGAATGAGAAAATCATTGTGTAATTAAAAAATGAGGTGAGGGAAGAAAAAGGGTGGACACGAGCCACATACAAGAAATAAGAATGCATCGCTGATGTTATTTTACTTGTGAACCATGATTTGGCACCTCATGATGGAACTACGTATGAGACAAATTTTCATTTTCTAGAAGATCTAATGCACCTGATCACTACACAACTGCAAATTCTAGCCTTAGAGTCTGCAAAGGATGTTTTGGTGCAGCAGAAACAACAAGAAAAAGATAAAATTGAAGTCGTCATTACACAATATGGTGAGTTGGTTTAAGAGGTGAAGGTAGCTACTCATGTCTTAGAGGTTGTTTATTATAATTGCAAGGATCAAGATCATGTGGTGGGACTACTTGTTCCCAAGGATGAAGTGGATCTAAAGGAGTTCCGGTCTAAGAATAAGGGAAATGAGGTACAACTTAAGAAAAATTTGGCCAAAATTGAGAAAAATAGAGAGGAAATTTATCTATTAAGGGCCTTAATTAATAATAATATAAAATAATTCTACCCCCAGGTCATGCGTAGGATGGACACACTAGTTGATGTAGGGAAACAGTTGGAGACTATGTGTGAAACGATGAAGGCACGGGGTGAGGATTTGACTCCTGCAGAATTTCTTGGCATTATGGGTGGTTTACCTATTAAGTAAGAAAGGAGTTAGAGGGATGGAAAACATTAGAAGTATTGGTGAATAATGAATTCCCCCTCCTTTTTTGTCCAATAAAAATTGGATTCTTTCATTCTTTGGTGCAAGCCATGTAGAGATTATTTATTCTTTGATTCTTGAAGAATTCTTTACCATTCTTTGCATGACCAAGTTGAGTGTTTCCAAGGATGAAAAACATACCTATTGTGGGGTAAATTTAGGTATCATAAAATGACTAAGTGTTGGATTATATATATGCACACGCATGCAAAAGGGTTATAGAAGAAACATGCGGATGAGTGAACAAGATGAGTGCACTAGATGATAGAGTTTGTATGTAGAAGATGAAACTAAATTGCGTTTGAGGATCACTACAGGAAGGAAGAGGACTTAGTCACTTTTTGATTATTGGGATAAATATAGACATGGAGTGTATGATGTGCAAGGGGATTTTTTAGTCAAGAAGAGTCTATTTTTTAGGAGGGAACTTGTAGTTTGAACTTGTGCATGGAAACTAATAATAGG
The DNA here is from genome assembly GCA_019776745.2 of Taxus chinensis. NCBI lineage: Eukaryota > Viridiplantae > Streptophyta > Pinopsida > Cupressales > Taxaceae > Taxus > Taxus chinensis. The sequence goes on from CM034151.1 coordinate 167,914,586, forward strand.
ATTAAGGATAAGTATATCTTTAGGATTAATATATTATTAGACTTATTAGGATAACATGCATACTTTGTATTTGTCTTTGTTTAGACACATGGATATTTTGGGCATGCAACTCGCTTGTAAGAGTGCATGGGAAGCGAAGGGAAAGTTCCCACCCCTATATATATGTGATGTAATATGTTGTTTTGAGATTTCATATTGTAGAAGGGTTATGTTGTTGGTATGAACTTGCGCACATGACCTTTATGAAATTATTTCTATGTATTCATCTTTTGGTTTGTGATGAGATTATATAGTGGATCTTTGTGGATGGATATTGATTACTGATGTCTCTATTCATGGTACTTATATGGTAAATCTAATATTAATCCTTATGTAATTTGTATGTTATTTTATTACATGTGTTTCTAGTTTGAGTTCATGGAAAAGGGGATTATCCTTAGCCCACTACCTATATCTCTAAACATGAATGGGTGGATATGACTATGCCTATAGCTATGCCCATATACATGCATGCTGATAATGGCCCTTATCTAATGTATAGATGAGATATGTCACCGATCCTATATATCTATCTGGGGAAACTACTATGGCACATCACTTGAGAAGCGCATCACTGACTGGATATAGATTGAAACCCCCTAGATATAGATATAGATGTTTAATAGGCATGTACCGAACATGACTCAATGATTTGACTATGGATTTTATGGAAGAGGAGGAAAAGAGCGTCATATGCTAGGCTGGATCAATAGAGGTTGTACTCAATTCTCTATATTCTCAGGAGCAAATATCCCTGATCCTCTGATATGAGGAACATTCCCCAAAGGAATATTCCACACCATTAGGAATCACTAATATGGGCATGCTGGGGCATAAGGGAAGACCATTTCTCACCCCGGCCCCCAGATTTATATAGATTCTTGATAAGCCCCCCAGAGGATATAGAGGGCTCCCCAGATATAGATAGGCTTCCCTCATATGCCCAGGAGATATATAATACATAGATAGTGGGATAAATATTAATATCTATATGGGTTGTCTGACCACATTAATGTATTTAGCTCAGGAGAAATGTATCTAGTGGAGGCAACTGGATCTATATAGGTATGAATGTGAATGTGAATCTATGCCACCGGATGTGTCCCCACATATAGAGTTTAGGGTGATTGTGGATGTGCTTGATTGTAGATTTAAAGATGCAAGAAATGATGTCTAGATATCTTGATCTAAGATATGTTCAGAGATAATATGCGAATGACTATCAATTATGGGGTGGGGGCCTTATCTATATGGGGGGTGGCCCGATTAGACCAACCCATTTCCGCCCACTCATAACCCCCCCTCCCATATTTTTGGAGGAGATAACTTCTTCGTCGATGGTTCAATTAATATAATAAACAGATGGGGCTCCAACCTATATATTATATCCGTCAAGTCAGGTTCTCTCTTTAGACCAGGGCACACACACACACAGACACCCATAACATAGCCTCTCACCCCCTCATTCAACCCTATATATCCCATAGAGAGCCAATACATATAAAGAGGGGGGGAACCCCTATCTATCTGTCTGTCTTTCATCATATCACGTATAGGATCTATCCTCCAGCCTCTTCTCTCTTAGCTGAAATATGGATATAGCCCCCTCTCCATAGTTCAGAATTCTAGATATAGGCATTCATTCTTTATGGTTATTATGTTGGAATATACACTTGGATTGTGGTTATTATAAACATGCATGATAACATCCTGAGAGGACTTTACAAAAGAGGGACCTGGTAACTTCGCATGTTTTGGGTGAGCGTTCAGATCCATCTGAATGAAGTGTCAGTGCACCTAGGATTCTGAGTATAAAAATAAAGACTACAGTTTAATTTGGGGAAGTATGAGTACTTGGTGATGTAGATGAGATCAATATATTTCCAGTGATATATGATAGTTTCATAGTTGAGGTCATTTGATGTGGTATTAAGCCTCATCCTTGAGGTATAAGGTTTGGTGCACAAGAACAACATGTTCTCGGAATGGTTTCATGACATGAGGTGATGATGAAGTGCTTTCGAGATATGGTGGAAGCACGGTGAGATCTATTATGATGTTCCTAAAGTGATTTAAGTATTTGGTGATGGGCAAGTAGGCACAAAGAGGTTTGGTTTTGATGAGATGGATTTTTGGTGCAATTAGTTCTATTAGAGGACCTAATGGAGAAATTTGAGTATGTTGGTGATATTACCGATCTATATGGTCTTGTGTATGATTTCCTCATGATGTTTTTTTTTTATGATATATTATTTATTAAGGCCGACCTATATGATGTGGATGAACAAGACATGTATATAAGCTAGTTTAGGAGGCTCATTTGTGAGTGTTAGAGAGATGGGCATGTAGCGAATTTCGGAAGAAGATATTAGCATGTTATGAGGAAAAAGATGAAGAGTATAAGGCATAGAAAATTATATAGAATTCTTCTATGTTTCCGATATGATAATGGTGAGTTTAAATAAGGTTATCCATACATGACCTAATTGAAGAAGAAGACCTAGTTTATGTGCATGAGGATCAATGAGCTAGAGAGTTGATTTAGGATGTGTTGCATATCTTAGTGACCATGATGAGAGGGAAGAGATGATGCTAATTATGTTCTAAGTGTGTTATATAGCTGGATATATAGGTCACTTGACCTAATTATGCTTGGTGAAGACACCATAAACTGAAGAAGACAAGAAGAGTGTTTGAGAGGGTTTTGATTGAAGAGAGCTGAATGAGTGATCACAATTAGTTTTTGAGCAACAAGTTTTAGAGGTGATATTCATATTTAGGTGGTTGAGTTAGTTCTTGTTCATCTTGGGTGTCCTAATAAACTAGGGGTTGGTGCTCCTTGTAGGATTGGTGTCCTACTAAACTAGGGGTTGGTGATCTTTGTAGGGTTGGTTCCCTAATAAAATAGGGGTTGATGATCCTTGTGGGGTTGGTGCCTCAATAAAAAAATCTCATGTGACGTGTAACACTCACTTGAGTCCTTTGTGTTGTGTAATATATGCATAAATTCAGTGGGTTTTCTTCCCCTTGAGGGTATCCCACATTAAATGTTATATTCATATGTTCTCTTTTGCATCTTGTTATTATGAATGGTTGTTCAATGTTTAATAAGCTAACATATGGTTAATGAATTATTAAATGGCTAAGTTTTATGTCTCACAAAACTATAAGTAATTGAAGTAAAATTTTTATAAGACTGATTCACCCCCCTCCGCCTCAGTCATGTGCTGAGTACATTGTCTATTCACCAATCCCTTAATTTATTGTGTCAGATATCGAATGGAATGTAAGATGAATGTTTTTCAGGTAGACATGGGAGATGCACATATTTCTCATGAACTTCAAATTTTTTAATTAAGTATACAAGATATACACACTTAGGTATAGTGATTTAAGGGAGATTGTGGAGATATGGATATGCCCTTTCAGTTGCACATGGTTATCATATGTTATGATATAGATTATGAATATTAAATAATGTTGAATTATTTAGTGATAAGATAAATAATAATGTTTATCCTTAGAATAATTAATTTTACTTAATGGGTTTGTTTTAAAACTTCCCCCCTTAATTTGGATAAATCATAACATGGGTGTTACAGGTAAACATATTAAGTCAATTTGGAGTTTGGTTCCTAGACATGTTGGTGAAACTGTTTGGATTAGCTAGTGCAAGGATAATATTAATCACACCACCACTTTCCTCATATCATATGGAAGGCTAGTTGGTATCTTTAAAAATAAAGTTCATAAGGTTGTAAAGCTTGAATTTAGCAAGGTATCTTAGGATCTCAACCGTTCTCCTTTCAATGAAACCCTTTACCTCAAGACTTCCAACTAGTGACATAAAATAAATGTTGAAGAGGCTTATAGATCTTACAGAGCTTAACTTAGGTTTCATATGCATTGGTTGAAGGTTGGAGATTTATTTGCTAAATATTTATTAAATATTATTCAATATATGTAGGTTGCTGATAACATTTGAGTCATTTGGGAAGCCAATTTTCATCTCACTAAGCTCCGTAAGAATATTCAGGCCTTTACAACTCATTACCATGGCATTTTTAGTGCTTTACCCTCTAATTTGGCTCAAGTGATTACCAACCTGTAATGCATTTAAGTGGTTCCTTATAAGATCTCTAAGACTATGAGATTTACATATAATCGTCTACTTTCCCTTGATAATAAAAGGTTATTACAAAAATGGAAATTGAAAAATCCCTAGGAGTTAATAGGTTTCCATGTGAATTCTATCAAACTCTTTACGATATGGTTGGTCCTGAGTAACAAAGTTTTTACTTGGAAGTAGTTCACAACAATTCGTCAGGTGTTTCATTAATATGGGAAAAACCAAATTCATATTGACATTAGGAGATCTGATGCTCATAACAAATTGGTTTCTAATTTCCCTCATGAACTTCTCATTAAATATCATTACCAAATCCCTTCCCTTGGATTTGAGATAGACGTTTTTAATCCTTAGGACTCATAAATGAGCTTCATTTATATTTTAACAATCTATGCAATGTTATTAATGTTTGGGAAGGAATGGAATGCATTTGAACCTCTCAATAGAAATCCTTTTTTTCAAATTTTTTTTGAGAATTCCTCTGACATAATTGAGTTTGAAAATTCCTAACTTTGGTTCAAGCCATGTATTGTGATAAATTTAGCATGAATATGTACATATGGGCCTTCACTTTGGATACAACTCTTATTTACGCATTTCTCTTGATTTATATTCACCATTCTGCTTTGTTTTCTCATGTGTTCCTTCTCTTCCCCTATTTCATCTAATTATTAGTATTTTTCTCATGGTCCCCTATCTTTATTTCATTCATAAGACATAATACACTATCAATGTCCTATTTTATCCAAAGATCACCAATTTTATCCCTTCTAATTTTTCATATTTTGGGGTGAGCACACTTGTTTATTCCTTTTACTTTATTTTGGGTTGACTTATTTGAGCCAATAGGTTTCTAATTCAAATTTTATAAGGCTGCATATATAAATCTCCCGGAGGCATTTTAAAAACAAGTACCTTGTATTTCTATATCAAACATTAAAGGACAATTTTTCCTTTAGAGGAATTTTCAAGTATTTATCTAACTTGCATTATTTTACGAAGAGGAGGCCTAAGTGAACTTCTTGTAGTTATTATTTTACCTAAGGCAAGAGTGAAGGAACATTACTTAAATCACATGGGATTTACATATGCATAACATTACATAAACCTTAGTTCATGCTAAACATGTAAAACATAAATTCTTCTAAAATTCATTGGAAGGAAATTTGGGCCTAGTTTAGGTTGCTTTTCCTTATTCTCTTTCAAGTATTTCCACAGTTACAAGTAAAGAGAAGACATTACCAAATCCTGACACATCACATGAATACGAAATAAGATATTTCCATTCAATTATAGACAAAGGTGCATATTAAATTTGAATTCTTTATGAGCAACACATGATATCTTTGGTGACACTAGTAAAACATCAACATCTACATTGTCCCTTGGTCAGATTCAACAAATAATATTCACCCACTCTTTTTAATTTGTACTAGAAACACCCAAACAACAACAAATTTGAGCTTCCAATAGTATGCATCTCACATAGGTAGGATCATTTCTATTAAGTATTAATTTTTCACTGGTTCAAGTTCAATATCACATATCATGTATTTGGCGGTTGCATGTTTCTTATTATTTTAAAGTTTAACTATATTATCTATTATTAGAATATGATTTGAGTGTATTTTTAACATGTTTTATGTCATTTGAGTTGAAATAGTTAAAATAATGGTGAACCCGAGTTTTAATCGAGGTATAAAACCTAGTGTTTCTATTTAGAGTTTCATGATTCCTTCCCTCTTATAGTTAGTGATTCTTGTTACATTTCAAATCCTTATAGGGTTGTATTCATTCCATTTTGTTTTGTAAATTATTCAATCCCTAGTTTAATTGTGATGGATTACCCTATGGATGCACTACTTTCAAATGTCATAAATGTTACAATGAATAATGTGCTTTTCCAATACAATGTGGAAAATTAATATGATTGGAACAATGCCTTCTTATGCTTACAAATATATTGTCCAATTTTGTTATCAAGTCGTGACATATGAATATGAACTCTTACACTCATACTCAATCAATTCACACTTTTGTTTTATGTGGTTCCACTATCTCAAGTATACATATTATATATAAATAAATTTTATGATAGAGTGACATACGAGCCTCACCCCTTATATTAGAAAGCTTAAATGACTACATAAACTCAAGGATAATCTAAATTTGATATTGAATATGTTACTTGATATGAACATGATTACTTTTCCTTCTATAAGACATTGTTCTCCAACCCATTTGTCACAAAGAGGACTAAATTATTTTCTGATTAGCATAAAATAAATGCTCATACAATGGATAAATGATATAATTTGAACCATAAGATTCAAGATATTATTGATAGTGGTAACATTAGTTTTACATTTATTACAAAACAACAAGTTGTAAGCTCACCTCCACATATTGAACAACCTTTACATATGAATGTATCACTTATGGTTCCAAAGGATATTATATTTCCAAATTTATCTCATGTAGAACTAATAATCATTCAATTTTTTATAGAATAGAAATATAGATGATAAATCATGATTAATGATAAATATCAATGAAATAGTACTTTTGAATTCTGTAAAGAAGTGAGAAAAATATCAACATCTATCCCTAAAAATGTGGCCAAACCATTGGGTCACATTAATTTACCTATTTCAATTTCCTACAACCATTTGATGCATTATTATTTGTAATTTTTACTATTATGTGATAAAATACTATACTAGGTCAACCACAGTAGCAATAAATGCAATTTGATAACAATAATTAGTGTATTACATTTGAATTTCAAACTGAAAAAGTTTCCACCCAAAGAGATATAACCATTAAAAATAAGAGCTAAAATATCCAAAAGAGGATAAACTTACACTTCGAAGTGAATTGAAATTGGTACCAAAAAATGAAGAATTAATCATATGCAATTACAAGAGAAATCAAATATTGACTATATGAAATTAGATAAATAGCTAAATGACATTTCTATATCAAAGAGAGAATCAAAGAATAATCAATCACATAATTCATTTATTTCAAGAGGAAATAGTTAGTAAAATCATGGCCTAACAACAACTAGAGGGGATTAACTAAAAACACATCTATAAAGAAATCAAACTGTAAACATTAATAAATACATCGGGAACTATAATGATGCAAACTACAACAAGTTCGATGCACTATATGTAGATGAGACAAGACTAATTCCATACATTATTAAGTTTGATATGTCCACACGTACTCATATTATTAGATAACATGATTACTTACTTATAGCTTCACTTCAACATCCTCATATGTTTCGTTGTGAGATAAAATTTCCTAGTAGTAAAAGTGATTAAAGAAACTCATAGTTACTCTAATTCAATGTGCAAAGTTGATATACTTTAGGTATGAACATATTGTTGCACATATGATATCTTGGTATGAGCTTGTATGTTGATAATGCTATTTTGAGATCTCCTAAAAGTATATGATTGATCCAAACCACCAACAAGAAAGGGAAATTAGGGCCATTTTGTTCTAATTCTAGTATATTTTATTCTCCCACCTTGTACACAAAATAAATAAATAAATAGAATGGAGTTTAATCATGTAAACAAATTATTCTATTAGGGAGAGAATCTAGTAAGATGTTATCAAATTGATCCAAGTGAGGCTCTTTAGAATTTTTTTATTTTTTGTAAGCTTCGGATAGGTCATAGGTTTGGAATTGATGAATAAATTTTGTATAACCTTATCACAAGTCTTTCATTTGAGTGTAATGCCACTACACTTGAGTCTTTAATATATCCTCGTATTAATATAAGAAGCTTTCATTGTTTCTAATTTAAGTTATGCTTGAGCTCTTGCTTTGGTGAGATTTAATTCTAAAATTGTGTGTTGTATTAGGCATCCCTTCATTGGAACCCCTAACCCCAACTACATCATTTCTAGTAAAAGAGAAAAGATTTATATGTCCCGTCGAGCAAGTTGGTATAGACATCAATTAAATGAGTACTGTGAGAGGGATATTTAGATTTTCTACTTTCCATACTAGTGGATGTGGGTAGAAAGTAGTTGTAGACATACTCCAACATTTGAGTTGTTGTGTAGAAGGTGTAGATCAAAGAGTTTTGAGTGAGTGCTTGTGAGGAAATAATAATGGAATATATGATGGCTATATCAAATAGAGTTCCAAGACTTATAGACTTTTTTGAGATGATGAGAGGATTACAAGATAGATTTAGAGCAAATGGAGATCACATGATAAAGAGGTATAGTAGTGGATGATGATTTGAGTGGTGATGAACATGCAAACAAATCACATAACGAATAGGATGCAAAAGAAAAGCATGTTGACAAGCAAGATGACCTATTATTGCTCATGATAATGAGGATTGGGAGAAAAAAGAAGTTGGATGTTACAAATTATTTTGAGATTTCAGATCAAGAATATATTGTAGATTGTCTTTAATAAATGGATAAATACTTCGAGTAAGAAGGCATATAATATCTTAAGAAGGTGATTTTTTACTGTACCAATTTGAAATATAATGCATATTTATGGTGGGAAAAAATGCAAACCTAAAGAGTGCATAAAGGAAAAGAAAAGATACAAAGGTGGGATAAATTGGTGAAAACATTTAAGGATAAGTTCATGCTTTTGGATTACTGATCCCATTTTTCTAGATAGTTGTAAAATTTATGTTATAAATAACCTAGTGTCAAGAAGTATATGGAGGAGTTACATCCCTTCACCATTTAAACAAGTCATGTAGAGGATGATGCTCAAAATATATCAAGGTATTTTAATGGATTACATAATTCCATATGATTTTATTATTATTATATTAAGATCTATAAAGGATTCATATTAGTTTGCATTCAAGGAAAAAGAGAAGTTTTCCTAAGACAATATATTAGTGTGTGATGGGAAATAAAATCTCCATGTAGAGTTGGAAGTTTTCATTGTGATACACAAAATTATTTGCATGAAGGAGAAGTGAGCTCCTCACATGAGCGTAGTCATACAAAGATAGGAGGAGGTAGATATTATTTAATAGGAGGATGATTTTGAATAGTTAGAGGATTCAGAGGAATGTGTTTCCAATGTGGAGAAACTAGACATCATGCATTTGAGTTTCCATAAGACACAAAAAGTAATAATGGTGGAAGGATGAATGATAATAAATATAATAAAATTTATAAGTCATAATAAAATAAATGCCATAATTGACAGCTCTGGGTGGGAAAAAAGATATATGACAACTATAAAAAAGTAGACCATAGATATTTACAAAAACCTCCTTACTAAATAGGGATAAGGAAATGAAGATAACATCAATTTTCTCCCGAACTCTATACCTCATTATATTGAAATCCAAGAGGATTTGTAAAATATTCTTATGCTAATGGAAATATAAGAATTAAAGAAGATTTTATTTTCTCTTGAAGGAAAAAATTCCCCAGGACCGGATGGGTTCCCAACATGCTTTTTCTAAATTTATTGGGAAGTTTGCAAAGATGACCTATTAAAATCCACAAATGAATTCTTCAACACTGGGAAATTGCTCAAAGAAGTGAATAATAATTTTATTGTGTTGGTCCCTAAAAAATTAGGCACAAAGAATTTTAAGAAATTCTGCCCTATAAGTCTTTTAAATACCATCTATAAAATATTTACAAAGACAATTGCTTCAAGAATGCAACCTTTCTAAAAAATATCATATCTTGGTGGCAAGGCAACTTTGTTCAAGAAAGGAAAATACAGGATGACATAGTTGTGGTACACGAAACTTTGTAGTCTATGGAAAAAAGTAAGAAGGATGGTATGGCTATAAAACTTGATATGAATAAGGATTTTGATAGGGTATCATGGGAATTTTTGGATAAAGTGTTGGAAAAAATTGGATTTAATTCACACTTCAAGAATATTGTCAAGAAGTGTATCTAAACTCCCATGTTTTCCATCCTCATAAATGGCACACCCACTAGTTTCTTCAGAAGCACAAGGGGAATTGCTAGGAAATAAGGGATAAAATATGCGGAATAATCCCTCACAGAATCGCAACAGTAGAAACTAATATGCAGAAATTATTACAGATCTCAAATAAAATTGCAGAATAAAATAACACAACACTAAGAGACAGTATTTAACGTGGTTCACCCAATTTTGGCTACATCCACAAAGAATCGCTTGCTTAGATTTTATTACAAGCCACCGCTCTCTCAATACAATACCCAAATCCATTTGGAGCTATGCTCAACAAACTCTACAAAATTCACAGCCGAATTCAAAACACATTTGCAATACATTTGCTTGTCCATCTATCATATGCATAAGACCATATAAATAGAAAATTGCTTAAGTAGTTTTACAAAACCGTGGGTATCAAAACCATGGGAAAAACCCATCCCATAAACCTATGGGTCAAAAAACTCGCCCATATGAGAAAAGTACGTTTCCCGATATGTCGGGTGCATTTTTCGAGGCCAAAAAAATTTACACCTAAATTTTTTTTTCCGGGGGCTGCGCCCCCGAACCCCTATCGGGGGCTGCTCCCCTGAACCCCGGCAAGGATACATGAAAAGTGTATAGTACTCTTAGTGTACAGTCTAAAACACTTTCACACATGAAAACAAGCTCCACAACCTAACAATCTCCCACTTGGAGACTAGTTTTCCTCTGAGCAGGCTTCTCAACCCTTCACTAGTTTTTGTGAAGACCAACCAAAGCTGAACACAACTTTAGTTTTTCCCTTGTGACCACCTTGGTCATCATGTCTGCAGGATTTTGACTGGTATGAATCTTCTCCAACTTCAAATTCTCTTCCTCCAAAGCTTTCCTGATGAAATGGTACCTTAACTGTATATGCTTTGTCCTAGAGTGGAAAGCAGAGTTCTTAGCTAGGTGTATAGCACTCTGAATATCACTATGCAACTTACATTCCTCCTGCTTATGCCCCAACTCCTCAAGTAATTGTTGTAACCAAATCATCTCTTTGCTTGCCTCTGTGGCAGCAACATACTCAGCCTCTGTGGTTGACAAAGCCACCAGTTTTTGTAGTCGTGAAATCCAACTCATTGATGTCCCACCTACAGTGTAAATATAACCTGTCGTGCTCCTCCTGCTGTCTACATCTCCATCCATATCTGAATCTACATAACCACGTAAAGTGGTGTTTGATCCACTGTAGCACAAAACTATCCCCGTGGCCCCTCTCAAATACCGAAGGATCCACTTTACAGCTTGCCAATGCTCTTTACCTGGATCACTCATAAATCTACTCACATCTCCCACTGCATGGGCAATATCAGGCCTAGTGCACACCATAGCATACATCAAACTACCAACTGCTGATGAGTAAGGTACCTTGGACATCTGGTTTCTTTCCTGCTCTGTCTTGGGACACTGCTCCTTTGATAACTTGAAATGGCTTGCCAAAGGAGTCCCAACTGGTTTAGCATCATGCATATTAAACCTCTCCAAGACCTTCTTAATGTACTCTTCCTGAGATAAAGTCAGCTTCCGTTCCTTCCTATCCCAAGATATCCTCATACCAAGGATTTGTTTGGCTGCACCCAAATCCTTCATAACAAATGATTCACTTAACTTCTTCTTGAGTACTTTTATTTCCTGCATGTTTTTACCAGCGTGTCATCAACATACAAACACAGGATAATATAACTTCCATCCTCAAATTTCTTTGTATACACACAATGGTCAGAATGACATCTGATATAACCTTGCTCCATCATGAAGCTATCAAATTTCTTATGCCATTGACGTGGAGCTTGTTTCAGGCCATACAAGCTCTTCTTGAGTTTGCACACCATCTCCTCTTTACCTTTAACTTCATATCCTTTTGGCTGCTGCATATATAGCTCCTCCTCCAAATGGCCATGGAGAAATGCAGTCTTTACATCTAACTGTTCTAAGTGTAATTCTTCTGCTGCCACTATTCCAAGAACAGTTCTGATAGAATTCATTTTTACTACAGGAGAAAAAATCTCATCAAAATCTATACCTTTATTTGTGCAAACCCCTTGACCACCAACCGGGCCTTGTATCTTTTCTTGCCTCCTTCTTCCTCTTTGACTCTAAACACCCACTTATTCTGTAATGCTATTTTTCCTTCGGGTATCTTTACCAAATCCCATGTCTGGTTCTCCATGAGAGCCTGATGCTCCTCATCCATGGTTTGCTCCCACTTCTTCCTGGCATCTACCTGCATTGCTTCATCAAAGCTCTCTGGTTCTCCACTATCAGTGAGTAATAAATAATAAAGAGAAGGAAAAAAATGTTCAGGTTCTCTTCTTACCCTAGAAGACCTCCTCAATATAGGAGTTTGGGGTTCCTGTTGAGGGGGTTCTTGAACTAATTCTTTCTTGGATTCTTCCCTATTTTCCTACAACTGCTGCTTATACGTGACTTTCTCATTAAAGACCACATCCCTAGATTGAATGATTTTCTTGTCCTTAATACTCCAACATTTATATCCAAAGTCATCACCACCATAACCAATGAAAGTACATTTTTCTGATTTAGCCTCTAGCTTAGTCCTATCATCCTTGTCTATGTGAACAAACACCTCACATCCAAAGACTCTAAGAAATGAATAATCAACTTTCTTACCATACCAAGCCTCCTCAGGTATGCCTCCATCCAAGGCACTTGAGGGTCCTCTATTTATCAAGTACACAGCTGTGCTCACCGCTTCTGCCCAAAAAGAAAAAGGTAGTCCTGCATGTAACCTCATGCTCCTAGCACGTTCCATTATTGTTCTATTCATCCTTTCTAATACCCCATTTTTCTGCGGAGTTCCTGGAACCATCTTTTTCCTGTGAATTCCATTCTTAGAACAGTAATCATCAAATTCATTGCTGCAATACTCCCCTCCATTATCTGACCTAAGACATTTTAGCTTAAGACATGTTTCATTCTCTACCAAGGCATTCCATTTAACAAAAGTGTCAAATACATCAGATTTGTTTCTAATACAATAAACCCAAACTTTCCTTGTTGCATCATCAATAAAAGTAACATAATAACTTGAACCCCCAAGAGATGATACCTGAGTTGGCCCCCACACATCAGAATGCACCAGCTCTAACTTACTCTCTTTATTTGTAGGTCCAACCTGAGAAACCTTACTCGCTTCTATTTCCCATATATGCAGTTCTCACATAAATCCAAACATGTTTCTGTATATCCAGACAAATTCTTCTTTATGATGTTCATGCCCTTATGGCTCATATGACCGAGCGTATAGTGCCATAATGTTGTATCTGCATTTGAAGCTACAAGATTACAATCATTAGTACTATCAGTGGTTAAATACAAGGTTCCGACCTTCTTACCTCTTACCACCACAAGAGCACCCTTGGTAACCTTCCAAGAGTATGCTGTAAATATCACAATACAACCATCACTTCCCAACTACCTTGCCGATATTAGATTTCATCTTAATGTAGGAACATGTCTGACATCCTTCAATAGCCAAGTATTCGCATTCTACATCTTAACCTGAACAGAACCTTTTCCAACTATGATGTAAGGCTCATCATCACCAAGAAAAACATGCCCAAAATCTCCTTGAACATAATCAACAAAATAATGCCTATGTGGAGAAGCATGGAAAGAAGCCCCTAAATCTAAAACCCAAGATTCAGTAATATTGTGCAAAGAAAGAATCAAAGCATCCTGACATACATTACCCGTTGCCACATTTGCCTCCTTGTTTTCTTCCTATTGTTTCTTCTTATCCCAAAGCTCCCAACAATCCTTCTTTGCATGCCCAGGCTTTCCACAATTCTAGCATACAATCTTGTTCTTGGATTTTGACCTTGCCTGATCTTTTGATTTTCCACGGTTTCCTCTATTCTTTTGTCTCCCTCTAGTTTCCACTGTGAAAGCATTCCCTGAAGTAGAAGATTCCCCAGAGCTTTTTCTTCACATTTCCTCACTTAGAATCACCCCTACAACATCCTCAAACTTCAACTTCGAGTTAGCTGGAACCGAGTTACTTACCACCATTACCATGCTATTCCAACTCTCAGGTAAAGAGCACAGAATTAATAAAGCCCTAACTTCTTCATCAAATTCTATTGTAACTGAAGCTAGCATATTCACTACCGTATTGAAATCATTTAAATGATCTGCTACTAAACTATTCTCATACATCTTCATATTAAACAACTTTTTCATTAAAAATATCTTATTAGAGGTAGATGTTTTTTCATACAACTTCCCTAATGCATCCATTAGATCTTTTATAGTCTTTTCCTTTGAAACATTAAATAATACCGAAGATGCAAGACTCAGCCAGATCATGCCAAGTGCCTTCTGATCCAAAAAATCCCATTCCACATCTGTCATACTCGAGGGTTTGTTCACCTTCTCAGACAATGGAGTATAAAGATCCTTCTGATAAAGGTAATCTTCCATCTGCATCTTCCAAAGACTGAAATTTTTCCCGTTGAATTTATCAACCCTAGATCTTCCTTCATCTGCCATAGCTCCCACTCAAGCTAAAAAATTTCCCTGCGATTCAACACTTTAGCAAACCAAACCAAGCTATGATACCAATTGTTAGGAAATAAGGGATAAAATATGTGAAATAATCCCTCACAGAATCGCAACAGTAGAAACTAATATACAGAAATTATTACAGATCTCAAGTAAAATTACAGAATAAAATAACACAACACTAAGAGATAGTATTTAACATGGTTCACCCAATTTGGGCTACGTCCACAAAGAATCATTTGCTCAGATTTTATTACAAGCCACCACTCTCTCAATACAATACCCAGATCCATTTGGAGCTATGCTTAACAAACTCTATAGAATTCACAGCTGAATTCAAAACACATCTACAATACATTTGCTTGTCCATCTATCATATGCATAAGAACATATAAATAGACAACTGCTGAAGAAGTTTTACAAAACTGTGGGTATCAAAACCTTGGGCAAAACCCGTCCCATAAACCTATGGGTAAAAAAACTCGCCCATATGAGAAAAGCATGTTTCCCGATATGTCGGGTGCATTTTTCGAGGCCAAAAAATTTTACGCCTAATTTTACATGAAAAAGTGTATAGTACTCTTGGGGTGCTACAGTCTTCTAACACTTTCACACATGAAAACAGGCTCCGGCAACCCGAACATTTCCTTGGTGGAGGATACATGAAAGCTATTTTGTAACTTTTACTCCTTTTGCTGCAAAGGGTGAAAAACTAACTTTTCACTCATGAAAACAAGCCCCCGCCTTCCCCTAAGACACGCGAATTAGGTCTGGTGATCTCACTTGGGAACCTATTCTCTATTTGACCCTTAAATTAGCGTTATTGAGACATTTGGCAGCCTCCGCAGAGCCATTCAGCTTATGCATTGAATATTCAGACTAACTCTGCCCCCTTTGAGGACACGTGGAGGCACTGCACTTGTTTGCAAACCCAACTCTCAAAGTTTTCTCTTTAGAAGAGCATTGAGTTGACACTTATCCAGCTCTCTATTGCCTTTGTTAAAGGAGCTTTTCAATAGTCCCTCTTACTTATTAAACTGATATGAGGCTAGCATGGCAAGCTCAACACATCAACTATGGGTTTCCACCTATGTGGATTTGATCAAAAATCTTGAGAAATGCGCCAGGCTGACACGATGGCTAAACTCTCCGCTTGCACTGTCTATACTTAACCATATCTTCGAAGCCACGCTACTTTTGACCCTGCCTTTGACCCTTGCTAACATGGAGGGCATGGTGCAAAGTTTGAGTCTCCACCCTAGGTTCCCTTAGAAAAATTTCAAGCTAAGATGACTGGATGGAAAGGGGCTGTCCTCTCCAGCACTGCCAAGGCCACCTTAATTAAAACCAGCCCTGCAACTATCCCACTTTGTTTGGACTTCTCTCTTTATAAGATTCACCCTTGAAGATCAACGATTCGATTAGAGAAGATATAAAAGCCCTTTCCACTGGTCTTCCCTCGAATAGCTTAGTCAATTTTTTTCCCTGTTTCCTGGGAAACCAAGTTTGCAGCCCGAGGACTTTGAATCTTCAAGGGTTCTTCTTTTCTCTAGTTTCATGAGTTTCTTCTGCAACATCTTCCCTTCTTGTCTAACTCTACTATTTTATGGAGATTAATCAAAGAAGATGTAACTTGGAGAATGGATAATAATATGTAGAATACGGCCCGACAGAGTCATTTTCTTTCTGTACAGGATCCTTTGATCTCTCTTGTCGCTCTGTCACTTTGTTGTTGAATCTCCCTTGTCAACCAGATTTGCAGGATTATAGAATGAGTTTTCAATCGAGAGTTCCTTCTATGGCAGGAAGTCATGGTTCGATCTAATGATTAGCTTGGGAGCAAAATATGGGACTAACAGTCAACAATTGAGTCAATGCATTTTTGTATAATCATCCTAAGAAGGTTCGACACCTTTCTATATCAATGCCCATGAACTTGGTGGTCATTTACAATAGTGGTCAAAAATGGTACCACGTGGGTTTGGAGAAGATGATCTCATCAGGATACTAATGAACTGGAAAGGAAGATGAGACTGGATCACTCACTCAACTTATCAAGATATATAAACTATATGTCTCTTCAATAGGAGTGCCTAGTTAGGATGTCGGTAATACGATGAGCTCTTTGTTGAGGCCATGGTAACTACAGGTGGGTGAGGAATTTAGATATTATACTTAGACCACCACGACATTGGCAATACACTCTTAGATTTTCATTGTGTGTAGATGGTTTAGCATAAACTTGAGTTTTTGGCGAAGTTTGATTTATGTTTAAGTTGGTCTTGCTACAAGGGCATAAGAGTCACTCAATTTTACGAGCCATATGTGAAGGCTTATGACACATTATGTATTAACAGGTGCATTGGATTTTTAAGGTGGATGAAGAAACTGTAGATCTTCACATAAGATCATGAGAATAATTTAATGAGATCTATATGTGGAAGGGGAAAATGATAATTGGTTTATGATTGGCCATGCCATCATGCGACTATAATTCTGCGATAGATTATGTCATCAAATTTTTGAGATGACGTATAGGGTCTGTAATAGTGATCTTGCATGCAATGTTGATTGAAAAATGTTCTAAGTTAGAGTTTTACAAGATCTCACTGTAAATGAAAAAAATGAGTGTTGGGGGATCCCATTATACCAATCCAATGCAAGGACCAGCCAAGGACATTTAAAGGAGAAAGTGTGAAGGTAGGAAATGGTCTTGGTCATGGGTAATGAGATAACACGCATGCCTAAACACATGAAGAATGTTATTGAGGATCATTACATACTATTAGCAACTTGGTGGATCTAAAGGAATATCCCAATGGGAGGATTAAGGTTTGATTGGGACCAAATGGATGGATGGTTTCAACTCAACAAGATCCTTACTCTCATAGCAGTATAATGTGACCTTGGGTCCTAAGGTAGGGGCTATCGGAGGCTAGCCAACCTATTCATCAAGGCATGCATGAGGTCGTGAGAGGTGAACTGATTGATGGTTGCATGACCATGAGAAGTATCCAAATAAGGTCCGTTGGTGGAATTGTTGATGGAGTAGGTCATAAATGAAAAAGGAGTTGCTTTATGGGGGTGAACGTAGGTCATTGGTTGAATTTGATGGGTTGTTGCAAACTAGTTGATGTATGAGAAATGGGGATGTAATGTGAGTCTTTTGGGATAGGGTTGGTTTTTGAGGCATATGATGAGTGGGGATATGAATATTGATGGGTTAAAATTTGGGTGGAAGGTGATTAAATGAATATTATAAACTACCTCTAAAGAAAATCCACCCCATTTGGAATATCAAAAAGATCATTGATGATTCCATATGCATTTTGAAGAACTTCCCCAACCATGAAATCTCTCACATATTTAGGGCAGGCAATAAAGAGAAAGCTCTGAAAGACTGCAAAATTGGATTGGAGTGGAAACCACCCCATTTGAGATTGTAGCTATTGTTGATAAAGATAAATATCACCATTCAAGCTATAATGGAGACCCCACATTATTCCTTGAGGTGTGGTATCTCTGTTTCCTCTTATTTTGGATTTTGTTGGCCCATAGACTTTTGTTTTGTTTGTCTGTTGGGATTTTTCTGGTTCTATGTTTTTCTTGTGTTGGTTTTCTCTTTCCCACCATATTTTTTTTATATGTGGCATTTTTTTGGTTCCTTGAGATTCTTATTTTCATATTTGGATTGTAGATCCTTATTATAACAATGTAGGCCCCTTGCCAAAACCCTCCTTTTACCAAATATAAAAACATAATAAATATAATGTTTCTCAGCACATGAATGTAAAAATTAAATCATTTAATAGTGGTGTCGAAGAACTTGAACATAGATAAGCTCTTATGATGAAGAGAGTGTTGTTGAATCCTACAAAGGAAGAGAATGTTTCCAAGAAAATAAATAATTATTTTAGAACCATGTGAAAATGTAGAATTAAGTACTACAAAGTTATTTTTGATAGTAGTAACATAAATAATCTTGTTTCTAATGAGATGGTTGAGAAGCTTGGTTTGAAGATAATTTCACCCTAAACCTATATAAGGTCCTAGTTATTGGAAGGTCATCAATTTCTTGCGAATAAGTAGTGCATAGTGCATATCAAGATTGGTACATATGGAGATGAAGAATTTTGTGATATAATGCCCATGAATGTATGTCATGTGTTATTTAGTCAAAATTAGTAGTATGAAAAGAAGACAATGCATGATGGATGTGAAAATACCTACACATTGGTGAAGGATTGATGGAATTTCAATATGAATCTTTTGAAGGATACAAGTATAAAGGTGGAGAGGAGTATAAAAATATCATTGATTTTGAGAAATTAGTTTATAAACACTATGAAAGGGGATATTGAATATTTTGTATCCATTTTGAGGCTCAAGATAGGTGAAGGAAAAGCTACACAAATAGAGGAGATCCCATGAGAATTGGAGGATATGCTAGGTGAGTGTTGACTAAGTTTTCTCTTTCCTAGTTAGATTAGTGAAATAGATACTAAACAAATTCAAAGATGCAATGGCTTAAGGTACCTTGGAAGAAGATAGTGATGAAAGGATGGGCACAAAGTAGATTTCCTCTTTGCAAATTTGATGAACAGGCACAACAAAGATAACTAAAAGGGAAATGGATTAGATGGTAAATGAGGGGGTTTCCCAAAAAAGTCATTTCCAAGAAGCGTTAACTTCCTTATGTGGATGTCAACCCCTGTATTTGATAAAAGACAAGAAAATTAATGATAAAGGAATGAATAACATGTAGAAATTGAAGCTAAACAAGAATCTAGAAATTGTATTGCAAAAATGGATAAAAAGTGCAGATCTGATCTAAATCAACAAAAAGTAAAGTTTACCTGGCTGGGTCGACGGCGACCCAGGTTACAGAGGGAAGGTCAACGATGACCTAAGTGGATGGATCTGGATAACAAGCTGAAAATGTCAGATCTGGAAGGATTATCTAAGTGCAAATAGATGATCACAGAGCTCCTGAAGACACTAATTTTTGAAACAACCTACAGGAAGGATACTTGAGACACAGGAAACAAAAGGATGCATGAATAAAATGAGGATTTGGATGGATTGTATGGCTAGCAGGATACGGGTCAATGAATGACTTGGATAGAGTTCGGTGGTGACAAAAATGGATTGAAAAAAACTAAGAGATGGAACTAACTGCATAAGAATTGAGAAAATAATAGATCTAGAGAGAGCTAGATGGATTCTAGAGAGAGAGAGGAGAGAGGAGAGGCTGAGTGGATCATGGAAGACAGAGATGGACCTGAAAGACAGGCTAGTGGATTTGGGTCGATGAGAACTGATGGATTGACAGCAACCTAGGTAGGTGACCTAAACAATGGCCTAAGGTGGATGGGCTGGATGGACAACCTGTAAACAAAATAGATGAAAGAAGAAGTTGGAGATCTAAGAAGCTCTAATGGTAGCTGGACCTGCAAAATGTTAGTGACTAGAAAATAATGGTAATGATAAACAATGATAGCATAAACCAATATAAGATCAAGATAATCTCCCCAAAGTCTCCACAAGTGATGTAAATAAGCTCCAAGGGACTCTAAGAAGACTGTAGTAGCTACAAGAAAGCTCAAGGCTCGAAGATATGATCACAAAACATGCAAGAGAATTATGATTATGCCTCCCTTTGGGAGGAGAGGTAAATGTGGCCTTATAGGGTCGACAGTGACCCAGGTGGGTCACCACCAACTACAAGGAATTGTCCATTTGGGTGGTAGAAGGATGATTTATTCGAGAGATGTGCTTTTATGGATTAGGATAAGTTCTTTAAAGCATTTAGGTGGGTTAGGGTTTCTTAGGGAAGTGATATGGGTAGGTGGGAGATAAAAATGGATTAAATAAAAGCTAGAAAAAGCTTACAGATTAGGAACTAGGGGGTTTATGGATAATAAACAACCCTAGAGAAGGGAAATTAGGAATAATTAAGATTAATTAGATAATGAGATGAGGATTAGGGGATAATTGATGAAAATTAATAATAAATTAAAATAGATAGGATAATGGATGGGAAAGATGGGAATGTTAATAAGAATATGAATTAAAATAAAAAAGGTGACAAGATAGGTGATTATGATAAAATAAGTAAAAATGTACGAGAAAGGTAGTGATACTAAAATTCAGTGTCTACATTTTCCCCTTTTTTGTTGAGTGGTTTGCATTAGGCAATCCATGAGACAAAAATGATGAGATTTACAGGGTAAGATGATTGATGATGGATTATTGATGATGTATTCCCCCTCAAACTAGGGATCAATGACACGAAAAGGGGAATTGATCGCAAGTTTGAAAAAGATTAGTGGAGAAGGGTGGGTGGGAAAAGAAGAAGGGGGAAAATAATAAGATGAGGCGAAAGATGCCCCAAGATAGAAGGATTCAAATCAAAAAGGTTAAAAATAAGGTGTCAATGATATTAGGAGTTTCACATCGGTAGGAAACAAAGGTCATAGTATTCAGGGAGATGATAGACAATGTCCTATGGGACTGCAAGTTAGCAAAAAATCACTACAAAATGGAGGGAATCCAATAGGAAACCTCTCAATATGGATGCAAGCCGTGGGTAACAATGGGTCATAGGAACACATCAAAATTATGCGTAACTTAATGCAAAAATAATCATAAATCCTTCAATCATGAGGAATTGATGGAAGGTATGCATCCATAAAGGACAAGAATGGAAATAATGGTGCCTTGGTAAAGGAAAAAAATGGCTGAAAAGGAAAAAGATGAAAAATCAAGGATGTAAAATTCCCCAAGGGGAAATAAATATAGCCACAAAGGTGGAATTGAAAACTAGAGATGGTGCCCTAATGAAAGAGCACAAAACAAACAAGGGGAGGTTGGGTTGATGAAATGCTAAGAGTGAGTTCCACAATTCCTAAGTAAATTTGATGGTGACCCAAGGGGGTCTGTGGTTAACAAGGTTGGTGGATATATAAGCTTAAAAGTCAACCAAGAAAGCTCATTTTCATTCTTGCGAGTTTTGATTTGAGAGATCAAATATATAAAAGGAGATCATGATTTGGAGAGAGATGGAGGCTAGAGGAGTAGTTAGAAATGCTAGAGGGTTCACAAGATGGTGAGTAATGAAAACCCTAACTTTTTTTAATTAACTTATGTATGTATTATTTTTATTCATTTTTTATGAAATTTGGATTGGTCGAGGACGGTCGATGGTGACTTGTAGGGTGCCATCAACATATCCCTAAAAGGCATCGATTGAGGCCCTAGGCATGTTGACCCAAAATCGATCAACGTCGAGCAAGTCAAGGATGAAAATTTTGATATTTAGATGAATAATAAGTGATGCAAATAATGATCATGGTATCCTGATTTATCTTTTTGTTTGGATGGATTGCAGGCCTGAGAGACCTTGTATTTGAGAGATACCGAGTCCCAACACTATATGACCAGATCAGAAGGGGACGTAGTAGATGCTGAGTGGGATCACTTTAGTGGCAGTGGAATTAGGTGGATTAATACAATTATCAGAGGATCCCATGAGATGTGGGGTTGATGATTGCATTAGTTGAGAGGTGGGATATGCACACTTGCACTTTCTGGTTCAAGACAGATGAAATGATGATCACCCTAGAGGATGTGTATCACATCCTTAGACTATCGATACAAGGGGAGAAGATAGTACCGATCACAACAGATAACATATTAGCAGTGTTGACATGGTTTTTTGGAGCCGATGCACCCCACATTACATTTGCATCAGGGGCATTCTCTTATGAGATGAGGTATGAGCATGGGGATGCACAAAGTAGATTAATTTTTTTGTTGATGATGGCCATTTCTTGCTATGTGCTGCCAAATCAAGTGGAGCCAAATTTTCATGGGCATTAGTAGGGGTATTATCTTATATAGTTGGTCATCAAACATTGTTCTCATTTAGTACCACGCAGCTAGCATAGGTATATTATGATTTATCGATGTATAGAGCTGGGAGGAGGAAATGGATAGATGTTGGCTTCCTCCTAAATTTTTGGGCCTATGAGCACATTCAGTTATCAGTCCACCAGATCTACCATGGGTCATAGGGGACCATATAGAGCTCACAGTGGGATTCTTGAGATGGGGATCCGACCAGAATCACGGAGATAGAGGGGCTAGAGATGTTGACTTGTATAGTGACAAGTTTTGAGAGCTTGAGGGAGAGACATATTAGATGGCGTATATATAGGGACATTTCCATACATGGCCTGGAGTAGATGAAAAGTTGATTGGTATGAGGAGGACAAGATGTGATGTAGGGCTACAGGCTAGAGATGATTGAGGCCATTCGGTTTGATAGGGTGTAACAACAGTTTGGGGTCAATTAGACGGATACCCGGGGATCCCATCTCCTATAGGCATGAGGAGATAGATATAAATCTACCTACATTGACATGGACATGATGGAGGAGGCACCAGTGCCATGGGATGAGGATGATGATGTAGGGGTTGGAGCATGGTTTTTTGAGTGGATGACTTCTAATGTAGTGGCTAGGGTAGCCAGAGAGTGGAGGGGATGAGGAGGAGAGGAGATGGATATTGAGGTAGATTTTTCTCCAAGAGGTGGATATGGGAATGACGATCGAGGAGATACTTCAGAGATGGTCACATATATGCATGGAGTTAGCTCGGGTGAGCACAGAGAGATATGCCACTCATCGAGAGTGAGATATTACGTGACAGGAGTCCTAGACCCTTCAGTAGGAGAGGGACCGATTCATCTAGAAGAGATATTGATACATGACACAAAGGGAGGCCTATAGATCCCGATTTGGAGATCTTGTGATGATTATAACTGTAGAGTCTTTGATTGGTGCACCAGTAACATCACAGGGAGGAGGAGAGATGGCACCTCCTCAGTATGATATCCATGGACCAATACAGGGCCTTAGCTCACAGAGGCTAAGTATTATGAGCATATTGTGGTAAAGAAGTTACCACGAACTCTGAGATATTGGGAGTATATGCAGCGGCAAGTGGAAATCCAGAGTAGGGCCATCTAGGAGCACAAGGAATGTGGCTCAACTGCATGAGGAGAGGGTTAGGGTAGAGGTGATGAGGCCGAGAGACAGACAAAGGGACTCACCTCAGTGGGGTAACATTTTAGGATTTCTTATGTTAACTTTATTTGTTTTTATGACATCTCTTGTTTGAGAGAGGACCCTTAGAGGTCAATGATGTACTGATACACTAATTTTTATGATATATATATATATATATGATATATATATTTTATATGATTTTGGATTTGTATTCTAACATGTATCAATTTTGTGATGTTGATTATTTGATTTATGATGATGTGATGTGGATATGTGATGATGATGATGATTATATGTTTTTACTTTATATTCGATGATGATGGTGAATTTATATGCAATGGTTAGATGTTTTAATATATAGAATATTTGATGTTTAGTTGAAAAATAGATGTGATAGATGAAAAAACATAGATGATGATAGATAGAACATGTAAATTGGATGTGTGATTTTTGATGGATAGTACACAAATGATTGAGATACAGTAGATGTTATTGTAAAGGAATAAAGGATAGATGTGGAAATATTAGAATATAATGTAACTTGATGATTGACGACCTATGGGTTCAAATGATGCTACATTGTATAAGGAGTGCACGAGGAAACAATACCTCCAATTACATTGGAGGTAAACAAGAAGGGGATCCAAGTAACACAATGCACATGCGACCAAAAAATGTGTTAACATAACCAAAAATAGTTAGTTATACCAAAGATCATGGAAGAAATATGGAATGAACTCATAAATCTAATGTCGACATGACAAAGGGGTTTGTGATGTAACTTGTACAAGGGAAGAGGTTTCTCCATAAGCGGTGTTCCCTAGGTCTATGTCCAACTCTGGGTAGGTGAAAGAGCAAAGTGATCAATGCGAGAAGTTTTCTATGAGAAAGATGATCAATTTGGGAATCTTTCTTAGGATGACAGTCAGATAAAAGAATGATCAATGCAGGAAGCCTTCGATGCCATGATATAGGAGAGTAGTCATCCTTCGAGGGTATGGTCTACTTTATACATATATGATTTCAATGGTAAGAATGATATACATGATAGCTGTCCATTGAGGGATCGATCTATTTATTTGATTTTATTTTCCTTTTTTAATGAATAGTTATCCTTTGAGGGAGTAGTATGTTTTCCATAACTTTGACTTGTGATATGAACATCCATAAATTTTTAATTTACATGGGGAAGAGCTAAAAATATCTAGGTAGACCACTTAGGAGGGGATAATGGATGTACAAGTGACACCTTTAGGACCCTTAGCATGGTTCCAAGAGGTAAATAAGAGGGTGATGAATGTAATGATTGTGGAGTTCTCACCAAGAAGGGAGAACCTATCCATAAGGAAAATTCTATGGAAAGAGCCGTGGTGCCCATATTTAAGGTCATGTCCAAGAAAGTGATGGTACACCACATAATTCCAATCCATTACAATGATAGATGGAAGAGGCTAATGATGGAGGAATGATCTGAGGATATAACTAGGTGCTCATTAGTAAGTATGATAACAATAGAATGGTCACAAGTGCAATGTGTTGAGTGGTTTGACTTCCAGTTTTACCATTAAGGAGGCAAACGATAGGCTCCCAACCCATACTTATGTGTGATAACATATGGTCCAATCTAGTTGGGGGAAAAAATTCCATGTTGGCTCCTTTCTAGAGTAGTTACGTTTTAATTTTCTTTAAGGATGAGGTCACCAACATTAAATTCATGTTATCTAAGGTGCTTGTTATTAGCACACTTGATGCACTCTTGATAAACATGATGATTCTCAAGAGTGAGAAGGTGATGTTCATCTAACAACTTGAGTTTTTTTAGACGCTCCTAACGATAATCTTCATCAGAAATGAAGTCACAAAGAGATACATGCAAGGATGGAATTTGAAATTCAAGGGGAAGAATAGATTCAAATCCATAAACAAGAGAAAATGGTGTAACACCCATGGAAGTATGAATGCTAGTCCAATAAGCCCAAAGAACAAAAGGGAGATGAAGATGTCAATTACTACCTGATTGATCAATATTCTTGACAAGAATGTTATGGAGAGTTTTATTAGTCACTTCGGATTGGCCATTAGCTTGAGGATAGTATCGAGAAGATAAGTTAAGTTTGATATTGAATGAGTCATAAAGCTTCTTGAGATCTTTGTTTTTAAAGGAATTTTCATTTTCCGTGATGATTTTTTGAGGAACGTTGAATCAACAAATGATATGTTGATAGATAAAGTTAATAATTGGACCAAATTTGGTGGAGGTGAGTGGAATTACTTCCACCCATTTGGTGAAATACTCGGTTGCGGTGATAATAAAGTGATGTTGTTGTGAATATTGAGGATTGATGGTACTATTAAGATCAAGGTCCCACTGCGAGAAGGGAAAAATATTTTGAAATGATTGCAAGGCTTGACTAGGAATGCGAATAAGATTGGAATGATGCTGATATTTAACACATTTCTTGACATACTCACAACAATCATGATTGAGAAAAGGCCAATAATAACTAAGATGAAGAACACACTTAGTGATAGCTAAGCCACTAAAGTGTCCGCCACAAAGCATAACGTGAGAAGACTCATGAGATTTAAGGCATCAAAGGAGAATACCATCAAATCCACGCTTATAAAGGATGCCGCTGAGAATGACATATCGGTTAGCACATTGAAGAAAATACCTCCTTCCCTTCTTAGATAGATTGGAGGGAATGACATATTTGGATAGATAATGGAAGGTTTGGGAATACCAAAGATCTGACAAACTAGAATCAACAAGATTAACAAGAGGTAACTCATGGAATGGTCAATCACTTCGATGAATGACAATAAAAAGTTTAGATTCCTCTATTATCCATAGGATGAGAGTTCTACAAGAGATGTCATCATATCAATGAAATGATTGGACGATCGAGGAATGAATTGGATAGTGTAAAAATTGAAGGCCTCAAGGAGGAGAAGGATGATATCTCTATATTTATGAAGGGCATAATTTTTACATTGATACTAACCCGTAAATTATTTGATGATAAGATTATAATCCTCATAAAGATGAATAATCTAAACACCTAGAAAGGAAGTCATTTAAAGACCCAAGATTAGAGCTTTGTACTCTGTCATATTATTTGTGCACTCAAAGTTGAGCTTTTTTGCGAGGGGAATAGGAGTATCCACATGAGAAAAGAGAATGACGCCAATGCCTTCCCCTTGTTGACACTTAGAACCATTGAAGAAGAGGGTCATCTTAAGGATATGATACTCATGGTGGAAGTGATTGATTGATTCATCTAGAAACTACTCATGAGGAAGATGTGTACTAGGAAAAGGGGATTTAGCTAATTTATCTGTGATAGCTTGGTCCTTGATATATTTTTGAGAGATGAACTCTAGGTCAAAATTAGTCATGAGCATGAGCCATCGAGTAATGTGATCATTGTAATAGGGCTTAGAATGTATTGTTTTGAGAAGATGAAAGGTAGTGATGAAATAAGTTTTGTGATTTAGAAGACAATGTCAAAGCTTAGAATTGGCAAAGAATAGAGCATAACACAAATTTTTAGCTTTAGTTTAGTGAGTTTCATAGTTGTGGAGGGTGTGATAGATTCAATAAACATCAAGCTCATGACATTAGTCATCACAATGTGCTAACATATCCACTAGAGCATGATCAGTGGTAGAGAAATATAGATAAAAGGGCTCCCCCTCATGTGGAGGTGTAAACACTGGTGGGGACAAGAGATATTGCTTAAGATCATGAAAATATTTTTGGTAGTTATGGTCCTAGTTGAAGTCTACATATTTTTAAAGAAGATGATTAAAGGGTTGGTAATGATCTGAAAGATGCGATATGAAATGACAGACTAATTGAAGTTAGCCTTGGAGACTATAGAGTTTCTTTAGATTGGAAGAAGGAGGAATCTCAAAGATGGATTTGATTTTAGCGAGGTCAACTTCGATGCCCTTGATGGACACGATAAATCTAATGAGTTTACTAGTTAGCACTCCAAATACACACTTCGATGGATTTAGATGAAGAAATAAATGAATGCGACACTAAAAAAATACCTTAAGAACAAAAAGATGACCATGTCGATGTTTATATTTACCCAAAATATCATCAACATGGTCCTTTATAGTCTTATGGATGAGATCATGAAATATGTAAGTCGTGGTTCATTGATAAGTGGCTTTGACATTTTTCAGAACAAAGGGCATGATGCAATAGAAAAAGGTTCCCCAAGGAGTGATGAAGGAGGTCTTGTGTTAGTATTATGGTGTGATGATAATCTGATTATAACTAGAGAAACCATCCATAAGAGAAAGCATCTCATGACCTGCGGTGAGATGCATAAGTTGATTGATGTTCGGAAGGCAAAGCCATCTTTAGGGAAAGAAAGGTTCAAATCTCGAAAGTCTGTGTAGATATGAAGCTTTCCAGACACTTTTGAGATAGGGATGATGTTAGAAACCCATTGCGGATAGTCAATGGGGATGATTAATCTAGTGGAAAGAAGGAATTGTAACTCCTCTTTGATAAGGAGGGAAACTCAAGGGTGCATGCAGAGAAGCTTCTGCTTCATCGGCTTGGAATTAGGAAAAGTGATGATGTTGTGGATGAAGATAGAAGGATCGAGACCTAAAATGTCATAGTATGACCATGTGAAGGCTTGAATATGATGAGAAAGTAATGCGGAAAAAGACTCAAGCTCATGTAGATTAAGAGATTGACCTACTTTGAGGATGCAAGGAAGATCTGAAAATAGACCAAAACTTTTATCTACTTGATCTTCGGACCCTTGTAGGTTTATCGAATTATTTTTTAATTTTTACCTTGTTAAAATTCAACTTAAAATAATGCAATAAGTATGGCACTTTGTAAAAGGTTTGATTATGGAGTTCGGAAATTACTTACGTCTCCAAGTTCTTTCGAACCATTCCACTAGTCAAAACTTGTAAGTTACAATAGTACTTTCACAAGAAAACCTAAAGGAAACTATTAAGAACTTGCTTAGAAGAATAAATGGACTTTCAGATGACAAGGGTGAAATATAACACCCAAATTCCACTTTCCTGACATATTCGGCAAGCTCTGTGGAACTGGCTCTATTGTTCAGAATCCTTTGGATCTCGATCGTCCTTCCAGATGCTTTGTAATTCCCTTTGGCACTCTGGTCAATATTCTAGGCTTAACAATAATTTAGTGTGGCGCTCTAGGCCAACTTGGTAGTGTTAAAACTCCTAGTCACAATAATGCATATTTAAATAAATAGGTCTTCACAACTTTATAATAAGCCTAATAAATATGTATTATCAAAATAAAACTCTACTCCACTCGCTCGGTCTTCCTCGAGCTCTTGATTTGAGCTTCCAAGTTGTGTGTGTGTGTGTGTGTGTGTGTGTGTGTGTACAAAGAAATGGGTCCCCTATTTATATTAAAACAGGCCCCTAAAATTAATGCCACATATTTTATCCTAAGGCTAATATTAGCCTCACCGTAGCATTTGGATGGGATATTAATCCCATAGAGGGCGACATACATGTTTAATGGGATAAATCCCCGTATTGGCGGCTAAGGTTAAGTGGGATAATCCCACATTTGGCGGCCTTTTGTTTTTTCTAAGGTTTTAAAAAACCTTACCTCCCCTCCTTTCATGTGGACCTGCCACGCATGGCCTATGTATTGGCCCCCACCACTTATCCACTACATGGATGCTTGCATATAAGGGTTGGTAGATTTACTTAGGGTGGTTGCATTAATGTTTTGGATATTAATATGTAGAGGTTGGGATATATGCATGGTATTTGGCAATAATGCGTGGCAAATAATTACAAAGTAATATGAAATTTGACCCAAATGAAGTATGAAGAATAAGACCACCTGTTGACATGCGATAGGAAAATCAAACTAACGGTGGCAAGCCATGTGGTGCTTTGAGGACCCACCACGTCGGCGATAATATAATCGTCCTCACGACAACCGGGCTCCCCTCCAAAACAAAAGTTAATCCTCTTGTTCCACTGAGCTATTCCATTTTATGATTGTCGAATATTTGCAGTGAAAACCTCTCCAATTTTTGTCAACACCCTTTGCCACATGTCCCAGTGTGATTGGTCCAATATTGATCTGTTGACCAGAGTTGACTTTCTTGTTGACTGAACTTTGACCGGACATAACTAGAGCTCCCAATGTCCATTTTTCGCGTTCTCATATTCGTCAGAAATATATTGGAAATATCTTTTATACTACCATAATCTAGGGATGTTTAGGGAACTATTTATATAAAAAATGCTCCCCTGATCAGAAGCTCCTGAGGAGTCCTGATATTGATGTAGATGGTGGCTTTGTTGAGAAGATTGGATGTGTCAGATGGCAAGGTATTATGAAGATAAGAATATTCTACCCCCATGTGGAAAGGATGGCATTGTCATCAGTAAAATGAAGAATGTCGATGGTATAAGAGTCCTTTTCTATCATCTCCAAAGGGCAAAGGGGAAGAGACCTAGTCTTATTTTCACACTGATAAGTGATCACTCCCAAGGTGATGGTCGAGAATTAAAAAAATTCAGAAGTGATAGAAACAGTGTCATCTGTATCCATGGCCTCATACGATGGAGAAGGTGGAGAATGTATGTCCATAATCATCGTAGATGGTGGGAGAGGATTAGCGAATTTCTCGCGATAACCTAGTCCAAAATTTTCATGAGGTTTGTGGTATTGGTAAATGATAAGGTCATGCATGCCATGATCATAAATTCCCATGCCAAATCCCTTCCATACACAATGGTGAGGATAGGTTTGGGAAAAGGAGGGCTTGTTAAGGAATCCATAATTTCCAGTATAAGGTTTGGTGTGGGGATGGTCAATGACATGAGAATAAGTGGAATCAACACCACAATAGATGAGATAGGTGTGAAGATGAGGTGGGATGAAAGGAATGATTTCCCTGATTTTGGGTTGATACATTGGAGCCTTGTCAGGTTTACCAAGGTAATGAGGTATAGGGAGTGTGTTAAGCATGAGAAGATGATACTCCCCCAACGTAAGTTTTTCCATGAATTCGTTTGGGGAATCATTGTTGGGAAGTTTAGATGAAGGGATGGATGAGCTAGTGAATAGTAGAGATGGGTTGTTCTTGGGAATGAGGACATTGTTAGGTCGATAGGTCATGTTACATGCTTGGGAGGGAGGAACATCACTAGGAAGCGTCAAAATATTTTCCTCGTGCACATATTTGATGCATCGATGAAGTGTGAAGGGGACACAACTCATGGCGTGAATCCAAGGTCATCCAAGAAGAACATTGTATTGAAACTCCCCCTATATGATAGATAATAATTTGTGGAGGAGCTTCTCACAAACGCAGATATGAAGGACAACCATCCCCAAGGCGGGAGCAATAGTATTATTGAATGCACAGAGGACCATGGGTGTTTGGGTGATAATGGATTTAGGGATTTTGAGTTGATCAAAGTTATGTGATGGGATGATGTTGATACTCACCCCATTATCAATCATGGATCATGGAATGAAGGTATCATTGATTCTAACTATGCTGAAAGGGGGAAGGTCATGTTCCTCTAGGGTGATATCCAGAATCTCAGCATCGTTGAATGAAATGGGAGTAGAATCCACAAATTCCCCTATGAGAGATGAAAAAGGATGAGTCTCATCACTATATGTTGGAATTCATTTCGAGGATTCAGTGAGATCATGTTTATGGTCTGATGAGATTTGGATAAGTTGGTAAAGAGAAATCTTAACCAGGGCCTGATGAAGTTGTTTGATAATTTTTTGTTCAATGGGCTAAGGGGCCGCTAAAATATAAACCTTAGGTTTTGATGATGATGATGGAGATGAAGTGGGCTCGCTAGAAGAAGCACTGACAAAAAACTTAGGTTTTGATGAAGGAATGGATGAGGTAAACTCCTTAGGAGGTGGGCTGACAAAAAAGTCCTTGATTTTGATTGGGTTATTAGTTTGGAATCATGTGGGCTAGATCAAGTGGATATCTGAACAACATTGATGAATAAGGGGGGACCTTTCTTAGAAGAATCGTCACTTGGTGGTGGGATGGCCGAAAAATTCCATGATGAATGAAGGGACTTATGCATTTGGGTGGATGAAGTTGATGATATGGATATTGGAATAGATGCAGAAGGGGGAGATTGAATTTTTTCAAGAAGAAGGTCATCCTCCTCAATAATATTGTGGAAAATGGTTTGGAGTGTTTTACAATGCTCTGTGTCATGTCTAGGGGTGTGATGATAACCGTAAATGAGGTTGGAATCAAACCATGATGGTTTCTTATTGTGTGGATCAAAGGCTTTGATAGGAGGAAGTGTGATGACATAAATTTGAAGCAAGTGTTGAATGACCTCCACATATGAGTCAAAAAAAGTACTAGGAGGTGCCTTATTTTGTGAGAAATTTTAGATTTAGAAGAGGAAGTGGATGTTTGAGATATGTTGGTGTGTGTGACTGTCCAATCATCATTCACATCACCTAGGTGAGTCATCTCGCCTTGCGAGAGTCATAGGTCTTAGGAAGTCAAATGACAAGTGTCAGATTCTGTCATAGAATCTAACATTGTCATTTGTGTCAATGTGTCATAGGAGTTACATTCCTTATTTGGAATTATAACTCCTCTTCTAGTGGCATCATAAGCGTCAGTCAACGTCATATGTGTCAGTGGCGTCATTGAGGTTCTTTCCATCTTTAGGCATGGGGGTTACATAACACCCCTATTTGTACTTCCTATTTTTCGATCTATGAGTATGAGCAGACCTATTCTTCTTACTTGCAATCTTCTTTCCATTGTTTCGAATCTTGCATATTGCGTTGGCTTGACGTTACCATCAAAGTGCAACTTCATTGTGGTGCATCACTTTTTGACATCGGTTCTCACAAATCCCTCTTTCATGGTATCAGAGCTACATGACTTGCCGTCACACCAAAAGCTCAAACTAATGGTGGAGAGGGATCTCATTGTGTTAATTAGCTACTACGCCAACACCCTCCCGCATGATGGAGCTGGGTATACACCTAATCAGGCCCAACAACATTAGGAGGAAGTGACACCGGGAATTTCCTGGGAGGTCACCCATCCTAGAACTACTCTAGGGGTGGCGCGCTTAACTACCTGGTATAAGAGATGCATGACTTGCCATCACACCAAAAGCTCAAACCGATGGTGGAGAGGGATCTCATCATGTTAATTAGTTGCTACGCCAATACCCTCCCGCACGATGGAGCTGGGTATACACCCAATTAGGCCCAATGACATATTAAGAGGAAGTGACACCGAGAATTTCCCGGGAGGTCACCCATCCCAGAACTACTCTGGGGGTGGCGCGCTTAACTACCTGGCTCTGATACCAAATGATTTGCCATCACAGCAAAAGCTCGAACTAATGGTGGAGAGGGATCTCATCGTGTTAATCAGCTGCTACGCTAACAAGATATTGATGTGTGGAATGAATTAGATGTTAAATATCGAGTCCTAGTATTTTGAGGTTTTGATGTCTTGGATTCAGGTTTAGTGATGGTTGGTGTTCTACAAGAAGTGTTGGATTATTTGGGTTTGGGTTGATTGATCGATTGTGAATGTGGTCCTAAGATAGATGATGTGACATTGTATTGAATGATCTTAGGTGGATGAATTTCTAGATTTTAATGGGGACGTGAAAGATAACTTTAAGGAAACTTGCCAAGGGTCTTAGATTTTTCTTATGAAGAAGTACCCTTGGGAGGAATGAAAACAATCTCAACTAGAGGGTCCAAAGGTTGTGTGGTTGATACTGGTGGAGGAAGAAATTTATGTTTGATGATATCTAAAGAAGGTGAAATTTGGATTGATGTGGGGATGCATAATTTTTTGGATGAAATAGGGACATCATTTGAAGTTATTGCGAGTTCGAGTGCTTTCAAAAACTCTTCAAATGATGAGAATGATGTGGGAGGAGAAGATGGTGTAGATGCAGTCACAATAGTC
Source organism: Taxus chinensis (assembly GCA_019776745.2). NCBI lineage: Eukaryota > Viridiplantae > Streptophyta > Pinopsida > Cupressales > Taxaceae > Taxus > Taxus chinensis. The sequence goes on from CM034151.1 coordinate 167,948,312, forward strand.
TATGTGGTTGGTATAGGTAAAATTGAAGAAAGAAAAATTGGGATAGGTGATAAAGATGGATCTAATATAATAAGTGCGGGTGGAATAGATAAAGGTGAGGTAGTGGTCAAATCTGATGAAGTAGATGTGACAAGTGGTGGAGTAGATGTAGGTGTAGGATCAATGTTGGATGTAGATGTGGATATTATTGGCGTAGAGATGGGGATAAGTGTTGGTGGAATTGTAAATATAGGGACAATGTCTAAAGAGGAAGTGGGTGTAATAGTTGGTGAAGTAGGTGGAGTTATTGATGGGGTAAGATCTTGATCAGTAATGTTGGTAGTGTTAATAATACTAATCTTGTGTGCATTGGGTGGTTGAGATGTAGGGGGAGTGGTTTGATTTGTTGGTGCATGATTAGGAAATGGTTGTTTAAAAATATCAAGTGGTTGATTTGAAGGTGTGTTAGGGTTATCCACTTGAATGTCACCTTGGTCGATGAGTTTTTGGATAAGATCCTTAAAGTTTTTGCACCTTTCTATATCATGCCTACGAACTTGGTGGTATTTACAATAGTGGTCCTCATGGTACCATGTGGGTTTGGGTCTTGATTCTTCGAATGGGTGGAAGTGTGATGAGATGGAATTCCATAAACTTATAAATTATTAAGCTATATGTCTCTCCAAGAGGAGTGTAGTTAGGTGTTGGTCTAGGATCTCTTTGTTGAGGCCATGTGCTAGAGGTGGGCATGAAAGAAGATTTAACTACCATGACATTGGCCGTACTCTTGGATTTCTCATTATGTGTAGATGGTTTAGTAAACTTAGTTTTTGGATTTTTTGATTTAATTTTAAGTTGGCCTCACTCAAGGGCACGAGTCTCGAGTTTATGACCCATAGTGAAGGCTTCTTCACATGTTTAAAATGATTGGATTTGTAAGGTGGATGAGATATGCTTTGCAAAAGAGCATGAGAATAATTCAATGAGCTTTGTTTGTGGAAGGGAGAATGATAATTGATTTATGGCTCCATGTCATTATGCGACAAATTTTGTGATAGATTCATCGTTGAATTGTCAAATGGCGTATATGTATGTAATGGTGATAGTACACGCAATATTGGTTGAAAAATGTTTTAAGAAGAGTTGCACAAGTTGGGTAAAAGAGAAAAATGAGTGTTGGGGGATTCCATTGTACCAATCTAATATAGGACCAATAAGGACATAGGGAAAGTGTGAAGCATGAGGTCTTATTCATGGCCAATGAGATAAAATAGTTACCTAAACACACGAAGGTGTTGTTGGGGATCTTCGTTACTGTTAAACTTGGTGAATTTTTGAAGTTCCTAATCAGGAGGATAAGGTCTGATTGTGACCGATGGATGGATGAGTTTGTTACAATTTTTTTCATAAGATAATGTGACCTTGGGCCCTACGGTAGTGGCCTCAAGGCTAGCCAACCTATTCATCAAGGCATGCATGAGATAATTTCAAGTGGTTAGATGGGATTGTGATTGTGTGGTGTGGGAAGTAGCTTGATAAGGTGGTTGATAGGCTTGTGGATGAGTGGGTTTTTGAGGAATTAATTGATGAGGATGAATATAGGTCATGGGTTGATGTTGAGAGAAAGAGACGTGATGTGATTGTTGAGATTGGGAAGGTTGTTGAGGTATATGATTAGCGGGGACATGGGTGATGATAGGTTGAAATTGTTGAGGAGGTGGATTAGAAGCTATGTAATGAGAAGCACTCATAAGAGGAGGTTTATAGGTGATGACATTTGCATGTATATGTGATGTGAGGGGTGAAGAATTATTATGATGTTTGGATATGATGGGCGAGGATTGAATGGGGAAACTAGTGATGCTAGTGGCTGAAGAGGTGATAGGAATGGAAGTGGTGATAGTTGTGTTGATTACAGGTAGATTAGGAGGGATGGGTTTGATTATTTGGGTGGTTTGATGAGGTGGATGATTGGTAGAAGAGGATGGATCAAGCTCATGTTGGTCCATAAAAATCTCATTCATGCCTTGAGGAAAAAATACCGTAAGTTATGGAGAAAGAACTTGGGTTGTTTTCGGGTTGGAATGATAGCCAAAAAATTGTTGGAGATGTGGTACTTCAATAGGAAGTTGGGTTGAATTCCTAAGAAGGTAATCATGGAGTGATATGGGATTAGCATAGAGAAGCTTTTGGAACTCCACACTACCACGAGGGATAATGGGAGGCCCAAAAGCTTTAATCGACGTAATCGATGGAGGAGTGGCCGACCTAGATGGGATGGATTGATGATGTAAGATAGGATTGGTTTCATCATAGGTGGTGGTTTTAACAAGAGGTCCTTGATGAGGCACATTGACGATCAAAGGCTAGGTGACCATGAAAGAGGTAACCATAGGCATGGATGAGCCAATGCCCACAGTGGAAGTTGATTGGGATGAAATGATGGGATTGTTTGATGTAATATTTTGTTCCATTTACCTAGCAAAAGAGCATGCAATAAAATTCATGAAACAAAACAAGAAAACAATAGCTTCACTAATTAAGGCAAATAAGACAAGCATGTAATTTTTTCTTTATCTTGATTAATTTTAGAAAATGTGGAAAATAAAAAGGGGAGTGGATAACGAAGGTACCTAGGAAATGTCAATCTAAGGTTGTTTTTGGGTAGTTTTGGATGGGAAGTCCCCGATATACCCAAAGGTATGTGAGGCCCGAAACTGTGTAGGATTTATAACGTGGACATAACACCTCGACGAATTTCCTATTGGGTTATGAAATCCCAATCAGTTCCACCTGGTATGGAATGTTTCAATGTGTGTATTAATGCATGAGCTTGGTTGTGTGTGATATAACGTGAAATGAAACCAATTAAACCCCTACTTGTACTAGATTTACAAGAAATGATGCAAGAGGTTCATTTTTTAATCCCAAAACCAAATGTGGAATTTTGATGAGAACAAACACACAAGGAAGGGAAACTACAATGCAAAAAGGAGAAAATAAGATAAAAAGGAGAATGCCTGGAGAGAATTTTTAAATTTTATCTAATCTTCAAGATAAAGTAAGCGAAGAGAAAAATCCAAGCAATCCAAAATCCCAACATGAACAAGAAAAAGCAAAGCCTCAAATGAACAAAGAATTGCAAGAGACTCACCTAAAAGGGTTTTCCTACCGAGTGTTCCAGAATGTTGAAGAAGTTTTTTTTTTTTGTTAAGATTAGGGAAATAGATACTAAAGAAAACTAAACAACTTCAAAGATGTAAGGGTTTAAGGTACTTTGGATGAAGATAGTGATGAAAGGACGGGCGCAAAGTAGATTTCCTCGTTGAAAATTTCATGAACTTATAAAACAAAGATAACTAAAAGGGAAATGGATTAGATGGTATATGAGGGGGTTTCCTGAAGAAGTCAGTTCCAAGAAGCGTTAGATTCCTTATGTGGATATCAACCCCCATATTTTATAAAAGATGATAAAATCAATGATAAAGGACTGAATAACATGCAAAAACTAAAGCTATACAAAATCTGGAAATTGCAGAAATGCATAAAAAGTGTAGATCTAATCTAAATCAACACAAACAAAATTTTGCCTTGTTGTTTTAATGATGATCCAGGTGTAGAAGATAGGTTGATGGAAACCTGAGCAGATGGATGAGGAAAGTAGATAAAATGTGGGTTGGAGGGTCTTGTGCACAAATCCAAAAGAATGAAGCTCCACGATGTCTGATTTAAACCTACAACAAAAACTTTAAACTAGAGAAATAGAAAGGATGCAAAGAAATTGATATCCAATGTGATAGATTGGAAATACGGATTGAGTTGATGACGACTAGGTAGAGTTGGCCGAGATGGTAGACTAACAGAGTAGATCTATACTGACAAAATGGTAGAATAACAGATCTAGAAGGGGATGATGCTGAAAATAGATAGATAGGATGGTAGAGGATCTGAATGGAAGAATGAGTGATGCAATAGGGTCTGGGTCGACGATGACTAGAAAGGGTCGATGAAGACCTGGGCTGAATTAGGTATGGCTGAGAATGGATGGATTAGATGAACAAATTGCACACAAAACAAATAAGAGGAAGGTCTGGATCTAGATATCTGATGACAGCTGGACCTGTAAGATGTTAGCAGTAAGTAAAAGTAATGATAATGATACAACAAGATAATAAATCAACACAAGGTGTAGATGTTCTCCCTAAGGTCTCCACAGATGAAGCAAACAAGCTCAAATGAACCTCCAAAAAACTGTAGCAGTTGTAGAGATGGTCAAGCTAAAAGATAGGATTGCAAAAATGCAAGAGAATTCTGATTATGCCTCCCTTTGGGAGGAGAGGTAAATGTGGCCTTGTAGGGTCGACGGTGACCTGAGCAGGTTGCTGCCAACTGCGGGGAACCGTCCATTTGGGCAGTAGAAGGATGATTTATTTGAGAGATGGTGCTTTTATGGATTGGGATAAGTTCTTTAAAGAATTTAGGTGGGTTTGGGCTTCCTAGAGAAGTGATATGGGTAGGTGGGGGATAAAAATGGATTAAATAAAAGTTAGAAAAAGCTCAGGGATTACGAACTAGGGGGTTTAGGGGTGATAAACAACCTAGAGAAGGGAAATTAGGATTAATTAGATAATGATATGAGGATTAGGGGATTATTGATGGAAATTAATAATAAATTAAAATAGATAGGATAATGGATGGGAAAGGTGGGAATGTTAATAAGAATATGAATTAAAATAAAAATAGGGTCTAGATAGGTGATCATTGTAAAACAAGTGAACGCATGTGACAAGGGTAGCAATACCAAATTTTCGTATCTACAATGAGTTCATAAAAATCATGTCGAAGGATATTTTATATGGTTTACCACCTACACACTATAGCCATCATCAAATGGACTTGATGCTAGGGTCTAATTTACCAAACAAGGCCACATATAGATTGCCACCTATGTAAGCACAAGAATTTTAGGGAAGGGGTTGATCAAATAATCTTTGTGTATGTGTGCATTACGTGTAGGATTAACACCGAATAAAGGAGGAGAGTGGAGAATGTGGAATTATTCCATATCCATTAATAATATTACTATAGATTATAGATTTTTGTTTTTCATTCATGGATGATTCGATGGACTATTTGAGTGAAACAAGGTACTTAAAAAAATTATATGAAGAGTGAATACAACTAAATAATAATAAGAGAAGAAGGTGAGTGGAAAAATTATTTCAAAACATAGGATGGACAATATGAATGGTTAGGCATGCCATTTGGGCTAACTAACATGCAAAGTATGTTTATGGGGTTGGTTCATGAAGTGTTGAAGCCTTTCTTAGGTAAGTTTGTCATTATTTTTCGGATGACATATTGATTTTCAACTAGATGTAGGAAGAACACTTGGTATATTTGTAAAAAGTGTTAGAGTACTTGTGAGAGGATAAAATACTACTGAATATGAAGAAATTTAGTTTTATACATAAAGAGATGATATACCAGGGATTTGTGATATCTAAAAATGGAAGGAAAATGGATCTTGAGAGACAACGATCTATAGTGGAATTCTTGTCACCCAAGAATATTAAGGAGGTCTAAATATTACATAGATTAGTGAGCTTATAAAAAAATCAATTAGAGGATTCAATGATATTAATAAACTAATCACAGAGGTGATGTGGGAAGACAAGGATTTCATGTGGAATGCATATGCAAAGTCACTACAAAGTATATATTTAGAAAGTTGAAGAAGAAGGTCATAAAACATATAATACTAGAATTTCCTAATTTCAATAAGGTATTTTAGGTTGATTGTGATGCGAGTGGAGAAGTCAATCGAGCTATGATGAGTTAAAAGGGAAGACACATAACGTATTTTAGTGAAAATTTGAATGTGTGAGGATATATTTAGTTTATGTCAATAGTTTTACACCATAGTGCTAGATCTAAAGAAGTAGAGGTACTACCTATTTCCCATGGATTTTGTGTTGCATACAAACCAAAAAACATTACAATTTATAAATAGCAAGGGGAATTTAAAAAAAAGACACGTGAAATGGTTTGAATTCTTAGAGTTACTCATTTTTCTTGAATCATTGAAGTGTGAAATCAAACAGAGTTGCAGATGTGGTGAGAAAAATATGTGTCTGAGTGAGTGAGATGTAAGTGGGGGTATTTGGCTTTGAGGCAATTAAGGAAATCTATGTAGAAGATGAAGATTTTAGAGAATTGCAGAGCATGCACATAACCATTTAGCATTGACCACACACCATAGTTAAACTAATTCTTTCATGAAGGGTTGTTGTCAAGAGGCACACAATTGTGTGTGCCATAAGAATCAATGAGGGAGAATTTGATCTAGGAGAAATAATATGGAGGACCGGAAGGCCAATTTGGGATAGATAAGATCTTATTGCAGTTAGGTGAGATATATTTTTGGCTACTAATGGATACATATTTGCAAATATGCAAAGTATTTTAGGTAGCAAAGGGGAAAATTCAAAACATGGGGTTATATCAACCACTACCAATACTTGAGAAACATTAGGAGCATATGAGTATGGATTTTGTTTTGGTATTTCCCAAAACAAAAAATAGTCATATGATTCTATCTTTTTTTTTGTTGATATATTCTATAAATTGACCATTTTATTGCATATATGAAAGCTAGTGATGTTACAGATACAAATACTTAGTTTTTTTAGGGGAGTTGCGAGACTATATAAATTACTGTGTAACATTGTATTTGATAGAGATACTAAGTTTTTGGCCAGTTTTGGAAGAAAATGAACATGAGGTCACATTTTAGTTCTACATCTACCTTGTAGACAGGTGGCTAAAATGAAGTTGCCAACATAAATATTAGTAATTTGTTACAATGTTTGGTAGGAGAGAAGGCATGAACATGGGATCATGTTCTTGTATAAGTGGAATTTACATATAAAAACTATGTGAATACAAGCATTGTGAAGTCATATTTGTAAATAGTTTATGGGACAAGTCCCAAAAGAGTCATATAGCTATGGGATTTTTGTGAGAAGAAGGAAGTACGGAAGCTAAGGTCTTCACATAATGTATGAAATAAATGCATGGGAAAGTGTGAAAATAGTTGGATTAGAAAAATGCATAATACAAGGAGTGCAGAGACATTAGGAGAAGGAACTTGAAGTTTTAGGTTAGAGATTTAGTTCTTATGCATTTTTGCAAAGAGAGGTTCCCATGAGGAACATATGATAAAATCAAGTAGAGTAATATTGGATCTTGCGGAATCCTAAAGAATTTTTCAAATAATGCATATGAGATAGAGATGCTAGAAGAAATAAACATCTCACATATCTATAATATAGTGGATATGTACCCCTATTTTAAGGGGAATATTATTAGAGAAGAATATCATGCAAAAGTAGATTAGAGACACCAACTACCAGAGAAGAGGAGAGAATAAATTGAATGATTTATCGATGACCATGTAGTGAAGACATTGCGTAAAATAGAACATAAAAAATATCAAGTGAAATGGAGAGGAAAATAAGTAGATGAAACCTCTCGGCTTAGTGAAGCATTTCTAGACTAGGTCATTCCTTTAAAGAGCTTCAGAGACATGCTTTAGTAGGGGTTCAAGTTACTTCTTACCTAAGGTGTGTGATTTGGGAGCATTCAAGTTTACAAGAAAACAATATTGCATCACCCAAGAATATTTAGAATTAGTAAATAAAGACTTGTGCAATACTATGCCACTCTAGAGCATAATATGCCAACCTTTATTCCTCAACTATTTTTTCTACATAAACCACACAAAATTATACTTAGTTTCATATGATTAACCCGTTATGCAACATTTTTTATGTTGTATAAATATTGCATATGGAGCTCAATAATACCTTGGCTACAAAAACCAAATAGTTTCCTACATGCCTATCAATGACGTATAACCTTGCCCCACATTGGGTAACACTTATTCCTTGCATGTGAAAGCTACACATAACCCAAATCACGATGTTTTATGGATTCCACCTGATATTGATAAAAACGCAATGCTTTGCATTTCTATGCAACCACAACGATTTTCCACCATCATTAAATTTTCATCTCAAAGAATCACATGTTAACATCGATACAATTATATGGAGGCACGTGTGGGCCTTGATATATTTTCCATAGCCAAGGATAGACCAAATGATTGGATAAATCTTGATCTAACGAAGTATATTTCATGAGAAGCTACCCGTAAATCAGTTGGGAAGATCAATGACATTTTGAGGCTTTCTGAGGACTATTTGCAAGGTATATTTAATTACAAAGGGTATATTTGTTCTCTTTCCATGTACGCAAAATATTCTCTAATTAGATTGGAGTTCAAGAATGTAAAAAAATTAGCTAATTAGGAAAGATATCTAGTGTGAAGTTGGAATTAAGAAAGTGGGGTTATGTAGAAGACTTGTATAGTCTACAAGCTTAGGATAGGTCATAGGTTTGGAATTATTACAGAGTTCTTGCATAGTCTTGTCATAATATTTTTCATTTGAGTGTAATGTCGTTGTGTTTGCATCTATAATATTTCTTCATATCGATAGAAAAAAATTCATTGTTTATTGTTTAAGTTGTGTTTGAGATCTTGTTACGATGAGATTTAAATCTTAAATTGTGGGTTGTGTGGTCTAAGAATTACCTTCAATAAGACCTATAATTCTGACTGCATCAACTACGCATCAGGAAACTTCACTCTTTTATTTCCCTAAAATGTAATCTTATTGTCTTCATTTTCAAGCCTTAATAATTGAAGTTTCTTCAACCAATTTTTTTCATTATTTGATGCTTTATGTGCTCCATGAACTTGGAAACCAAATGTTCCCATCCCATCACCTTTTCTTTTATTTTCTCTTGTCTCCTTTCTTAAAGATCTCTCCAACACAACTAAAAATCCACATGATTTGGTGTTTGCAAAATATACCATATTTGGATCTTAAATCCATTCACTTCAAAGTATAACTCCAACACCATTATGTATCATGTTAGATATTTTGAGATTAATCTATTAAAAAACAAAGGGATATCACCATTACTCCCACATTCTTCTTTCATTATGGTCCATGAGGGTATTTTTCTTTTTCTTTCTTATATTCTTTCCCAAGCATCCAACTTGGACACCATTTCTTTTAAAAATTTCTCCATTGCTACAATTTGTGACTTTGAATCACTTTTCCTCTCTCTATCTTGACTTTTGTTAATCCATTTCTTCCACTCTTTGTTCTCTACCCATAAACACATGATGAATAATAAACTCATATTCTTTCTCATATGTAGATTGCCTCATGGTCAAAATTATTCCTACACATTTCTTATCAACATCTCCATCCCCTCTTGTACTTCTTCCTTTTGCATATTTCAACTAAATTATCAATATGATCTTCAAATTCTTCACCTTCATCCTCTCTCATATATTTTACAATTCCTCTACACTATGCAATATACACAACTAATCTTTCTTGAATCCTCTCAACATATTTTCTAGATATGAACTCCAAGTGCACTACTCCTTCTGCATGCCATTTTACAACAATATGTTCTCTACCCATCTTAGCAATATGGAGAACACACAACTTCTGTCTTTCCCTGTACCCATTATCTCACAACAAAGGAAACTCAATTATAACATCTCATACCATGCTAGAAAATGTCTTCCCACATTCTCCATACACTTCCATACAACTTGCTTTGATACTAAATGATGTAGTCGTAGTTTTTGGGTGTAATGAAGGGTTGTCTTAGATTGTGCAACCTAGATAATCAACATGAATCAAATGGAAAACCACACAGTTCATGAATAGAAATGGAACAAAACATACAAAATCCTTATTTCTTCTAAATGGATAATTACGACACAAACAATAACACACACCTGCAACTTTGTTTAGACTACACATATTTGTAGAATCATAATATTTGTCCATGCAAGGATGTGATTTAATCCTACAAATATCTCATTAGATTTGTGTACTAACAAATCTCTTCTTATAGATCTTTTATGGTTTCCCTCTCAAAACAATTTTCTCATCTCGGACCATACCCTTTTTCCAAAGAACTCATCTCCTTATAAACACTTTAGGAAGAATCAAAACATGTCATTTCCCAAACATGTGATGATTCATATTCTTCTTGCACTCTTCAACTTCTAGTTGTTATGAACTCTAACTCAAATATTTTATTTACTAAATGCGATTGTTCATCTTCCTCTTGTGACCCTTCAACTTCTATACTATTACATATTCTAACTATTAATGGATATTGTAATGCATTTTAGTGTACCCTTGTGTAGTTTTGCACGTGTCTGTGTACTTCCCACATTTTTGTGCACTTCATTGCATGTTAATCTTTGTCTGCACACATTTTCACACTTTCACATACTTTGGTGCACTTCTGCGTGTATTCTTCTTACCCTTGCACATTTTGTGAATGTCTGTGCATATACTTTAGCGCACAAACACACATAATGTGCAAAGACAAATCTTCATTCCATTAACCTCCACGTGTAACCATTATCTTAATGACATTTTCCTCATGTTTTTATAATAATAATCAGAAGACAAGAGGATCCACATAACACATAAATACCGCAAACATTTGTTATTAACCATACATCACAATTAAGTATCTACACTATGTGCATATATGTGTGCGTGTGTATGTATGTATATGAAGGGTATCGTATATTTATTTTAGAAAAAACTTCCCCATCCCCATGTGGGCATCTTTCGTACGGTTCAAAATCAGTACGAAAGATAGTGATAAGAAAACAGACAGAGAAGAAGCACGTAAATCTTATGCCATGGCGCAGCTCCATTTGTGTGTTCGTATTCGTATTTTGAAGAATAAAGTGAGGCAGGCGCCTGCCAACTTGATCAACGACGGCACAAAATCATGAAAACTTTTATAATGCATGCCGAGAATATGCTCTGAAACAGTACACAGATTTGACCAGACTAAAGTCGCCACCCCATCGAAAACCTGAGAAGCCACAGAATCATTCCTTTTCAAGCCACATTCATCTTATTCTTTTGTATGAGAATGAATCTTCCTTTGATTAGTCGACTGAAACAAAATATGGGATGAGATTTGGTAAGAGTGATTGGCCTCTGTCTGAGAATAAAATCGGCTGAAAGAAAAAAAGGGGGTGTCTTGAAAAAAATTTGAGATATGACTTTGACAGGACACCAGCGGGGGAATAAAATCATTTGGAAAAGCAGGCGTGGGTTGGAAATAAATCACCAGGCATCGCCCATATGAGGAAAAAAAGGGAAACATGCCCCACACAAAGAAAATGCTTGATTTTTATGAGATCCTCTCACCAATATTGGATTGTTCGTATGTCTTATCTTTTTGTGCCATCATCATTTCAGTTTCATATACATACCAAAAAGGAGGGGAGGGGTTGGCGAAGGAAAAGGCGAAGGAAAAGGCGAAGGTGAGTAAACAAATATTCTGTTGGGGAGTGGAGAGGGACAACCAATCAATTATTATGTTAGTAGGTTATGAACAAATATATAGATAGAGGCAAACAATGTCATATAGAATAGAGGCCGCACCTTTTGAGCCGGTGGACAGACCTCCATATATTTTATGTAGATGGTCCTATCTATATAAGGCGGAGGTGGCCACCTCCCCCGCCCCAGATATCATATAGTTATAGATGGGGGAGGAAGGCCAAATATATTATATAGATTTGGGCGGCACTCTATATATAGACGTTTGGCCATATATCTCATTTCTGAGGGGGAGGGACCATTATGGCATCGTTCTCATTGGCATAAGAAATATGGTATTTAGGGGTTTATTTGTTGGAGTCAAAGCCTATAAATGAATATGAGATTATTATTTTTAAATGAATGAGAATTTAGTTAAAGGTGTAGAAACAATTCCACGATGCATTGAAGAGGCATACTCAGCTTGCGGTAGTACGGTATGTATTTAGAGGCAATTGTATGGGATTTTTAATATTATTATGAAACCACAAAGGAGGAGAGGGGAAGGTCAAGCAAGCAAACCTACTCATTCTGCGACCCATCAACCATTATGTTAGTAAGGGGGTCACGTTTATTGTGGCGTCAACATGAGGATTTTAGAGTCATATCAGTAATTCCAAGATGCATTGAAGATGAATATCCGATTTGGGGTAGTAAGACACATACTCACAAGAAATTTTATGGAAAAATAATTATTACTATAAAGCCACAAAGGAGGAGAGGGGTAGGGTGAGCAAGCAAACATACTCATCTTACAACTTGTCAACCATTATGTTAGTAAAGGGGAAACTTCCATTATTGTTTCACCTCTATTTCCAAAAGGATCATGGTATATAAGGGTTTATATGTTACGGCAGACCAAGCCTATCAGTTAATGTTTGATTAATTTTTTTTGAATGAATGAGGATTTTAGATTCATAAAAGTAATTTTAAGATGCATTGAAGAGGCATATCCGATGTAGGGTAGTAAGACATGTACATAGAAGAAATTTTATGGGATTTAGTTTTTAATTATCAAGTTGAATCCTCAATTTCACTAACCAACAAAGACAAATAATTGAAAATTAAAAACATATTTGTAAATCATGAAGATTAAGCACAAGTTGTGATTTCATTACATGACACACATGGTAAAAAAACTTCTAAGAGTTATAAGTGTGTAATATGTGTATTTAACCCATCCTTCATTAAAATGTTTAGATTAGAATGAGAAATATAATATATACAAGACTTTTCTATAAGCACATAAGATTGGGAATTGCTTTGTTGCCATCTAAGTGTTTATAGCCCCAAAAGAGATACATTTGGTTCCCCTCTAGGCCTTGCTTCATTACTATCCAAACATCCATAGCCCCAAGGGGGGATACATGAATTACCCTTTTAAAATAAATAATTGTTAGCTAGGAAAAATACACTGCTAACAAGGAAGTAAAATACCAATAATCATACCTCCTCCTTTGCGTTCCGTAGCAAACCTCAGAATGGGCTAGGAAACTTGGATTGAGCCCTGATTTTGTGATATGTAGCTGTTTTTCTTCAAGACGGAGCAAGACCTTCCTGCAACAATGATCCTCTTACTTTGCACTAGATGGGAAAAAGGATTATGAGGCTATTTTGGCATTAGAACGAGGCAAAAGGATGTTCTTTGCTCAAAGGATGCAAGAACTTAGATATGGCATGCAAGCTTATTCTCCATTTGTTTAGAGGGGAGGGGTAAGATTGTATTTATAGCCTGAGGGAGTGATTAGCTTAGATAAATTTAAGTAATCATGGTTTGAAAATGTGGGCAAGATTAAGTGAGTTGTTTGAAAATGTGGGCAATATTAAGTGAGTGGTTTGAAAATGTGGGCAAGATTAGATGAGTGGGGGCCACGAAGAATGGGTGAGGATTTGAATTATATTTTTAATTCATAAGTGGAGGATTTTAGGTGAGTGGGGACCACAAAGGGTGGGTGAGGATTTGAATTTAAATTTTTAATTCAATAGTGGAAAAACATGGAGAATAATGACATGTGGTGAGGATTGGGTTATTTTTTAGATTTTGAAATGGATAATTAATCAAGTTATATTTGATTAATTTGAAGTGTATTTTTGTGGGAAATGAGGAAGGGGAATTAATTGATTTAGGATAGATGTGAAATTGGGGTGTCTACATTTGACCCTCTTTGGAAGGGTACTATGAAAGTAGTGTCCTTTCAAAGAAAGTAGACGGTATGGGGGAAGAACTCAATCTACTTTTTAAAAGGTAGAGAAAATGTTTGTTGGGGAGAATAGAAAGTGGTGAGTGACGGATGTCATAGTATCCTCCAAGAAAAAAATGTCATGAGAAGATGTGATTATAAATAGATGTGGTGATGCCCCCTCGAGAGGATTGATGAGAGTGGAATATAAGACAAAACTCTTGAAAAGAAGGGAAATAGATTCGGCACAGAAGAGGACGATAATGGAGTGGAAGAGACTGGAATGACTGTATGACGCAAATGGAGAAAGGATTGAATCGACCTTGAATGCTAGGTGTGAGGGTGTGTGGGAAAGAGAAAAGGGAATGGATAGGATTGGGGGTGGATTACAAGAAGAGTAAGGGAGATAGGGGAGGGGAAAAAAAGGAATGAAAGAGGTAGAAATAAGAGAGAGGGATGATAGGGGAAGAAGGGAATGATGAAGGACAAACAAGGCAAAAATAGGAAAATGACAGAGTAGAGGGTGAAGGGATGAAATAGAGAGATGTGTAAAATGAAGGAAGCAACAGAGATAGTAAAGAGGGATGCGTGGAAGTGAAATAAATGATAGAGCTGAGAAAATCAGGACATGGGAAAGGATAAATAAGAAGGAGAAAATGAGGTGGGAGTAGGGGGTGAAATGGAGGAAAATGGAAAGAGGATGAAAGAAGAAGTAGAACGGAGAAAAAAAGAAACTATGAGGGGCGAGGAAAGTGTGAAAAAGAGGAGAGAAAGGAAGAGAAACATATACAGAATGAATGAAAAGGTAGGGGTGGTAGAGAAAAGGAGAAGTGGTCAGAAGAAACGTGAAAATTATGGGAGAGGAAAGGAAGATAGAATGAATACAAGGAGAAGATTGAAGGAATCATGTCATTGCGAGGAAGACCAAGGCAAAGAATATGGAACAAACCATATGGAGATGTATGTGGAGGGTGGTATGATAAAAAAGACAGGACAACGTTGAACAACCAAGTTATCGATGGGGAAATAAGGAGGAAATGTGATGGAAAAAGGGGGAGAAGACGATACAGGGGAAGGGAAATAAGACGAGGGGTGGGAGAGAGAAGAGAATAACAAAGAAAATGATGTAGAAGGAAGGGAATACAGAAAAGGGGTAATAAGTGGAAAGGGAATGGTATAAGGAATGTTCAAATAAGAAAGAGGTGAGGAATGACATCGATTGGAAAAGATGTGGAGATGCATGAAATGAGGATACTAGGATGACAAGAAAATAGGAAAAGGATGTATGATGAAGACAGTAAAGATATTGAAGAGGGCAAAGAGGAGATTGAGAGATGGGTAAGAAGCGACAAGAAAGGGTGGGAGTGAAGGAAAAGAATAGGAGAGAAAAGAGAATGGGGATAGAAGAGGAAATGCCAATGAAAGGATGTTAGGGAAATCCCTTTTACAATGAGTGGTGGGGAAGGGTGAGAGAAAAAATGAAGAAAAGGAGAAAGCTAATGAGGATTGGAAAGGGTAACGCCAACAAAGGGACGTTAGGGAAATCCCTTTGACAATGAGTGGTGGGCTTAGAGGAGGGAAGGAATGAAGGGAAACTCTAGAAGGTCCAAGGGAATGAATGAGGTCGTGCAGAATGAGGATTGATGATTTTTAGGGAAAACCCATTGGCAATTATTAGCTCGGGAAGAGAAGATGATGATGGAAGAATGATATAGGAGTGTTAATAATAATGGCGAATGTGTGTGTGGGTAGAAATGTGGGGGGAATTTGAGAAGATTAAGTGGAAAGAGGGAAGAATATGAGAGGGATGAGTTGGGACTAAGTGAAAGCGAGAAGAGGATGCGGGTGATGAGGATGAACAAGGTGAGGATGAAGAACTAAGACATGAAAATAATGGGAAGAAATAGTATGAAGGATGATGGATCAAGAAGGGGAAAATGAGGGAAAAGAATGTGATTGTAGGCAAAAGAGATTAGATGTATGGTGTAAGAGGATATGTGGAGAAAGGATAATAATAGGAGGGAAAAGTGGGTAATAGGAGATACCAAGTGGAAGAAGTGATCAACAAAGTGAATGAAGAATGAGGTGGGGGAGAAGTTCACGATGAAAAGTTAAGTGTAGGGAGGACCCTGACATAAGATTGTCATGTGACAGAAGTGGTTAAGTAAGATTGCCATGTGAGAAAAACTGGAGATGACAAATGGTCAAGCGAGAAGTGGTGTTTGCGAGAATCGAAAAGGAGGTGAAAGGATGTGATAATGGGGAATGCCGAGAAAAAATGAAGGGTGGAGGGTGCGTAGTGATGAGGAAAGGCAAGGAGACAGATCATCCTTAAGAGGGACTCTTAAGTGAGATCGCCATGCCAGGTGAGTGGTTAAGTAAGATTGCTAAGCAAAGGAGGGTGACAGTGGTGGTAAAAAGATGTGATGATGTGGAATGAAGAGGAAAGATGGATGGTGAGATTGTAGAGTGATGGGTGAGTGTAAGATGACATGTCATGCTTAAGAGAATCTCTTAAGTAAGATCGTCATGCTACTGGAGAGGTTTCATAGGATCACCCAACCGACAAGGATGATATGCAAGGAGAAAGACAAGATGATATTGGGGACAGGGGTGGAATGGTAGGTTGAAGAAGATGATCATGATGAGAGGCGGGAGAAATAAGATGGGGGAAATATGATGGGATGGGGGAGGGCCATAGGGCAGATCAACCTTAAGTGGAAGTCTTAAGTAAGATTACCATGCGGCTGGAATGGTTAAGTAAGATCGCCAAGCTGAGGAAGAAGAATGGTGGGAATATGGTATGAAATGGACTGAAGGGGAACCCTCAAGTGAATTTTCCATACTATGAAAGCGTGTAAGTAGAATGACCAGGCATAAGACGGATTTAGGGAAGGATGAGAAAAGCGTGAGTGAGGTATGCCTACGTGGTATATGATATGGGATGAGGTGATAATAAGAAAGAAAGGAAACAAAGGAGTGTAACATGAATGGATGAAGGAATATATGTAGTGGAGGGTGGAGAGTGTGAGGGGAATCCTTAATTGGGATGCCCGCATGGTGAGAGTAATGATGTGAGAATGGGAAGCAGAAGAGGTGGAATGGGAATATGTGTGTGGTGGTGATTGTTGTTTGATGAGAGGGGAGGTGGTGAAGAACTTTCTACAACGAGAATATCTTAGGGAGAGGGTAAACCTCCACTAAAAATTCCATATAGAAGGGGTTATTAAGTAAGATTGTCAAGCGGGAAGTAAAAAGGGTGAAAGGAAAGAATACAAATGGGTGAGAGGGGACAGTAATGGTGAGAAGGGTAATATGGGAATAAGTGGCGGAGGAGTAAAAATGAGGAGTGAGGATGAATGGATCAAATACATGGTGAGCATAGTGGGGGAGAAGGAGCTGCTGGATAGTGAATGCTACTTGAGAAATATCATCAAGTAGGATTTGGAAACTGCAACGGTGATCAAGTAGGATTCCCAAACTAGAGAATGCATTAGTATGGGTGAATGGATGGGGTGCAAAGTAAGATGTTGATCATGCAGGAAGATACTCACGTGATGAAAAGTATCTTAATTTTAATATAGCACATAACAGGATGCATCGTGATATAAAAGATCAGGATGACTAGACTGTAATATGCGTGATAGCATAGACAGGGGCCATAAAAAAAGTTTGATGCCCCAGTATGATATGCAAATGAAAGAGAGCATAGATAGAGGCCATCAAGAAAATATGATGCCCCACTACGACATGTAATTAGATAACATAAGAATATTACAGAGAACACCAGGATACATAAAATCAAGATGCCCCTATAATATATCAAGATGCAAGAAAGTAATTAATAATTTACAACTAATAATGCAACACAAGAACCAATAAACATGTCCCTAACGTGTTCCACAGTGAGGATTGATTGGATGTGCCCCCAAGCAGGGGTACAAGGACATAGTAAGGTATTGGGTCATTGTCCTCAAACAAGGAAACAATGAGAGCTGGATTTTCCCCAAGCGAGGATTCACGCGAGGAGATGATGGTTTGAATTTAGTAGTCATAAGGTGATTGGATCATTCATTGGGGATAATAGTTCAAAGGTTAAATTGTGTTGGTTATTTTAGAGTTTTTTTTTTTTGCGATATATATATATATATATATATATATATATATATATATATATATATATTTCCTAATGTTTTTGGGATTTTTGATGATTTTCAAATGTTTTTGATTTAATTTGATGATTTTCAAATGTTTTTAGATTTTTGACGAGTTCTAATTTTTTTGTTGGATTTTAGACGATGGTTTCTAATGTTTTTGTTAGATTTTGGACGGGGTTTTTGGATTTTTACACTATTTTTGGATTTTTGGATATTTACATTGTTTTTGGATTTTTGACAATTTTCAAATATTTTTAGATTTTTGGATTTTTATATTGTTTTTGAATTTTTGACGATTTTCAAATGTTTTTGGATTTTTAGATTTTTACATTGTTTTTGGATTTTTGACGATTTTCAAATGTTTTTATATTTTTACATTGTGATTGGCAATTTATAAACCATAGTGTAGACTTATTTTTTAGAGGCGATAAACATGGATATTATCCATATGTACCATGTTCCGTGGTGTAACTTATGCTCAGAATAACAAAAATTCTCTTTCCATTGGCAGGATATGGTGGTGATGATATGATGAAAAGAATTCTAGCTCCATTCTTAACTCCACACAACTAGTAAGATGTATGGGCTCATCACCGAGAATCAAGAAGGATGCAAGAGGTAGATAATGAATATAGAGACAAATGCTAACAACAATCCATTTGAGAAATTGTGACTCCATTCTTCATAACGGTATTGAACCAGTTTCAAAATGGCTTTCACTTTATGAGTCATGTGCTAGACTTAGACAGTTATGTGGCCTACTGATTGGTAAGATATGAGGTTAAGGGATAGTTCTCTCTTCACTTAGGCATCTAAATTACGTGTTTGGGGATTCTATAATTTGTAAGCACTATAAGATTTTTTATTTTTGAAATGACTCCCTATGCCTTGCCCTATGCTATTAGTGAGAAGTAAGGGCTCATCACCAAAGCCAAAATATAGGCGAGTGAATTCCCTTTTGTCTTTTTGTTTTGTTTTGTTTTTCTTTTGAATATTTTGCAATATTTTTATGCTTGTATGAGAATGACCATCTACGCTTTGCCCCATGCCACTTGTAAGAGGTAAGGGTTTATCACCGAAGACAAGACGTAGATGAGTAAGGGCACCTTCCTCCATTCCCAGTCTCACACTACCAGTAGGAAGTGTGGGCTCAACATCAAAGACTATGAAGGATGAAAGATGTGACAATATATTATTCATAAGTTATTGAATTGATGGAATTTTTTTACAATAGTGCTTTGTATTTGGGAAGAAAAGTATGCCCCCAATCTCAGCCCCACACGACTAGTAGGACGCGAGGGTTCAACACCAAAGACTGAGATGGACGACCAAACGAACCGGGTAACGAAGTTTAGAGCTTTGTTATGAAAAAGAGAATGTATTTGAAGGGAATATATTACCATCAGTAAGCTTTTAGGTATGACCATAGAGGAAAGCGACTGAAAATGGAAGAAGTATGATGCTCACAAACTTAATAGGATTTATACTAGCACTTGTCTCATGATGATAAATATGAAGATGTGATTTTGATAAAGAAAATATCTACCAATGGAAATGAATAAATTTAAATTATTCGTAGATAAGCAAGATAAAAGGAACAATGTAAACGTTGTATTTTGGAATAGTGAACATCTCAAGGATAAAATTTCTTTAAATGAACTGCATTCATTAGTTCATCAAGATCTTAACCATCTTCAGTGGCCAATTTATAGGCTCCAAACCCAAAACTATCTATGATTTCGTCGGGCTCAAATTTGTCTTGTTTGTCTCATTCTTTGGGTGTGTTCTTTCGAATTTATTTGAGAATGAAATGTTTGACCTTAAATTTTCTAGGTTTGAATTTTTTATGGTAGCTATGCCGTAGCCGATTTTGATATACTTGAAGATGATCTAGGGCATTAAGTCATTTTTCATCAAGAATCTCGAGTTCATTAAGGCGTGACTGTTGATAATAATCTTTATTGATTACATCTTTGACGGATATTATGAAGGATGAAAATTCAACCTTGACATGTAAAATAGCTTCCCAACCATAAATAAAGTAGAAGGGAGTGGCTCCAATAGGTGTGTGATAAGATGTGTGGTAATCCCAAAGAGTGGGATAGATTTGGTTAAGCCAATAGCTTCCATGTGTGTTGATAATGATGGTTTGTGTTATTTAGTTTTTTGCTTCTATTTGTCCATTAATTGATTGTTTTGAGGATAGATTCAAAATTAGAGATGGAAAAGGTTGTGTAAAGATATTCTTGGGTATAAATACCTCGTAGAATGGATGCACGTAGAAGTCTTGACAAGTGAGACTAATTAGTGATGAGATTCCTGCAAGATCGATAGTTGAAAGCATGATGGACATGATGGGTCGCATTGTCGCAAGTGTCCAAAATCGATGTGGTTGTGTTTCGAAAAAAAGGCTAGAGATGTTAGGCATAAGAGCCAATATTGGAAGAATAGAATCAAACTTAATGGTACCTGTTGATGGAACCTCGTCTGTAGTGTCTACAGTAATATCAAGGTTTGAAAGGGAGTCTTGAAATGAGATCAAGGTCTCGTTAGATGTTAGAAGAATGTTGTCACCCAAAACAAGTTCAATATATGTTTGGGCTGAAAGAGAGTCTTGAAATAAGTTCAAGTGATCAGTAGATGTGGGGAGAATGTTGTTGTCCAAAACAGGTTCAATGTATGTTTGGGTTGAAAGAGTGTCTTGAAATAAGTTCAAGTGGTCAGTAGATGTTGGAAGAATGTTGATATCTAAAACAGGTTCAATGTATGTTTGGGTTAAAAGAGAGTCTCGAAATAAGTTCAAGTGCTTAGTAGATGTTGGAAGAATGTTGTTGTCCAAAATAGGTTCAATGTATGTTTGAACTAATGGAAGGAAATTTGAAGAAGATATGGATTGGTTTGGAATTAGAGAGTCTTGACTATTGTCATCATGATCTCGTGGAATTTCAGTATATATAGGAGTTTCGACAGTAGTCAGCTCTTCATGGAAAGTTGTGGTATTGGATGTGTCGTTGGTTACAAGAGCATTATCATCAAGTTCTACAGAGATGACATCGTCATCAATTAAGTCTTGGACGTAATTCTTAAATCACACACATTTATCTGTGTGATGACCATCAATGCGATGAAAGTCACAATATGTGTTAGGTTTGTACGAACATGGCTTAGCTTCCCCTTTGACAAAGGGTTTTCTAATTGGATATCATATCAGTTTAGCCTCTTTTAGTTGATGAAAAAAACTAGAGAGACTTTCTCCAAGGGTGGTAAACTGACGTTGGACTTTACGTGAACTGATTTCTTCGTGAGGTTGTATGATCTACTTTTTGGGTGATCGCTCACTGATTTGGGTAGCCATATGAGAGAGTTGTGTTGTCATCTTATTAATTTGTTCTAATAGCTCATTATGTGATGTTTTTCATGAATTCATCATGTTTGAAAGAGAGGGAGAACAAAGAAAGATGCGATGAAGAAATCAACCTATTGTTTGTGATATTTGTTTTGGCTCAATCGAGTTTTAACAAGTAAGGCTATAAGGAGAAAGCTTTAAAAAAGCTACTTGGGAGAAATATGTGATAGCTTAAATAAGCTATAATGAAAATGGTTTAGATTTAGCTTAAACAAGCTCTGAATTGTTGATGTGGAGAGTAACCCAAACATGTTAATCGTGATATGGTTGTGATTTAACTCAAAATGAGTTATGAAAGGATTTTTGTTGGTTGTGATTTGGATAAACACGATGGTGGATAAAATAATGAGTGAACTCAAATAAGTCACCCAATATTAGTTTGATATAGCTGGAAACAAGCTATGACAAATGTATTGTTGGATGAGGCAAGCTAATGAAATTGGTGTGATGGTTTGGTCTATGTTGTTGGATTGTTTAGATGTTTTCGCTTGGTATTGAATTGGTCGAGAACTGATTTTTTTGTGGAACACAACTAGGGTTTGAAATTTTACAATGAACACATTGATATCAACCAAGTTTTATGATAAAACAATGCTAAACTATTTTGTTTTCAAACAACAAGCAATCATGTGGATTCAATTGTTTTGGCTTATGAGGTAACTTCTTCAGGAATGATCATTGTTTCATGCAATCATACAAGTATGCTGTGAAATGGTGGATGCAAGCTCTTATTACTCCAAGAAGATGCGTCCTCCGATATACCCTAGTCCTGATATACCTAATTCTGTATGGGGACAGAATTGGTACGGGGAACCCTTAGAGCACTGGAGGAGACTCACCAATTCTTACTTTCCTGTTTTGGAGTGAATCACCACGTCCAGAACATGTTTTGTGAAAAGGTGGAAGGTGATGGAGGGATGAATGTGTATGGTATCCTTATAACTCCCTGAAGATTTACATGGTTGATGCCTAGGCTTCGTTATTATAGCTATTTAGGCGTGACTCGCATGCGTTGCACGACAGCATTACCTGTAAGTGAAGAGCAGGGGCGAGGTAAATACCGAACGCTGTGATGAGATTAGCTCTCAAAGTATAATGTAGATGTAAATGTTGTTGGTGTGTGGTAGTCAAGTACACGTCACCTGTGTAGCTTTGGTGGTGATGAAATCCACCTTATCTACGTGTAAAAACAAAATGATAAAGTGATTAATCGCAGGGTTCTTTCCAACTTGAAATAAATCACTTAGTAGAAAATAATTGCGTACCTGAGTGTACTTTTTTTTGTTTCAGCAATTTTCTTTGAATGGTGGTATATTTATGGGATTTTTGTTGTTTTTTTGCTTTTGTTTTTATTTTTTACAATATTCCAGCAACGCGGTTCTACACAAAACAACTTAGTAGTTATCCTGCAAATGAAATATTAGAAAAATAATCGTGGCTGTTTTTGATTTTCCAGATCGCTCGAAGGCACAGGAAAAGAGCATACATAACCAACAGCCAAAAAAATATTAATAATATGACAAAGGAAAATAATGATTGAAATGACAATTGGAAAACAAAGCTAGAGGAACCTGCAATGTTAGAATGAGAAACTAAAAAAAATTGTGACCGTTTCTGATTTTCCAGATCGCTCGAAGGCGCAAGAAAAGAGCACATGCAGATACAATTGGAATAGTTTTTTTTTAGTTTTTAAATGTTAATAATTATTGCAATTAATCATGATTGTAAAATAGTGATAATGATTATCTTCACAAAAAATAAAAATGATGAAAGAAGAGTGTGAAAACGTTACCTAGAAGTGTTGTCGTTGAAAATTGAAATGTAAGGCAAAAAATTAAAAATTAAAAGAAAAAATAAAAAAAACAATTTTTTTTTTCCAAAGCTCAAGTGGTCTCACGTTTCTGATTTCCAAGATCACTTTTGAAGTGCGAGGAAAGAGCATACGTGTGAGGTTGTTACGTGAAATAAAAAAATAAAACTATAATTTTGTTGTTTTTTGTTAAAAAGACAGGTGTTAGAAGAAATGAAACCAAAACTTTTCTGTAAATCTAAATCTAAAAATTATTTCTTCATTGCATAGATCTTTTCAATACCTTTTTGTTAAAAAAAAAGAATTCATTCTGAGTTCGGGAGCAAAAGTTATGGCTTCTGGAAGATGGGCTACGGTGGCACTCTGATTGAAAATTTTAAACGTGAGAAAAACATCCCAGTAGCGAGTTTTTTTAATTTTTTGTCTTCTGTACTTCACCTGAGAAGCTAAAATTTTGACAGCAAGGTTAAAAAAAGAATAATAAACAGAAAGAAAGAGTTAGATCACAAAATGAGTGATTAAAATAAAAGAAAAAAATAAAATGATTAACTTCCTACGAAGCATTTATTTTAGCAAAAGTAAATAAATAAATGCATTTTCCAGATTGGTTGTCTCATGACAGTAAGATGATAAACTAATGGCTAGTTCATGTGTTTCTACAGATGACGAGTAAATAGAAAAATCAAAACTAGGAACTAAACACCAAGCACCGAGGAGATCAAAGACAGGATGAGCTTTAGAGTTTCATTGTTGTTATAACCTGCAGATACACCACAAGACACCATACAACAAAAACACTACTCAAAGTGTGAAGGTTAACCAAAGAAGACCATAAGGAACAGAAAAGAAAATAATAATGAACAATAATAAACAAAGAACAGATAAAATCACTAATTAGGAAATTAATGGTAATAGATCGAAAGTAATCGGGCGTACCAAAATGTAAGCTAGGAAAAATACACTGCCAACAAGGAAGTAAAATACCAATAATCATACCTCCACCTTCGCGTTCCGTAGAAAACCTCAAAATGGGCTAGGAAACTTGGATTGAGCCTTGATTTTGTGATATGTAGGTTCTTTTCTTCAAGACGGAGCAAGACCTTCCTGCAACAATGATCCTCTTACTTTGCACTAGATGGGAAAAATGATTATGAGGCTATTTTGGCATTAGAACGAGGCAAAAGGATGTTCTTTGCTCAAAGGATGCAAGAACTTAGATATGACATGCAAGCTTATTCTCTGTCTGTTTAGAGGGGAGGGGTAAGGTTGTATTTATAGCTTGAGGGAGTGATTAACTTAGATTAATTTAAGTAATCATGGTTTGAAAATGTGGGCAAGATTAAGTGAGTGGTTTGAAAATGTGGGAAAGATTAGATGAGTGGGGGCCATGAAGAATGGGTGAGGATTTGAATTATATTTTTAATTCATAAGTGGATGATTTTAGGTGAGTGGGGACCACGAAGGGTGGGCGAGGATTTGAATTTAAATTTTTAAGTCAATAGTGGAAAAACATGGAGAATAATGACATGTGGTGAGGATTGGGTTATTTTTTAGATTTTGAAATGGATAATTAATCAAGTTATATTTGATTAATTCGAAGTGTATTTTTGTGGGAAATGAGGAAGGGGAATTAAGTGATTTAGGATATATGTGAAATTGGGGTGTCTACAATAATAATTTGCATGTATTTATATTTTTTTAATTAAACTTTTAAAAAAGGGTTGGGACCAGGATTAACTTTGTTTATATTTTAAAAACAAGTGTTTATGTCCATTACTCATTTTTCTATTTAATTTTCAAATAATTTATTATGTTGTATGTGTTTTTGACTATTTTTCATACCACAATTTTTGTAAAATTCATACAAAAATTTCAAATTGCCCTCCAATATTTTAAATAATAAAAAAAATAATCTTGTCTTATACAAGTCAATCTAGGTGAGATTAGCTTTCACACTATGATGTGGGCAAGATTCCTCTATAAAAATTTGTGAACCAAATTCCATTGTGTGTTTCCCAGACATTATATATAGTAAGCTTCTCTAAGTCATCATAGATGTAATTTAAGCTTCCATAAATGGGCTGACCCAATGGGTATATTGCCAATTGCTTTCGCATGCAAAGTTTCCTCTAGTGCCTCTTTGTAATGTCCCCTTTTTCCAATTCGAGAGCATAATTTTTACTTCTTGACATTCCTTTTCCATGGCAAAGAAATAAAGAAGTTGGGGAAGAACCTTGAGCTTCCATTTTCTCTAATTTTTATGTTTTCTTTTAGTGTTTTCCCTCTTAATGCATGTTAGTTGGGTTAAAGTCAAATAAATGAAGCTTAATGAAGGAATAGAACATATCTTATGTGTCAGCCTTACCTTTCCAAGCTTTGGCACCAATGGAGGAATATAAAAGGGGTCTTAAGACATCATTTGGCCATGTAGTTTTGGCACATTTTTCCTAATCTTGAGCATTGAGATCTTATTGCTCCTTGTTCTTCCAATTGAGGACCAAAACCCTCTTGTGTGGCTTCTTAGAAGGACACAAACCCTTCACCATTGCTTGGTATTGAAGTAAAGGGAAGATTTTTGGAGGAAACATTCACTTTCATATTTTTATTTGCTTCCTACATGTGGAGTGACCTACCTAGTTTTGGCACATTTTTCCTAATCTTGAGCATTGAGAGCTTGTTTCTCCTTGTTCTTCCAATTGAGGATGAAAAACCTCTTGTGTGGTTTCCTAGAAGGACGAAAACCCTTCTAGTGGTTTGGGTGAAGGACAAAAACCTTTCATCATTGCTTGGTATTGAAGTAAAGGGACGATTTGTGGAGGAAACATTCACTTTCATATTTTTATTTGCTTCCTACATGTGGAGAGACCTACCTTGGTGTGGGGTTTGATGGTTTAGAGGGCATACAGTTGCATTTTCAATTCATAATCTAATTTTTCATATTTATTAAGGCCAAAATCTACATTCTCTTAATTCTTTAGGGTTGCTAGACCCATAATTCATAATTTTGTTGTGGCTGCTCTTTGTTGGTTATTAATTTCCAGCAGTGTGTTGAATTATATTTCTCATTGTTTATGGTTCCTTTGGATGCCTAAAATATATATTTAAATTATGGCAAGGTTATTTGAATTCAATTTGGGGTTTTACATATATTTTTATACCGTTGCACGGGAAAATCAATTCGTTGAGTTTTATTTTAGTCTGCTGGTTATAGAAATCAGATTTGATTAATTGGTGATTTGTCTAATCTCCTTAGTTGTTGGATTAATCCCATGAAAGGGTCATTTCAGTGGTATCAAAGCTCATATTATCAAAGGCCTCAGGTTTCAATAGATATATTGATAAAGGTGCAAGAAAGACTAGCAGGTACCATGGATTCTCTTACCTCCACCATGCCAAACCCAAAAGAAGGAAGGACATTCAAGGAAGAGCCTAGGGTTTCAAAGGTCAACAAGGTGGCAAATTGCTTTGAGGAATACAAAGATCTTTCGAATAATATTTGTGATGCCTTAACCTTTTCAGAATTCATAAATTTGGAAACATAAAGAGTGGGTATTGAAACTCGGTCCAAACCTCGAGCCATGCAAAAGGTTCATGGGGAAAATATCCCTACCCTTGTGGGAAAGATCCCCATCTTGTTGTCAAAACAAGGAGTGGTTATGGAGGTTGTTGAAGAAGGGGCCAAAACCCTGAGTTCACTAGGGGAGGAGAGGCATGTCTATTCCCCTAAGAATTAGGAAGATATTATTTTTTTGCAACTGGTTATTGAGAGGGATCAACCCTTAGGAGGGTTAGAAACCTCCAATTCTCTTGTCACAATCGATATCTTGGCTAGGTCTTCTAACAACACCTTGGTGACACAAGGGTTTGATGACATAATGAAGCATGATCTAGGGACGGATGAAGTTGTAGCCCTTACTCCCATTCCTTTTTTGGATATTCAACAGTATGAGGTAATTTTGGATCATGATTTGGTTAATATTAATTTTCTTTTAGTACATGATGAATTCAGGTTGAGCAAATGGGAAAAGAAGGAAACCTTTGTCCACATGGATATAAGGAAAAAAACTTTTTGGTCTAATTATGACAACAAAAAATAATGAGCCTAAGGACGAAGATCTAAACTTGGGTAAGATCCAACAAGATATCCCAAATACATGTAAACAAGGTAGGATGGTTGTGCCAAGGGAGAAAGCTCTAAGTATTGAAGAAGCTAAGGAAAAATAGGATGAAAGTCTTGTTGCAAGTTCAAGGATTGAGTACATTTCAAATGTATTACTCCCTAGTTCACCATCATATGGAGTTGACCATCATCATAATCAATTTGCTACAAATATGGGTAGAATGAGGTGCACATTGAGTGATAAGGGATACTTACATCCTTTCCGGAAGCCCCCAAGTTATGCATGTATATAGATAAGTGTCATTTTAGACACAAGAACTAAGATTGAAGTAACAAAAGGTAACCCACTTTCCAAGGCCCATGGTTTGCATAGTAAGGTAACATTTCCTCTTTTAGTTTGGTTGACCATTTGCTTGATATACTTATGCTTGAAATATTAATTTGGGGTTGTGTTGATAATACCTCAACAAATTTTTTTCGGCCATGGAGATGGGAGGATACTCCCCATAAAGAAAAATAGGAAGGGGTTAGAATATTACTAACAAAAGAAACAAGGTGTTCATTTGATGGATATCACAACCTAAGCAAGAAGCCAAGAGTTACCCAAGACAAGCACCAATAGCTTGGGAATGAATAAAAGGAAGAAAATATCCCATTCGACAAGGAAATCATGTCAAGAAGGAATATTGATTTAAACTCAGAATTTATGAATGTTATGGGCAGCCCACAATATGAAGGTATTTCATTTTTTTCCCTATGTATCATTTCATATTTCTACCATGGATGGATGGTTAGGAGTACTAATTTTTCATGTATGTTGTATCCTCTTTTGTCACCATTGATTAAACACCTTTGTGCACATCATACTTCATGGGGTAAGGAGGTAAGAAGTGTTGTTTTTTGCAAAGAACATATAGACATTTGGGCTCAATTTCTATGGTGTTCTCACAAATGGCATAGAGGTGCTATGATGAGTCCTTCAAAGGGAGGAATATTTGATTCTAAAATCAGTATGAAAGAGAACTCTATCATAAAGTGTGGGGGTCATAATTATGATCCTAACTTTTCAATTCTTATGTGGTTAACCCATAGATTCATACAAATAGAAGAGTTGGAAGGATTGGGTAGACGTATGCTTCAAATTTTCAAAGGAGAATTGGAAATAAGGTTAGGGTCAAAAAAGGATGATTTCGAAGGATTCAAGGTCACCCATAACATCTTTGTGTTGTAAAATTTCATAGAAAGGTGCAAGGTATGTAATGTATTTTTTTTGAAACTAAGCCAACTGAATTTAATATTTCTTGGGGAATGTAATGGTTCCAAATTTTGGGAAAATTACATGATAATACTCTTCCTCACATATCAGCCCTTTGGAAAAATTTATTTATGATTGGGTATATGCAAGTTCAACCATTTAGTAGAAAATTTAAGTTGCTGATTTGGGGTCAATTAGATTATGAGATGTTTTCAATTCTAAAAAACTATAAGAATGTTTCCTTTTCATGGGGTAGTGGTCTTGAGGTTGTTGGGATGGAGAAAGGTAGTAAGACTACCATATTTTTTGATTCTAAGAATGCTGCCATAAGCTTATATGTAAGCATTTCCAACCCTTTCTCCAAGTTTTTATTAGTTGTAACCTTGTGGCCAACTCCCCTAGTGATGAGGGTTGTTGCATGCCTTATCATTTAATCAGAAAGAATGTCAAAACTAGGTGGTATCCACAGATATTTGCAAAATGGTCTAAAATAAAAAATGATCTTACAATTCTTTGATCTAAAATTGAAAATGCTTTAAAGAGAATTCAATAATTGAAAATGAATCTGATCTAAATAATTGAAAGAAAATCTAATTTAACAAACTAAAATAAATAGCAGAAAAAAATCTGATCTATCAAATCAAAATGAATAGCTGAAAATAAATAAATAACAATAAATAAATAAAAGTGAAGCTTCAGAAACAAAGTAAAATAAAACACACAACACAAATTTAAACAAATAAAACAAAATAACAAAGAACTATTCTAACAAAACAATAAATCATCATCCTCATTGGGTAAGAGAGGGCCCTTGCTCTTACCTTAGATTTGGGTCAAGAAAATTAAAAATAAACTGTTGATGCTTGAATTGTGGATTTTATTGATCAGAAATGATGTTACAAAAATCATCCATCTTCTACAACTGTTACATTAAGTTCCTTGGAGAGATATTTATTGCTCACTTTCTTTGGTCTATTCTACACTAAGGCATTCCTATCAGGTCCTATCTTGTTCAAATTGGGATTCCAACTCCCAAATGCCCCTTCTGTGGGCATCTAGAAATGCTTTTTCATGTCTTCTAGTTCTGTCCCAAAGCTCAAATTTCCTAGAACTAGATCCATACTTTTTTCTTTCTCTCACGGCCCCACTATTTCACTTTGCAACATATCCTCTTAGGAGACAATCCTAAACTTTTGCCTATGTTCACCCAGATTTGGCATGTTTTCAGAGGGGAGATTTTATTTTGGATATGGAAAGAAAGAAATACTTTTTTCTTTGTTAATTCTACACTTGATCAATCATTCTCGATTTATAATAAATCTATGGTTATCTCTAATGTGCTTGTACAGATTCAAGTCCAAGCAAACAAGGTGGACCACCTCTAGACTTTGCTGCAACATTGGGGGGAAGCCCCATGCAATGTTTCTTGAGTGCCACCTTCTCCCACTAGGTGTTCCTTGCCTTTAGCCCATGGAGTCTGATGCAACAGATCCCAACGTTGTGCCTTCAATCGGTCCCATTGCTCTCTAGGACTGAGTCATCGACATAGTCATTTGCCTATGCGTCGTCGTGGTTAGGGCTCACGTCCGCACTCCTCAGCTCGCTAGCATGGATGGGGCTTTCCACCTTGATAATAAGGGTGGGGGTCTCCGCCACATTCGTCAGCTCACTAGTAGGGTTGGGGTTCTTCTCCTGCCATTACTTCACACCAGGTTGCTTGGAAACCATTGCCACCCCTACCATCCTTTGGAAAATTCCCGCGTCTTAGCCTCTCCATTCCTATGTGCAAGGAAGAATACCTGAGGAAGAGCTTGCTGCTAGCTGGGAGATTCTAGACATTGGTAAAGATCTTCTTGGGATGGGGTGGTCGGATGATAAGGATCTTCCCGCCTCAAGCATGTTTGCAGTTGTTGCTTGATTTTTCCTTTTTTATTAGGATCAATTCTTTTATTTTTTTGTAATTTCCTAGGCTCGGCCTAGTTTGAATTTTTTTTCCCAGGCTGGGCCTAGTTTGTTTGTGGTTTTGGGGCACGCTCTCATACCACCCGCTTTTTTGTTGAAAGTTATCTTGTATCTTATTGTATTAATATAATATAATATCTTTTTCATTAAAAAATAACTCATCCATTGGCCAATACTCCAAGATTATAGAACTACCTAGCTATAATCTTGGGCAATACTTGACTACATATTCCACTTTACAATAAGATAAATGTGGAAGGAATTTTTTTCAAACACTACAACTTCAGATTTAACTACTTCTTCTTCCTCTTGACAAGGAGACATATATGGAATAGATCTATTCAACTATTTCTTCTTCATCTTGACAAAGAGAAAAATATGGAAGAGATCTAATCAAATAATACAAATCTAAATTGGACTACTTATTCTTCCACTTGACAAGGAGATACATATGGAAGAGATTTAATCAAACACTACAACTCTAGATTGAACTACCTTTTCCTCTTGCACTTGACTACTTCTTCCACATGACAAGGAGATAAACATGGAAGAGAATTAATCAAATATTACAACTCTAGATTGAACCATATCTTCCACGTGTACTTAAAAATTTATTTTCATTTACCAAGTTTTCTCTTACATGATTGAATCTTTCAACATGACAGTTGTTATGTCATATTCTCATCCTTGATTTTCTCATCCTTACAATGAACTCATTTAGAATAATATCTTCAAACCTTTTCTGGGTTTGGTGATCCATATTGTAAGGTTTCCAAAACATCTTGAAATTCTCATTTTCATTTAGAAATGAGGGAGAAATCATAGTTTTAATGAACATGTTTTTTTTTGTCTTATTTAGTTTTCTCCAACCTTATTCTGCCAAACCTTAAAATGAAGATACATATTCAATTATTTCTTCTATGTAAAAATAGAGAGATTTTTTTCCTCCTAATAATAATAGAAACAAAAACCTCTCTCAGATTCTCATTTGGAGATATTCAACTTTGGTTAGAGTGAATATGATGTTACATGTGTGAGTCCTACACTTGAAAACATGTTGCTTCAAATGATGATATATTCGCAGTTATTATTGTTTTGTAAAAACAAAGATATTTTTTTTCTCTTTAAAATAAGAAGAACAAAAACCTCTCTCATATTTCCATTTGGAGTTATGTAGTTTTAGTTAGAGTGATTCATATGCTAGTTCTGCTAGTACTGCGCTTGAAAACCTTATTCTTCAAATCCTTATATCTTAAAAACTATTATTTCTGTATGGAAATGGAGAGATATTTTTCTTATATAAATGATAGGAACAAAAACCTCTCTCATATTCTCATTTGGAGTTCTACAATTTTAGTTAGAGAGATTCTTGTGCTGGTTTTACTAGTATTGTGCTCAAAAACTTCTTCTTCAAAATTTCAAATGATGATATTTTTAGAATTATTATTGCTGTGTAAAAATGAAGAGATTTTTTTCCTCCTAACAATAATATGAACAAAAAAGTCTCTCATATTCTTGTTTGGAGTTCTACAATTTCAGTCATAGTAATTTCTATGTTGATTCTGCAAGTCATATATTAATGCAAAGGTGAGTCCTGCGTCCATACACACTGGTCCACTAATTGATTCCTACGCCCAAGTCCTGTGTTCTTTGTAATGCGAGTCATGTGCTCTTAGCTATGTGATTATTACACTTGTTGTAATACATTTAAGAGATCAAATGACCTACTCATACACAATATTGTAATCCAACTTACAAGAAATGTTAGGAAATAAAAACATTCAGATTGCAATAGAATTTTCAAATATAGATCAAATATATTCTACATTTAATCTTAAATAAGTTATATAGTTTTTAAGACTACATCTAAATCCACTTTATAAGAGAAAAAATAATGTCGGTGCAATGGATGAAACTTAATTTGGTCTCATCACCTAACATGGATAGAAGGGGAAACTTTGAGGGTATGTCATGATTACATCTATTGTACTCTCCTTTCTAATGTTGTTCACACATTTTCTAGCTATTTGTATACCTATAGAGTTCCAAGGAGGGAACTTATAATCACATGGTTGAAAGAGTACCAAGCACTTCATGGCTATTGTAGTCACTATACAACCCTCATTCAACCACTATGGTGCTATTTATCTCAAGGGATCAATGACCTAAACATGGGATGGAAAATATCCTGACCCAAGGGTCAAATTGAAGATGGTTACACGTGCCTACTGAGTTATTTATTTTCAGAATGTTCTTCTTGAAGTCTTGGTTCATAGAAAGGCATTTTTATAGCCAAAGATTGTCTTTTCTACACAATGAAACTCTTGCACTATTTTGTACAATTGTGTAATGCCCACATTTTCCACACACAAACACAACAATAAAATACCAGGATAATTTTTTTTGACTTCCATTACTTACTACACAATTCCATAAGGACTCCATGTAAAGAATACTCAAAGACACGTATGACACTTACATAAGACATCGACTCACATAGACACATGAAAACACCATAGACATGTCGATGCCATACTTTTCCCAATGAATGAATACTAGCAATGACCCAACCACAAGAAAAGGACTCAAGGATAGGAAAACCCACAACACATCTTTTCTTTAATTCCATTTTAGTCATGATCAACATTCCAAGAACATTAGTGTGGAAGGAAAACTTTCTCCTTTTTCCATCTACAGATTCTTAAGTTCATTCCACAATTAATTTACAGTTCGACCATTTTAAGTTGGCC
The DNA here is from genome assembly GCA_019776745.2 of Taxus chinensis. Classification (NCBI taxonomy): domain Eukaryota; kingdom Viridiplantae; phylum Streptophyta; class Pinopsida; order Cupressales; family Taxaceae; genus Taxus; species Taxus chinensis. The sequence continues at coordinate 167,981,438 of CM034151.1, forward strand.
TTTTTATCCTTTATGGAAATTTCCATAACTTACATACTTATTTGGCATAATTCAAATTTCATATAAAGTTCTTAATTATCTTGTTCTTATGTTAAGAATATTCTTTTCGAACATTTATTCAATGTCTACCTTTTTACCCTTACAACTCTAGTGAATCAGACTTGATGTCCAGAAAGTAATATTAGGATTTAAGGGAGATTTATATACAAGATAGCTTTTTCCCAATAAAATTCTTCTTTCGCGGTATACCTATTTCCCTACAATATTTAATCTAGTTCAATGAATTGTGAAATTCTATTTTGATGTGTGTGTGTGTGTGTGTGTGTGTGTGTGTGTGTGTGTGTGTGTCTCCTTTGTTTTCCCAAAGTTTGATCACACCAAGGAAATTCATATTCTTTGTAACTCATGAAAATGTTGAATTAAGTTATAAGGACTCCAAGAGTGGCATTATTTGTAACCTCAAATCTCATTTTTACTCTACTATGCTTTACGTTTTCATCGCATTAAGGTCTCATTATTACCATCACTTTAAAACAAAAGAGTTACGAAAGTACTTGTCTAACATCTTAAAGAAGTACATGGTTAGAAGCATTATAAACTACACATGAACCACAAGTGATTTGTGTTCAAGGTAAGGTCCCATGTTTCTGCATTTCATGATTCCACATGTGAAATATTATTTATTCCTTAATGGCATAAAAGGACATAACAAGGTTTTACGAGACAAGGTTTTGGTTTCTTGGGTTCTCTTAGGTCAACATCTTTCAAATCAATTTTGTTTTGCAAATAGTTACTTATAATTTTCTACCCACATGTTAACCTCCAAATCAACTAAGGTTTAGTTTAATTCCAATTTTCACTCGAGGCTTTAATCCCTATTTTAGATTAGATTAAGGTTAAAACATATTTACCCTATAAACCCTTCATTAGAGATCAAGGAACTATATTGTCACAAGCCAAAGATAAGACATTTAGCTGCAAGGGACTAAAGAGTTCACTAACAAGAATGCAAGACATAGAACAACTATATCCCGATCTCCATTTATGTCATTTGAATACAACAAGGATTTCATTCAATGAAGAAATTTAATTTTAAATCTATCTTTGGAAGACAAGGTAGTCCACTAGGATACGAAGGAGGAGTTAGCTCTACATACTCCAAATAAATTTTGACTGTGTCACTCCTATCTGTCAGGTTTATGATAATGTCACTAAACATACCAACAAAGATGATAAAACCATTCTTGGGCTCTTGTTTATCCAAACTAGGAGGTTCCATCAAGTGCAGAGTTTAATTTCATTCTACGGTAAAAGTATCACACATGAAGACATGTTATGCTTAGATATTATACAAGGGTTGAGTATTTAAATTAAATCTCTTTATTATATTTACAAAGTAAGAATGCATAAGATGATTCATTAATCATTTATTGAACACTGAATATGCACTAAAAGATATTACTTCAATTTCATTTACCTTATATATATATATATATATATATATATATATATATCAAACCCTTTTTTATCATACGTATTATGAATCAAATTGAACCTATGATTAAATACACATTTCCTAGTATCCCTAAAAGCTAGCATCTCATACATATTAGCAAATTATCAAATATAACCTTCCGTAACATGAGACTACATTATACATATATTCATATTACAATGAACTATATAAATTACAATGATAATAAATGAATTACACATCGCCTTTTTGTCATCATTCTTGCATCTTACAAAACCGCGTGAGCATCAAATCAAAGATAAATCACTGGCATGGCATCCACCCTAATCTAACATAATTAACATTTTTCAGTTTCCCATTTACATAGAATAATAATTACAATTTACATTCAAAAGAAAAGGTTTAGAGACATGTATTCATTTCATTTCATTTCGTAACCAAGGAGAGAAAGAAAAGAAGAGAGAGAACCACCATTTTCTCAAAATTTCTATTTCACACAACGAGTTATACTATAGAGTTTTCAAATATTTATTTACATGTGTCAAAAGTTTCCACGGTGGTTTGGCAACTCGACGAGGGTCCCACAACTTTCTATTTTTACATTTTCTTGCTAACTACAAAAAACGTTCAAATCGGGCTCGGAGGCTAACAAACCACTTTTAAATGTGGTCTTCCGATGAGCAAAAAACTATGATTAAATTTATATGTGTCCACTTATATACCAAGAGTTCATATCAACCGAAAGAATTGGGAACTAGCGAACGGTTTGCATTTGGTAGCTAGTTTTCCGGGGCCATTGGTTGTAATTGACCTAGTTGCAAATGATTAAAAGTTTAGCTTAAGGGCTCAGTAAACCACATCCAAAACTAACATTTGATGGATGTACGTGCCATGAAAAAATTCCTACAAGTTCCACCATATATGGATAATTCATTAGAGTCGACAAAACTCAGAACTAGAAACATGTTTTCAAACGACGACATGATTTACGAAGCCACCAGTCCTAATTGGTCCAGTTTGACCTAGTCAAAATGTGACCAAAGGCCTACAAAATGTCATTTCCAAACTATGTCATTTGAATACAACAAGGATTTTATTTAATGAAGAAATTTAATTTTAAATATATCTTTAGAAGACAAGGTAGTCCACTAGGATACGAAGGAGGAGTTAGCTCTACATACTCCAAATAAAGTTTGACTGTGTCATTCCTATCTGTCAGGTTTATGACAATGTCACTAAACATACCGAAAAATCCGATAAACCTATTCTTAGGCTCTTGTTTACCCAAACTAGGAGGTTCCATCAAGTGTAGAGTTTAAGTTCATTCTACGGTAAAAGTATCACACATGAAGACATGTTATGCTCATATATTATACAAGGGTTGAGTATTTCGATTAAATCTCTTTATTACATTTACAAAGTAAGAATGCACAAGATGATTCATTAATCATTTATTGACACTGAATATGCACTACAAGATATTACTTCAATTTCATTTACCTTATATATATCAAACCTTTTTTTACCATACGTACTATGAATCAAATTGAACCTATGATTAAATACACATTTCCTAGTATCCCTAAAAGATAGCATCTCATACATGTTAGAAAATTATCAAATATAATCTTTCGTAACATGAGACTACATTATACATATACTCATATTACAATGAACTATATAAATTATAATGATAATAAATGAATTACACATCGTCTTTTTGCCATCATTCTTGCATCTTGAAAAACCACATGAACATGAAATCAGCGATAAATCACTGACATGGCATCCACCCTAATCTAACATAATTAACATTTTTCAGTTTCCCATTTACATAGAATAATAATTACAATTTGCATTCAAAAGAAAAGGTTTAGAGACATGTATTCATTTTGTAACCAAGAAGAGAGAAAGAAAAGAAGAGAGAGAACCACCATTTTTCTCAAAAGTTCTATTTCACACAACCAGTTACACTATAGAGTTTCCAAATAGTTATTTACATGTGTCAAAAGTTTCCACGGTGGTTTGGCAACCCGACGAGGGTCCCACAACTTTCTATTTTTACATTTTCTTGCTAACTACAAAAAATGTTCAAATTGGGCTCGAAGGCTAAGAAACCACTTTCAAACGTGGTCTTCCGATGAGCAAAAAAACTATGATTAAATTTATATGTGTCCACTTATATACCAAGAGTTCATATCAACCGAAAGAATTGGGAACTGGTGAATGGTTTACGTTTGGCAGCTAATTTTTTAGGGCCATTGGTTGTAATTGACCTAGTTGTAAATGATTAAAAGTTTAGCTCAAGGGCTTAGTAAACCACATCCAAAACTAACATTTGATGGATGTACGTGCCATGAAAAAATTCCTACAAGTTCCCCCATATATGGATAATTCATCAAAGTCAACGGAACTCATAACTAGAAAACTGTTTTCAAACGGTGATATGATTTATGAAGCCACCGGTCCTAATTGGTCCAGTTTGACCTAGTCAAACTGTGACCAAAGGCCTACAAAATGCCATTGCCAAAATATCCAGAAAAGTGTTTTTCCCTAAACTGAAAGTTCCATGTAATTGTCTAGTAAAAACTCTAGAGGTTTGCGAAGACAGATAATAGTTTCTCTATCCAGGTTTCAAACGACGGTTCAAAATGAAAGCAAACTTTATAGTTTTAGTAGCTTCTTACAACTACAAAACGGTGTAAAACTACTCCCAGTATGGCATCAAAAATATCCCAAATTTTGATTCGGGGTCAAACCAAAGGTTAAGGTGACTCCTCACATAACCAGGTACATGAATGAAGCTTAACATCCCATTTTTGGAGTTACAAATGGTACTTAACGAGTCTTCAAAAAATGTAAAATTATCTATTTAAACAGGGAGATGGTCAACATTTTTACTGGGAAGTCAATTTCATCTTGTTGATAAAACAATATTGTAGTAATATAGTTGGATAGGAAGTTTTCTAAATCACCTCAAAATGAGGGTTGAAGTTCATGGTTTAATACAAAAGGGTTATTTTGATTTTGTGAGTTACGACAGGACATTTTAATGTTTTGTAACAAGTTAATATAAAACAATTAAATGTATTATAATCCTAATATTTTAAAATTATATTAAGTTGCAAATGAAAAACTAAAGTATGAGAGTTATGAGAGATAAGGGGAGCTGAACCATTCTTGGAAATGAACTGGCGAGGTAGAAGTTGGGGAGTTGACATTGCACCCATCAATTGCACTTGCTTGCAGCCACGAAATGAAAACCCGAAAATAGCATCCACAATAATGTCAAAATCAGTGGCCAGTTCTGTTGGAAAAATCCTATGGTGGCAAGAAAGGAACAACAAGTGCCTCCAGCTGAGTAACAAGCCCATGGTAAAGAGGCTTATTAGTGCGTTTGTGATAGCAATCAAATGCCATGTATCCAAAAAGATAAAGGTGGCGTGTAGCCACCAGTCCATTACCACCATTGTTGTCAAGGCCATAAATAATTAGCACCCGATTGTACTCATTCGTTTTGTAAACCTCTGTTATGGGTGTTACAACACTGAGGCATGCCAACTCCATCAACTGGTCTACACTAAATCATAGAGGGCTCATAAGGAGTTCATCAATCGCAACAACATCTTTCCGTGAAAGGTATGATATTACTTCTGGATCATGAATGTGCTGAAGGGACTGAATAAATTTTGTTCCCATTTCTTCAGATCTGACCATGCTCTGTTGACAATCACATTTAAAGGATGAAAATCTGGAACATGTGACTTGTACCTGAGAGCTCCAGAGGCAGCTACAACATTTAGAAGCCAATACGCGGTGAGTTGACAAAACTAAATTTACAAGCCTAAGACCTAAGGATGTCTTTTCTCTCCTGATTACACTAAAATCACACCAATGTTCTGTGAAAAAAAATAGACATTTGGGGAAAATACGAGAAAGAGGAAGCTTCAACAGAATGACCACCATTCCCACTAACTAATATCGTCCATGAGGCCACATTACAGGCATTTATTCGAAACAGCTCACATGCTTAGCACATGCTTCCACATTTTGCATTCACATATACTAGAGCATTTGCAACTACAACATCTAACAAAATTCCTCAATCTTTTATGATTTTTTGTAAGTTCATCCCTATCTTAGAACTCACATTTGGCACAGGTCGAGAAAGGTGGGCAAGGGAAAGTTAGATTTTCCATTATGGTTTTATGGATGTCCTCATGTACTAAGCCCACATTTTACACAGGCAGGGAGGTTACTTCCAGGTTTCTAAACCTTTTCAACAAACCCATTTTGTGTATATCCTACAGTCATTGCATTTCACGAGCCCTTGATTATTTCTAAAAATTATGGCAAACAGTTTACTTGTCTTACGCATGTTTCCACATTCTGCAGGCATATGAAGGGACATGACAATTTATAATGGAGGTTGAGCTATCAACGTACCCCACCTACTCCATTATATGCACTTTATGAGAAATTCACTCCTGTCATACTTGATATCTACTCCCCCCCACGTCTACTTTCCACTAAATGGGCTTCTGGTTTTGATTCAGATCCAAGAAAAAATGTTTGTATTTAATGTGTGTAGATATGATAGGTCTAGGCGACTGTCTAAAAGGTATCACTCTCTAGGTTCTTCCATATGTAGGCCCCCTGCAAGGGTGGATGCCAGGTATGTGCACTACAAATTGAAGGTGGGATTCTAGCTCCCCTCATCCTAAATTTTGGAGAAGAAATGAAATATTATATTTATGTGTTGGATTGACAAAAAGTGCTAAATATGGAGAGTGCAAGGAGGAGTGAGGTTTGCAAATGGGGAACATATGCACATGCGAAGGTGTAGTTGAAGTGGCATGCACCCAGGAAGATAACACTCAGGACTTATCTAATTCTGTAGTCACATGCTAAAAATAGAAAAAACACGTTGGGGTGTGGAGCATGTAAAGGGTACCTTGGCAATCAAGCATTGGATATTTTTGGGATAAAGAATAGATGAAAGGTCATGCATGGATCAAGTTATTAATAGGATAAAAAAAATCTTATTTATAGGAATGTCTATTATTATCTATTTTGAAAAGCATGCATTTAATGTATGCATGGCTATTTTGAGCATGTAGTATATTTTGAGAATGCATAGGCACTGAAGGGAAAGTCCCCACCCCTATAAGTATCTATTGTATTTATTAGTATTAGGTACCATGACCACTTACTATTGTTCATGAGTGATAGCTAAGAGTATTTATGGCTTAGGGTTTGATGTTGCACATGTTCCAGCGCTTAGTTATGATGATGTATTTATCTTGTGTTATGTAATACTTTTCTATAATAGATTATGGAGGATTGATTTTGGTAATTCATGTGTCTGAATATGGTTACTACATGGTGCAAGTGATCTTAATTGTTGTCTAATCTATATGTTTCCTTGTCATGTGTGTTTCCAATTGAATGTATGCAATGCTTAAGCATGATTAAATGAATACTTGGTTATATATTAACATGTACCTACATGCTAACATCTTGACAAGCATCACAAAGGAGGGACATGGTAGCTTCGCACGTTTTAGGTGAGCATTCAAATCTATTTGAGTGAGGTGCCAACACATATAAGCAATTGAGGGAAATAAGTGACTACATTTTGGTTCCATTGTCGGGACCTATTTTGAAGCTATTTTCCAGGATGTTTCTTGTAGATGACATATCAGTTGACTTTGGAGAGCATTAAAATATGGGTAGAGAATGGTCAAGATCAGTTTGCGTAGAGATATAGCATTGGACCTGATTTCAATACACGTCATTAGGTAGAGGATAACCTTTATCGTGAGCTTTATGAGAAGTTATTCAACTTATTTCTAGTAGAATTATATGAGTGGCTGGCAACATGTGTAGTAGAAATGTGTTGGAGCTATAGGCCGAGACTTTGGATGTAAAAGGATTACCAAAATATTATTGATGCTGATATGGAGTGGAATAGAGTTGTATATCGTTGGTAGGCTAGAATATTACGTAATTATATTTTGGAGTACATTATTTCTATGTATTTGTGTCCAAAGGAAGTTGAGTTCAGGTTCTTGCGTGAGGCTGGAGGATCTTATTTGTGCACTATACCATTATCAATCAATATTTTATAGTAGAACTGAATTTAGAGAACCTACCTATCATTAGCTAAACTCCCACCGTGTGTAGGGGTAGTAGCAGGTGTGGAGAAATATGATGGACCTGGTGGAAGAAAGGCACATAGAGGAAAGACAAATTAGGTTTAATGAAGTGTGAGAGAGGGACATAGTGAGTGAACGGGAAATTCAAGAGGTGATAGAGTTGAGGAGGATGATGGATTGTGAAGGTTTTGAAGCTCTCGTGGAATATGAGGAGCCACATCATCATGGTCTTCCAACTTTTGGAAAGTGTAGTAAAGAATCCCATTCGGCTTCGGATGAGAGCGCGTTAGAGGAGAGAATGAGGACCGTAGGCATGCATCTAAACCCACCTATCCACCTAGCCCTTGTACATGGTGTTCCAATTCCATAGGTAGTCATTGAAAATTAGACTAGTGTAAGTAAACAAGAGGAAATGAGTATATATAGCTTTGTGTTGAATTTAGGAGATAAAGTTAGTAGCGCACTGATGACATCGTAGTCAACGCCATTATTTAGAAGTGTTATTGCAAGATTGTTCCCATGTGTATCATTAGGATATAATGTTGGTGCACATAATGTTTGAAGTACTACAGTAGCAGCTGCAACCACATAGACCTTTAGTGTCCTGTTTAGTACCACAACTGGGATATAAGGAATTATGTCCACTGGGACACAAATTGCAGTAGGGGGATCGAGAAGATTAGGTGGATCAGGAGGAAATATTGGATTGAGGTTCTATCTCTAATCTGATGGAAAAAGCCCACATCCCCAGTAAGCCCCATATCAACCACCATTACAGTTGACACCTCGTGTTTATTATGAGATGTCTCTCCATTTACCATAGTATATAGGTATTGAAGATGCAACAGAGCATGTGCATAAGTGTGAGCTACTTTTGTGTGCTAAGGGAAATACAACTTCAGATCAAAAGGCTAGTTAGTTTTCTATTAAGCTACAAAGGTGCGCACATAGATGGTACATGAAGTATGACCCACATCAGACTATGGTGGATTACGATGCTTTGCATTCTACATTTCTGGTAGAGTTTCATATTCCAAATTTTGAGCAACAAATCGTTAGCGTGCTCAAGGACATTAAGAAGGGTTTAGCTGAAAGTGTACGGGAGTATGACACACATTTTAAGACTTTGTTGTCTAAGTTGTCCTATGACATTCATCCAAGTGAACATGCATAGTGGTTTGTTAAAGAATTATTAACTCCATTCCATAGAGCACTCTCTCCTAATACATATGTGGATCCACGCTAGGATTTGGAAGCCGCCCTGCGTGCTGAGGCTAGTGGAAGTGTTGATACTAGAGTAAGCCCATTCTTAGAGGCACAAATTGCAGCCATGAAAAAATAGTTGGAGAAGCTTTCTTCCAACTTAGCAGATGAGACACACAGTAGAATATGGTGCACATATTGCGAAGTGGAGGGACATGTTAAAATAATTGTCCATGCAAGTTGGTGCATTCGTTATTGTTAGATTGTGAAGTCTATCACTTAAACCATGATGTGCATGATTTCCCTATTTTTCAGCGCACACTCCAACAGAAGGTGTCCATGTAGTGTAAGATCTAAAAATCCCACACTCATGATACTGCTAACTAAAGATTGATTAATCACATCCAAGAAGCCATTGAGACGGGATTGTGCCAGACTAGTGTAGCGAGTGAATCAAAGGAACAAGAGGGCCATAATCATGAAGGGCACAACCATAAAGACAATATGAATGGAGGATTTCAAGGAGGATATAGAGGTTGAGGTTGTGGTGGTGGTAGAGGATGTTAGGAAATATATATTAGTGCTCCATTTGTATGGGTGAATAATAATTACATGTGTAATTATTATTATGATAAATTAGTGAAAGTACATTTACTATGTAAATGTAAATAGTAAATGTAAAATGTGGTTAGTATGTGGTAAGTTAGTAAGTTAGAATAATAAAACAATTAGTATTGTTTTATTATTATATTGGTGAGAGGTTGAAACCATATGGGTGTATGGTTGTATATGAAGACAAATGTTGTTGTAAGGATTGCTATTTTACATCTCCTATATAATGGAGTGTATTGAAATAGTGAATTAATGAAAATATAATATAGAGTTGTTGATTTCAATTATTGTCTGTGTATCTATTTCATGGATTCTTTGTATTAGATCAGATTAATTTCTACAGAGGATGGTTTGCATGAGGAACTTGTTATAATTATGGATCACTTGATCATTATCAACTAATTTCCCTTAGAATGCAGTATGTTCATCATGTAGGAAGCCACATAAGCTGGAGGATTGTTTGGATTTATATGAACATACAAGTAAAAATAATAAGAAAGAGAAGGGCACCGAGATGATCAAGGTGTAATCCGTGAATGTTGATAAATGGATGCATAAGAATATTGATATAGAGTTACAGCCCATGCTAGTTATGACGCGTGCCAAGGCACCATGTGTGCACGAGCCTTTAAAGGACAAGTCACTTATAACAAGGTAGGCAGTGATACATGCTAAGTATCTAAATGTGGCACATCAAAAGGAAGTATACCAGGAGATGGTGAGAGTAATTAGAGATTTGTGGGCTAAGATAGAGTGGTTAAAGGAATAGGTGTGCGCAAGAGAGCATGCAAAGAGTGTTGAGCTTCCGTAGAAGGATGTGGATGATTTGAAGGAGGTGTGTAGGATGTTATGCCAAGAAAATATCATTCCATTTCTAGGAGAATGTCTTCGAGAAAAATTATCATGCACATGAGTTGAGCACGAGAGGTAGATATTTCATGTTAATCTACCACCATAGGAACATGAATTTGACAAGGGGATCACACTTGACACAATAATTGATGGTTGGGTGGTAAGTAATATCTTAATAGATACAGGTGCTGAGGTAAATATACTCCCTTTGGAAGCATGGAATCAGATGGGAAGACCTATGTTACAACCATCTTTGAATGTGTTGCATATGGAAAAAAAACTAAGGCAATGCCTATTGGGGTACTAAAGGATGCATCTATTATCATTCAAGGGGCTAAGTTTACTGGTTATTTTGAGGTGTTAGAGCTTTCCGAAGTAGATAATTTCCCAACATTACTTGGGTGACCTTGGTGTTATGTGAACAATGTTGATTTGTGGTTCAATAAGAGATACATCAGTTTCGATAACAAAGAGGAATGTGTGATCATACCCTTGTTCGAGAAGAAGGAAAATCCTTATGTTGAGCCTTTGAGTGAGGAAGATCTTAATTGCATTTATGCTTAGATGGTGCACAATCCCAAGAATTTAGAACCATCAAAAGAAGGCATTCTTTAGTGGAAGGACATGTAGTCTGTAGGTGACACTACAAGTGTTTCTTGTGATAACTGGGCGCATGACATATCTGAAATGGTCAGACACAGAGTTAAAGGGTGAGTCACAAGGATGATCAGGCTGCACATGGTGAGGCACTTTGGCTCAGCTTAGGTACCAAGGTATACTAGTGAGGGGAAGCCTGGTACAATCTTGTGCTCTATGGAGACTCAGTGGTTGAATGAATGAGACATAAGGAATATGTTGGTTTATACCTTATGTGAGACAACAACACATTGGTGGGTGGTACATAGAGATAACCTCTTGGAGTGGCAAGAAGTGAGAATCACCTTTTACACTAGGTTCACTCAGAGAAATGTCGCTACACACATTTGTAAATTTCATGGCAAGGATTTAGCTTCACATCACGTCCATGAGTGTGAGAGATCATTAACACAGGGGCAGGAGGCCTTACTGCCATCACTTTGGGTACATAAGTTCTACTCTACCTTACGTGTATGCGTGCATGCTTGGTATGTTCATGTAGAACTTAAAAGGGAAACAAAAACATGGAAAGATTGACTACATGTATGATCCAAAATTTTGATTACTTTTCTACTAAGCCTTGAGTCTATGAAGCATTGCAGATAATGAAGCACATTACTTTGTGGGAAAGTGCGAAGGTAGAAGATCTCATGTTAGAGCTGTTTGGAGAACTTGATCTTGAGGCATGCCTTGATCTTGAAGAGAAAAAAGTGTTGGATGTGTGTGTCACTTGTGTTGTCATTGATGTTAAGTCCATTGATGTCACAATGGTCTAGGTGATCTAGGTATGTTGGCTAGTTGATCTAGGGGTCTCTAAAGGTGCATATGTGTGGCTTGAGTTTGTTAAAGGTGGTATGCAGGTCAAAAAAAATCTATGAAGTGAGTGATATGTGTTGTAAATCAAGAAAATGTGAAAATTCACTAAAAACAAAAGAACTGAAAGAAATATTGGAGCACTATGAGGTGGAAAAAGATGTGTATAAAGAGCTACAAGATACAAAATAGGTTCATGATAATGAAACAAGTCAATATGGAGCTTTCTCAAGCTAATCCACAAGCAAGCAAGGTGTGAAACGTTGACCCAGAGTGTGATGATGAAAACCAAACATGGTGTGATCATAGAATGATGATATATGGTGTGTAAAATGTCTCAAAATTAGTTATTGAAGTGTTTTAAGCACTTCTTCAAGTCAACATAGTTCACCAGTTGAGAATCAGAGACCAAAATGCACCTAGATGAGATGGGATGGAAAGATATAAGATTAACCAGAGAAAAATATCACTTGGAGATGTTATAGGGATGTGTCCTTGAGGTGTGATAAAAATTTAAGAAGCTGAGGATGGATATTTTGTAAGTTATGCAAGTATTTCAAAAATCCAGTTTTTCAAAGTATGCAAATTGAGCACCAAACTTCTTAGCAGTCAAGAAAAATTGTGGATACTCCTTTAGATAAATCATAAAATACAAAAAAGGATTAAATTAGGATAAAATTATGGTGCAAAAATTATTTTGGTGATTGATTAATTATTTTAGAAGTTTTATCCATTTTTGTGAGCATGTTTGTAACCTTCCAAACCCCAGTTTGGACTAGTTTTGGAAAATTGAGTGGGGTAGGTGTCTAAAATCAATTTTTTTTCTTGGAAATAAATTTTAACATGTAGATTAATCCTCAAGGTACACTTCCATGATATTTTTAGTTTATCGTGCTTGGTGGGCCCCACTGTAAAACATATGTTTTGTGAAGATTTTAGTGCATAGACAAATATTGCAAAGGAAAAAATTTTAAAATTTATTTTGGATGATTCATATAAGGTTATTTTGAGGCCCATGAATCCTTTTTTATCACTCATTTGAGATAATTTTTAGATACAACTCAGTTTTGGCCCTACTGTTCAAGCTAGCAAACTTGTGTGACTAGTTTTGATGATTTGAAGGTTTAATGATGCAAATGCTCATTCTTGTAGTGTAAGAAGTATGTGAACAACCCCTACAGGTCTAGCATGCCATATTTTGAATGTTGGTTTAGATAGAAAATACATTTCTTGTTTAAAGGTGATTGAGCCAAAATTGCTCTTTTAGGCCTATTTGAGAAGCATGTCTAAATGGGTATAAAGGTGAGACTTTATTCATTTTACCTATGATTCTGAATGCTTTAACATGTTTTATACATCCAAATTGAAGTGTTAGAGGTGATAGGTAGCCCTAAAAATTTCTTTTAAGGTGTTTGAACACAATGTATGGAAGACTAGTTTTTGTGTCTTCAAGACCAACCATATCAGTTACAGAGATCCAGATTTTTGAAAGCCTTATGCCATGAATTGGATCATTATGAGAAGTGGATGAGATATTAGACTTCATGATATTTCCATTTATAGGTTACTTTCCTCATGATGAATAGATGTGAGGTATGTATCGGCTCAATTCTTGAAGACCAATTTTAGAGATGTTGAAACTAGCCATCTAAGTCTTGCAAATTGGTGTTTCTTGGTGTCTTATGACATGAGTTGGCTCTTTATGGTAAAATTTAATGAAATTAAACATCCTAAGATTAATTTTTATATATTACGTGGGTCATGAAGATGAGTGGAAGTGTTCTAATTAGATGATTTTTCAGGACTATTTTGTAGAAGCTGATTTAGGAACACCTATGAACCTAAATGAATGTCTTGGATAATGTGGAAAGTATCTAAGAATACAATATCATTATTTTACTTGTTCGGACCATGTACCACTTGAATAAAAAAATTTAATACATGTGGAAAATATTGAGAGCTATAAGACAAAATAACGAGTGAGTTGAAGAGCCATGGTAAGTGAAAGTTCAAAGGTTATGTCCAAGAGTTATATTTGTTCATGTGAGCTCATTTTTGGGTTGGTTGTTTCTGAAAAGAAGATTTTTCTGCTGTTTTTGAGAAAGAGGAGAATATGGATGAACTGAAATAGAGATCACATTAGATTGATATAAACAACTAGGTGAAGAAGGTGATCAAACATATATTATATGAATGAAGTTTGAGTTGTTGCTCAACATTTCGGGAGTGAGTGCTTCCTAGAAAGTGGGTTCTTGCCAAATTTATCAAGTGGGTTCTTCAAAGTGAGTGGGTGTTTACAATAAAATGAAACCATTATAACTGTATAGGAAATTTTTCCAAGTTAGTTCTTTGGTTCTAGTGGGTTATTATCCCTTGATGGTTTTCCCACATTAAATCTTGTCTCCTCATGTGCTTATGTGTGTTTGTTGATCTTTCTCTTTCTTGGTTGGATTCTCATGTATCTCATGGTTAACATAGTTAAGTTTGGTTGATTGAATTATTGAAAATTACATCAAATTTTATCAATCATTGATTCACCCCCCTCTCAGTGCGTAGAGTTTCTAACAATTGGTGTCAGAGCAGGTTATCTTTGTACAAGTTTAACAACTTAAGAGAAGGTCCTTAAGGCACAAGAATGGATGATCAAGCTGATATAGTGCTGAAGAATAGGTATGAAATTTCTCAAGCATTGGTTTTTGAATTGAAAAAGGAAATCAAAATCCATGATGCTAATCATTTACATGAAGTAAATGAAATGTCCTCGTATGTTGAAAATACATCAAAGGATTTGAGGGAAAAAGAATATTCTTGTCTCAAACTTGAAAAAGAAACAAATAATTTGAAGGTTGAATTAGATCAAGTTTTAAGAAAAGTGAATGAGTTGATAATTAAACAAACACATCCTAGTGATAAGATGAGTGTATAACTAAAAAATGAAGCATGTCAGACTGAATCTAGACATAATCCTAGCCATGAGTCATTTCAATCAGCCACCCAAGCCAAGAGTAAATAATGGGAAAACTAAATGCAGAAATAAAGACTCTAAGAGAGGAGTTATATCAAGCAAATCAAAGGAAATTGAAATCTAGATAAATCTATGCTTCTTTTCAAGGATGTTTTGAGATCAAGAAGGAAAAAAAAGAGTACAAGAAGACCATCAGGAAGCCAAATGCAAGGATATTACTAGGTAAGTTTCATGGATTTTTTTTCATGTAATATGTTTGGGCATAGAGCTAGAGATTGTAGAATAAAGGTAGATGAAGATCATTCATGGAGAGATTGTATGTTTCAGTATGAGAAGAACATAGTGTGCTTTAATTGTCAAAAGAGAGGTCATATTGCTCAATACTGTCTCCATGATCCATTCAATCAAAATTGGGGGCATGAAGGGGCTAGAAGAAAGAACTATGTTGTTTTCTTCAATTTTTATGAGTAAGGACACTTTACTAGACATTTTCACAAGTCTCTTGGATATAACAACAAGCTATATACACCTAATAAACAAGGAAAAAATATTTTCAAGGTGAAGGTAAGTTCCAAGGATGAAGCCAAGTCAATAAATGATTGAAAGAGGTATTGGAAAGAAGAATGCAAAATACATATATAAAGTCAAGAACACTAACTCTAATTTGAAAAGGTCAAGAAGGATAAAGAAACAACATGGGCAGATAATGAAGAGATAAGACAAGAAAGAAAAATTATAGGAGAAGAAATATCAAGCCAAACATCAAAAGGTGATGAATTCTAAAAGGTAAGAAGTAAGTCATCATGTTGCTTTGATGAATTCTTAGTATTTTGACATGATCTAAGAAACATGATATACCTTCTCTGAGATTCTAGGAGGTATATATTCATGAAGGAATCACTTTGAGTGAAATTTCCTCTCCATGATGTTCTTAAGAAAGCAATTGTTAAAAGGTATGTTAATGAATTCATCTCTAATGTCCAGGTGTATGAGTTGTGAGTACAAGTTGTATGGTTGCTCCATATATCCATCCATGCTGGATAGAGTTATAAATAAGTCACATCGAAGGAAATATGTAGTGTTTCAAGTTAAAGGTTTTTCACATGGAGTTGATCAAGTACTTGCATTCAAAAAGCTATTCTTAACAGCTGAGATTTGAGTCTGATAACCAGTCAAATTTTTTCAGTATGAAGACCATCTCTTGAAGGGGCTGTGAAAAACTTGCAAGGAAACCTACAAAGAAGAAAGAAAATTAGTAAGTAAAAGGATTATAAAAGACTCTGTTTTAGGTATTTTTGTATGACTGTGCAAAAACAAGAACGGACTCCAAGAGAGATGTGTGGGATAGTCATATTAGTTTTTGGAGCATTTAGTAAAAGTGATGAGCCATGGAATAAATCTTTCTTTCTCTACATTGTCCTATGATAATTTTTTAGGGTATCAAAAAGGAAAAATTCAAGGTATACTCAAAATTATTTATGAAAAATGAAATTCTTCAAAGTAGGAGACTCAGACAATTGAGAAGAATGTGTGAGTGGATGTCATTTTGATAGTTAGAATGTGAAGTGAACTTTTTATAAAAGATGAAAGTATTAAGGGGAGGAAACTAAATGTTGTGTAGAGCTATGTTGAAGAGCTCAAAGGATGTAAAACATGTTCTCAACATCAATTCAAATGCTCAATGTGCCCCTAAAGCATGTGTCTAGGCTAACAAGTATTGTACAATCATTACGTGTGATATTGTACAATGTATTTTTTATTTTTTGGTAGTAAATAGATCTTATTCAAGATTTCTAAGTGATTGGAAAAGGTGGAGAAAGTCATCACAATTCTACAATAATTTGAATTTCTAAACTTCATGTAAAAATGAGCAAGATATTGATTTTTTGTGGTCTCGGGTTCTCACAGAGTTTGTAACCATGATTCTAGGGCTTGAATTACCTTTATCTTGAAAACTCAAAGTTCCTCCAATGAGAAATCCCAAAAAATTGTGGAGACCTCTATTTTGAAGGAAAAAAAATATTTATAAAAGGTTTGGATCAATCTCATCAAGGATTTGAAGAGAATTTGATGACTATTCACATAAAAAACTGTACACTTTGACTGTACACGCAGTTTATGCTCTCCAAGTGCAAGGGTTTTAGTATTTGTTCCTTGAATTGTCAAGTAATGGTCTCAAAGCATGGGGAAAGTCTCTTGGATGTTGAAATTGATCTCATATTCATTTGAAATCATGTACAATCATAAACTGTGTTATTGCAAACATTCTGCAGACACTTTGTAAGGTTTGGCAATGTTTCTAATGCAAAATGGGTGAAGGTAAGTGTATTATCAATTCTTGAAAAAGCCTTAACAGCTAAGGATTATTTCAAGAAAAATCCTTACCCATGTCTACTCTTTGTAGTCAAGTGTTAATGTTCAAATCTTGTTTCTCAAAAATTGCGAACAACTGAAACGGTTCTTATGGTATCTAGAGAGTTCTCGGTGTTTGTAGAGCTTTAAGATTTAAGATTATCTTATTCAAAGTTCTTGGATCCATGTTGAAGCTCAAAATACTCTAAGAAGTTACAATTTTTCATGTCTCCTTTCCTACCTCAAGCTAAGAAGATGGAGAGACACTTGTTTGTCTCTATCAAACAATGTGTGCTAAGTCTAAGGTCTTTTTATCTTACAAGGTGTAATATAAAGAGATAGTGAGGGTAACTGTCAGTTGTTTCTCTTATAAAGGAATATGTAGAAACTTATCTTAATGATGTTGAAGGAATTTGAATAGACTAAGAATAATTTTGGTGTAAATTGTTCATGTAGGCATGTAGAAAGAACAAAAACCATGACTGAGACTACATTGTGAGCAAGAGTTTAATTAAGGACTTAGAGAGAGTAAAGATGAAGAATAGTTTCTTAAAAAATTAATATCAAGTTGAAAATCCTAGCTTAGGAACAAATTTGGATGAATCACCACTTTTTTTTGAGCTATTAATAGAAAATACCATTTAGAATTGAAAGAGAAGGGAGTTATTTGTTTGAGAAATTGGGACAAGGTATTAGAAACTCTCAACAGAGACTATACTTGAAGTGAGGTTCCATGAAGTAATTCAGGAGCATATGAAATAATTTCTTAGAATAAGAAAATGTGAGGTTCTATGAAAGCATCTAGGTGCCCT
Source organism: Taxus chinensis (assembly GCA_019776745.2). NCBI lineage: Eukaryota > Viridiplantae > Streptophyta > Pinopsida > Cupressales > Taxaceae > Taxus > Taxus chinensis. The sequence goes on from CM034151.1 coordinate 167,999,315, forward strand.
AAAAGTGAAGAGCATAAAAATAATGTAGACATGAGAATTTATGAACTTAGAACTATTGAAGATCATTTCTTTGAAGATAAAGAAGCCAAGTTTAAAGCACAATTTCATACTTGAAGCTCTAAGCTTAATTGTGCAAGTAAAAGCTCTATCAAATAAGAGTATAAATGAAACATCATGACTATGAAAGGAGTCTAAGGACAAGAAGGGTAAGATATAGTCCTTTACTAATTGAACCAGACACTATGGTTTGTTTAAATAAATAAACTAATTATTGACAACAACTTAAATAGCTTAGAAAGTTATTGAAATGAATGAAATAGTAAACAGTTAGGGTTTGAGTTTATGAGAAGGAGTGTCATATGGATGAAGGCAATCTTGCATAATTAAAAAAAAATTGATCAGGTAATCAGAAAGAAGTGTATGGATGTGAAAGGAAGAACATTGAAGATAACACACAAAAGTTGCATAACCAAGAAAAGTGATACAAGAACAAATACAACAAACCTATAGATGGTAGTTTGTGAGGGTTTACTTGAATAGAGATCACATGATAATGTAAACTATTTGCAACCTTATCAAAGCATGATACAGTTTTGATAAAACAAGTGAAGGAAGAGAAAGGATATTTCAACTATTAAAGTGATATATGAGACCTGATTGAATCCATTCAAATTATTTTTAACTTGGATAAGAAGTAAATTGTGCTAGGAAGTGTTCAAGAGGTACTATTGAGTACCTCCACACTCAGTAGTTGCAAATTGTCTCATCTTTCTAGACGTTTACTTCATCCTTTCACACAACTAGGGGACTAATTTAAAGTTCTTGAACACACTGAACTCTGACTATGGAACCATGTATGAATGCATTGAGTGAAGAATGATTGATCTTTATCAAGGTTAGTGATCATGATGACTAATCTAAAGAAAGTTATGAAGGATAAGGGTTTCAAAAGTGTGATGTAGATATGTGGCAGAAGTGTTGTGAACTATTAATACATCTTACAGGTATGAAAGGTGCTCAGAATACAACAAAGTATTGTGATGTCTCAGATATTCAAGTAATATGTAAGATTTAAGACTGTGTACAGTGCGTAGGGCATGAAAGGTACCTATGAGATGATAAAATCCTGGAGTATGAAAATGTTGAGCTTAAATAGATGGAATTTTTGGTCTATAGTTATCACAATGTGTATAAAGGTTTGTTGTGTCAATATATGTCCATACAAGTATGAGGTCAAGTAAAATGAGTTCATAGTGCTTTGAGTCTGTAGTAATCATCTATACATTGCAAGTCATAAGGTCATAAGTTTGTGTCAAAAGTATGTATTATATCTTTTTGGTCCCATGTGCATTAAAATTTTAAAGGTTGATAACCCATTAAGACACTTCTAGGAAAAGGAAACATGAAAATGTCCTAGAGACCAACTAGGAGGCAGTGAATTAGAGTGATTTGAAGGTGTGTTTATGTGTTCATGGTACTAATTTGTGTCTACAAGTGGTGATTCAATCAAATTGGAAGCTATGGGTGTGTATGCAGCTGTGAAGCTCTCAGAAGCTATGTTGCAAGGAGACTGATCTCAGAAGTATGAAATAATGATACACAGTGAAGTGATCGTATATATTATCTAATTTGATAAGATTTTGTAGGAAACTGTGATAAGGTTCAGGTATGCTAAAACTAAATATCAAGGTTGATATAAGTTTGTATAGGGAAAATGGAGTCAGTTTTCTTCAAACAAGTAATGAAAACACCAAGTTTTATATGAAGCCAAGAGTGGAGACCACAAGAAGCCAAGAGTTTGAAAAAGAAACTAGTCAAACTTGACTTTTTTCTATCAAAGGAGGTTGTCAAGCTTAGGGGAATCCTGATATAGGCTGAGATACATCTTCTTTAAGTAGATATTGAGCAATAAACAGTAAGGTCTTAGACAACGCAGTAAGATTTGCAAATTTTTCCATAACTTCTGGAATTGCACAAGCTTAAAGTATGATGAATGGTCAAAGTGAGAGCAAGTAAGAGGTATACAATCTGAGGGGGAGCATGTAACTGTTCACACTAGGTATATAGACCTCATATTTTGTTGGTAGGAACCAAGAAAAGAGAAATCATCAACTAAGGGGGAGCTAGTTTCTTAATTAAGTTATTTGTTCATTCTTTGTTGTTTTTTTTTGGTCTTGATTATCATTAAAAATCATGTCAAGTCAATGCATGCCTTTGTCATAAATGTCAAAGGGGGAGAAGTGTGTCAAGAAACATGAAAATGAGGTCATTAATGTGTATGTATTCATAGTTGCCATAAATGTTTATAGGATGGTTGCCATCAATGACAAAGGGGGAGTTTGTTGGATGTGTGTGTCACTTGTGTTGTCATTGATGTCAAGTCCATTGATGTCATAGTGGTCTAGGTAATCTATGTATGTTGGTTAGGTGATCTAGGTGTCTCTAAAGGTGCATATGTGTCGCTTGAGTCTCTTAAAGGTGGTATGAAGGTCAAAAATAGTCTATGAAGTGAGTCAGAGGTGTCAATGAGTCTTTAACATGTCCTCATGGTCCAGTCATTTATGGTTCAATTCAAGTCATTCTAGGCCTTGTCCTAATATAAATATATGGTGTAAATCAAGAAAATGTGAAAATTCACTCAAACCAAAGCAGGGAAATCAATATTGGAGTACTACGAGGTGGAATAGGAGGTGTAGAAAGAGATAAAAGATACAAACCAAGTTTATGAGACTGAAATAGGTCAGTATGGAGCTTTCTTAAGCCAATCCACAAGCAAGCAAAGTGTGAAATGTTGACCCAAGGTGTGATGATGTAAACCAAACATGGTGTGAACATGGAATGATGATATATGGTATTTAAAAGGCCTCACGGGTAGCTATTGAAGTGTTTGAGGCACTTCTATAGGTCGGCATAGTTTAACTATTGAGAATCAAAGACCAAAGGGAACCTAGATTAGAATCAAAGACCAAAGGGAACCTAGATGAGATGGGATGGAAAGATATAAGATGAACCAGAGAAAAATATCACTTAGAGATGTTAGAGGGATGTGTACTTGAGGTGTGAGAAAAATTTCAGAAGCTGAGGATGGATATTTTGCAAGTTATGCAAGTATTTTCAAAACTGGGTTTTTCAAAGTATGTAAATTGAGAACCAAACTTCATAGCATTCAAGAAACATTGTGGAGCATCCTTTAGATGAGTCATAAGAGAAAAAAATGGATTAAATTTTGATAAAATTATGGCACAAAAATTATTTTGGTGAATAGTTAATTATTTAGAAGTTCTATCCATTTTTGTGAGCATGTTTGTAGCCCTTCAAACCCTAGTTTGGACAAGATTTTGAAAATTGAGTTGGGTAGGTGTCTAAACTCAAATGATTTGTTTGGAAATATATTTTAACATGTAAATGACTCCTCAAGGTACATTTCCATGATATTTTTAGTTCATGGTGCTTAGTGGGCCCCACTGGAAAACAATTTTTTGTGAAGATTTCATAGCACAGACAAATCCTGCAAAGGAAAAAAATTCTCAAATTGATTGTGAATGATTCATATAAGGTGATATTGAGGTCCATGAATCATTTTCAATCATTCCTTTGAAATTTTTTTGAGATACAACTCAATTTTTACCCTACTATTCAAACTAACAAGCTTGTGTGACTAGTTTTGATGATTTGAAGGCTTAATGATGCAAATGCTCATTATTGGGGTGTAAGAAGTATGTGAAAAACCTATATATGTCTTTTGTGACATATTTTAAATGTTTTTTCAGCTATAAAATTAATTTCTTGCTTAAAGGTGATTGAGCCAAAATTGCTCTTTTAGGCCTATTTGAGAAGCATGTGTGAATGGGTATAAATATGAGACTTTATCCATTTGAAATATGGGTATGAATGTTTGAACATGTTTTATACATCCAAATTGAATTGTTAGAGGTGATTGGGATATCTGAAAATTTATTTGAAGGTGTTTTAACACAGTGTATGGAAGACTAGTTTTTGTGTCTTCAAGACCAGCTAAATCGACTGCAAAGATCCAATTTTTCGGAATCATTATGCCATGAATTGGATCAATATGAGAAGCAGATGAGATATTAGAATTTATGAGATTTACATTGATAGGTTGTTTAACTCATGATGAATATATTTGAGGTATATGTATCAACTCAATTCTTGAATACCAATTCTAGAGATGCTGAAACCATCCAGACAAGTCTTGAAAAGTGGTGTTTTTTTTGTGTTTTTAGCCTTTAGTTGAATCTTTATGGTAAATTTTAAAGAAATTAGAAATACTAATCTTCATTTTATATATTACTCGGGTCATGAAGATGAGTGGAAGTGGTCTGATTAGATGATTTTTCATGACTGTTTTGTAAAAGATGATTTAGAAACACCTATGAGCCTAAATGAATGTCTTGGATAATGTGGAGAGTTTTTAAGAATACAATATCATTATTTGAATTGGTTGGACCATGTACCACATGAATAAAAATATGGAATACTTGTGGACAAGTTTGAGATCTAGAAGACAAAGTAATGAGTGAGTTGAAGAGTCATGGTAAGCGAAAGGTCAAAGGTCATGTCCAAGAGATATATTTGTTCATGTGAGATTTTTTTAGAGTTGGATGTTTTTGAAAATAAGATGACTCTTATTTTGTTCAGAAATAGGAGAAGATAGGTGTGATATAAGCAACCAAGTGAAGAAGGTGATCAACCATATATTGTATGAATGAAGTCTGAGTTGTTGCTCACCACTTTGGGAGTGGGTCCTTCCAAGAAAGTGGGTGCTTGCTAAGTTTCTCAAGTGGGTGATTGAGTTTATACTAGATTGGATGCTTTAGATTTGGAGTGGGTGCTTCAAAGTGAGTGGTTTCTCACCATATAGTGAAACCATTGTAATTGTATATGACATTTGTTCAAGTTAGTTCTCTGGTTCTAGTGTGTTTTTGTCCCTTGGTGGGTTTCCCATATTAGATATTGTCTCCTCATGTGTTCATGTTTGTTTTCTGATCTTTCTCTTTCATGTTTGAATGTTCATGTCTGTCATGATTAACACAATTAAGTGTGGTTGATTGAATTATTGAAAATTACATCAAATTTTATTAAGCGCTGATTCACCCCCCTCTTAGTGCCTAGAGTTTCTAACAAGAAGAGTTACAAATGGGTCACGCTTAGAGAGAGAAATAGAATGGTAAATTGATCTGTATAATTGATCAAGAGGAAATTTACAGCTTGGATGTTAGCCACACTGAAGTTGCACGTGAGGTAATGGATTTTGAATATGAGAAGGCACATTCATACCATGCTCCTATGAAGATCAAGAAGGTTAACATTGGTATTGAGGATGAGCCCAAGGAGACCATTATTGTGATTAATGGTCAGAGCAGGAAGTAGCAAATATTATTGAGCTCTTAAGTGAATTTCAAGACTTATTCCCACAGGAATATCATGAATTGAAAGGTGTGCATCCTTCTTTAGGTGAGATGAAGATTAAGCTGAAAGAAGGTGCACGCCCAGCTAGGAAGAGACCTTATAGGATGAATTCTAATCTACGTGTGAAGGTGAAAGAATAAATTAATAATATGCTCAAGTCTGGAATTATTGAGCCTATTGAATAATATGAATGGGTCAGCCCCATGGTTATAAGTATTAAGAAGGATGGCAGGATATAGATTTGTCTAGATTATTGGGAGCTCAATGCTTCATGTATTATAGATCCTTTTCCTACCCCTTTCATAGAAATCCTTGAAGGATTTGTTGGGTGTGAGATATATTATTTTATAGATGGATTTTCAAGTCATCACCAGGTGTGCATCGATAAAGAAGATTAGGAGAAGACTACTTTCATCACTAAGTTGCATAGCTTTGCATATAAAGTTATGCCTTTTGGATTGAAAAATGTGCCAGCAGTGTTTTCGTGCATAATTATGTAGGTATTTCAAGACTTTATTCATAAATTGTTGCAGGTATATCTGGATAATTAGATACTCTATGGCTTAGTCAAGGATCATTATGATAACTTAAGGCTCATGTCTAAGAGGTACATGTAGTTGAACATCTCTTTTAACATTAAGAAGTGCATCTTTGTTGTACCTTTTGACACTTTACCCGGGCACATCATTTGCAAAGAGGGATTATTGGTAGACCCAGCCAAGGTAGCATTAATATTGGGATTAAAAGAACCTACCAATCAAAGTGAGGTGTGTAGATTCTTGGTACACATGTGAAACTACAGGAAATTTATTAAAGGCTATGCAAATATTGTCAAACCCTTGGAAGAATTATTAAAAGCTAAAGGGAAATTTTACTGGGGTAACGCACAACAGTAGGCATTTTAGACACTAAAGGAAAGATTAACTACTACACCTATTTTATGTTTTCCTTTGTGGGATAATTCCTTTTATGTCCATGTTTATGCCTATGGCATGGTGACTGGAACAACGTTGGCATAACCAAGGGAAGCAATTATGGATCATTTGATTTGTTTCCCAAGCAGTAAGTTGACACACGCAGAGTAGAATTACACAACCACTAATCCTGAAGCTTTGTCTATGATCTACACATTACATAATTTAAGATAATACTTGTTGGTAACTCCATTTAATTTATATACATATCATATGGTGCTCAAGTACTTGGTCAAAATGGATACTTTTGTTTCAAGAATTTGAATTTATAGTTGTTGTGAAACCAGGAAAGAGAAATTCAATTCCTGATCATTTATCATGGATTAATTTTGGTGAAGACACACAGAGTATTAAAGATATTATGCTTGATGCATAGTTGTTCAAATTAAATCACTCACCCAAAGAATTAGAGGATATTACAGTCTTTTTGTGCACTGGATAGTAACCTGAAGGAATGAAGACCTTAGAGAAGAAAAAACTTGCAATACATACAACGCCTTATCAGTTGTTTGACAGAGATTTGTACAAGTTGGTCCATGATGAAGTATTGTGTTGTTGTGTTCTAGCCATTATGGAGGATTCTCATGGTGGGATCACAAGAGGAAATTATGTTGGTGATACTACCATGAGCAAGATTATAATGGTTGGACTTTGGTGTGAGACCTTGTACAAGGATACCAAGGATTATGTGAAGGCTTGTGATAATTGTTAGCACCTTGGAAAACCTAGACATAGAGATCCGATGTTTCTTCAACCTATTGCAAGCGCAGAGCCATTTGAGAAATAGGCTATTGACTTTGTAGGTTTTATTTTTCCACCCGCACAACAAACTGACGTGCGATATATTATTACTTGTATAGATTATTTGACAAGGTGGACTAAGGAGGCACCTACAAAGGATTGTACCGTAACTACAACAACAATATTTTTATGGAAAAACATTATTAGCATGTATGGATGCCTTTTGAGATTAAAAAGTAATTGAGGAACTCATTTCTTAAATGAGACGATAAGGATCCTATTAGCAGATTGTATAGTGGTGCACCATAAAACTACTCCTTATCATCCTCAGGATAATGGTATTGTAGAGGATTTCAACAAAAAATTGTGATGTTGGAAAACATATTGGGATGATAAATTTTGAGCTATCCTTTGGTCCTACATGATAACTTATAAAATATCGAACAAAGCAACACCATTTCAGTTGGTGTTTGGTGAAGAAGCTGTATTACTTGTAAAATTAATGTTACCATCCCTGATTATTGCACATATAGGTGGATTATATGATGAACAAGTTGTTGAAGAGTGCATTGATAAACTAATGAAGATAGATGAGAGGCATGTCATTGAACGTTCGAGCTAGATGATGAGGCCATAAATTAGCCATAATTTACCATTATTTTGTCCTTCCAAGTTACCTTCAAAAGTGGATTTAAATATAATATAGGAACTTATAGTTTGCTTAAGATAGAGTATAGGATATATATCTTGTTCATTCTTTATAAATATTTTTTAATCTATTTTTTTGACTAATCCTATTGATTATTTGGGAAAAGATGCAAATTCTTGTGTATGCAGGCCATAAAGGAAAGATAATGCTAGTATTGAGAAAAGTGGAATTTATCATGAATAGTACATTTAAAATCATATCTGATTTCATATTCAGATTCCTCTCAAAAAATTATGCAAGTTCAAAAAAATAATCATCTCAATCTGAGGTTGCATGCAAAAGTTATAGTTGTTTTAAGTTAGCTGCAGAACTCACAGAGTTAGTTCTGGAACTCACATAGTTAGGTCCAGAACTTACAGGTTTAGTTCTGGAACTCACATATTTAGTTCCATAACTTGTATCAATTGAATGAGAGTTATTTCTAGAAATTTCAATTCATGGACAAATTAGATTTAGTTCCGGAACTTGCAGATTTAGTTTCGGAACTTGCATAAAAGGAATGATAGTTTTTGAGGGATTGAGAAAACTCAGAGATTCCAATGGGAAATTTGAGAGAGGTTTTTGTTCATATAATTTTTTTAACAAAAATCTCATTCAGATTTTCTACATGTTTTACCAATGAAGAGAGATCTAACTTTTAGTGAGTTTCAGTATGAGGAAACATGTATCAGACCAGCACTAAAAGTTCCATAAATAGAAATAGAAAATTCAAATGGAAAATATGAGAGAGGTTTTTGTTCATAGAATTTTTTTTAACAAAAACCTCATTTATATTTTTACAAATTTTACCAATGAAGAGAGGTCTAATTTTTAGTGAGCTGTAGTCCGAGGAAACGTGTATCAAATGAGCACTAAAAGTTCCATAAACAAAAACAGAAAATTCAAATGGAAAATATGAGAGAGGTTTTTGTTCATAGAAATGTTTTTAACAAAAACATCATTCAAATTTTCTACAGGTTTTACCAATCAAGAGAAATATAACTTTTAGTGAACTGCAGTCCGAGGAAAAAGTGTATTTGACAAGCGTCAAAAGTTCTACAATCAAAAATAGTAAAGTCAAATGGAAAATCTGAGAAAGGTATTTGGTGAAAATCATATTTTGAGGGAAATCCTCCTTCCAATAATGTAGAGCAATAAAATCATTATGATTCTTGTTACCGAAAAGCAAGGAGAATATTTGGGAGCAAATCTTCCTAAAATAAGTGAGATAAGATTTGACTTCAATAATATATCTTTCTACATATTTTGTGGAGATGGAGATCTTAGTTGTTAGGATTGGAATAAAGATAAGATCAGATTTTATTTCCTAAAATAAGGAGTTGGTTGGATTCATGAATTATAAATGCAACCTTCCACACTTAGATATGTAATGCTTTTCTCCAAAGAAATAAAGATCTATTCTTTCCTCTCAAATATTATGTAGTTTTGAGATCTCAAAAGTATGATTTAAATTCTCTTCCAAGGAATGAGCTAGCCACTCATTCCAAGGAATATGGATATGTGTTTTTATGTTTATGTTTATTCATTTGTCTTTAATTCATTCTGTTGTATTTTTTTTTATCTTTGTATTGTGAAAAGTTAGTTTGTTGTAAACCTACATGTGTTTCGTTCAATTATGTTTATTTTTAATTCAGAAATTTCAATTTATGCAAGTGTGATTTCCTTTATGCAAGCATGTCTTTATATTCATGCAAATGTGATTTCCTTTATGCAAGTGTGTTTACAATTCTGCAAGTGTGCTTTTAAATTTCTGCATGTGTGATTTATTTTATGCAAGTTTGGATTGTGTTTAAAGGATTTGTTTTCCAAATATTCTTCTCTTAATGCATACAGCTTTTGGACACCAACCTGGATTGACATTTTTAATGGTGAGGATTGACGACCCTCATCACTAGAAGACCAAGAAGGCAAGATAGAAGGCATTGTATGATTAACACATTAGGAACAAGATGTTTGCATTTGGAAATACGACTCCAAGTTTGCATGCCACCCAGGGAAATTGAAAGTGCATTGGTTGGGACCTTTTATAGTAACCAAGATACTCGAATTAGGTGGTGGATGACACCATGTTACCTAGTTACTTCAATGGAAGTAGGTCGAAGCCCCACTATAAATAAGTCTTCTTCGTGTTTGTAATAAGGTAGTATTGCCACTTAGATTAGATTTCCCTTTTATGTGTTTATTTTCAATTGTTGTTATGATTTGTTATTTTTTATTTCCTTGTTTTGTTGTAATAAGTGCGCTTACATGTAGGTAGTTGATTACTATCTATTGAGTTCATGTGTAGAGGACCACACATAATTTTAGTCTAGGGTGAACCAAGTGCAAGTGCGTAAAATAAAAATAGTGTGGGGTTGGTGAGTTTTAGGTTGTTCTCTGGAAGATTGGTGCAGAAGAAAAAGGTGATATAGGTGCTAAGGTTGATGGTAATAATAAGGAAATTGCTCAAATGAAGACCACCAATAAGAAAAGGATCACGTAGGGTAATGCGAGGTAGGCAACGACATGATGGACTACTTGGCATAAGGCACAAAGGATTATGTACTTTGGCACATGAAGGCACATGAAAGGAAGTATGTGGTATGAGAAGTAGTGCGGCATGCCAGAAGGTTACAACTAAACGTGTGAGAAAAAAGTAGCGACAAGCACATGAAAAGTGAAAAAGTGCAAGTAAATCTAGGTATAGTGGTATGTAGAGCAATTAATGTGGGAAATTTTCAAAAAATCTACAAAAGGAATGCAAGCGTACTCATTCTTACCTTGCATATTTGAGTGTTCGATCCTTTGGAGAGTGATTGAAGAACTCATGAGTGCATAGTGTGAGTACATAATTGAATTGATCAATTCTAACGAGAATTTGGCACAAATAGTAGTGGATCTCCTTTGTGGGAAGTGTTAGAGCAAGGGTAAGGAGTGAGAAGAGGTGAATCGAGGCTCGAGGGTTCAAATTTAAGAGTTAGGTTTGGAGAATATGCAGCTAGGGCATATGAGTTCAAAGAACTAGAGTCAACAAAAGGTAGAGAGTTGCATGAGAAGGAAGTGGTAAGTCACTTGAAATTAGGGCACATTATCAGTTGAGAAAAGTCAATAATTTATTAAATGGCACCAAGGAAATCCGTAACCAATAATAAGGAACCCATCATAGAGGAAGTGCTAGAAGAGTGGTTCGCAGAAATGTAGTTTCTAGGTGAGGTCATTGAGGAAATACCATGGATGTCTCAGTTGAAAAAATATAAGATAATTGATCTTAATCATCGTACAAAGAATAATTTTAAATACATTGATGAAGATACCATGGTTAAGACTAACCATAGGACTGCATATGGGAAAAGGGTTTATTACGATTCGGTGCACAAATTTTTGGAAAGTGTTGGAGTACTTAAGCTGTATGAAATGCCTTTCTTTGGGAAACTAGAACATATGTACCAATGGTTGGTATCAAAATTCCATGAGAACTATTTGTACTTTGCAGGAAGAAGAATGAGACTTATAAGGAAGTTGATAGACAAAGTTTCTAGTTTACACAGCTCTAGGTGTGACATAGAGCTAGACTTGGATGATGAGGTAGGCGTAGAAACTACATAAGTCTCATTGAATTACCATAAAGGGGGTCATGCAATGGATGTATATAATATTGAAGAGCGTGCTACATGAGTGGCTACACGCTTGGTAAGCTGCAAGTTAGGCACATCTGAAAGGTGGAAGAAGGTGAACAATCATTGGTTCCACATCACACATAAGATGGTGAACAAGACATATTACAACATCAAATAGTACATCATAGAAAGAATTATTGAGGAGGTGCATGTGCAGACAGATAAAGGTGAGAAAATCACTCGGGGCACAATTTTTCTTCTTTTGATATTTTGTGAGAATTGTGTACCCAATGGTCCTAAGGAGAATATGTGGGTGTATCCCTTGGAACATAATTCACCAGACTAGAGGTTTTCCAAATCTACTTGCAAGGGTAATATTTCGGTTGCCTACAAAAAACACATGGATAAATGGTACAGAAGGATGCGTGATGCTTTTGAAGGAGAATGTCATATCCCAAGAGAATTGTCTATTGTTTTGGATGGACAAGAGGAGTTTGCAGCTTATCAACATTTCTATTTAGGTAGTTTCTTTATAAAGACTAGGGAGAATATCCCATGGTGTAAGTTATCGTTCATGTTTACTGCATGCTATTTCAAAGACTCTTTCAACAGGTTGTATAATGCAAAGAAGCTGAGATTTGATGAAAACAAAGTGGAAGCAGATTATCATATTTTGCACAAGACTTATGTCTACCCCAACAAGGAGGCCTATGAAGAAAAGATGGAGTCACATAGTATTGATATTACTCTTGTATCTATGGCATTTGGGAAGAAAAAGGCCACGCGTATATATGTTTATCTTAGGTCGAGGTTCCATGATGGTAAATAAATTGTTGGGGAAGACTTGCCACTTCTAAACCCTCCCAAGGGTAAGAATATTGTACGTATAATAATGTCGCATGATGTTACACCTCCTAAGAAAGAAGTGGAAGAAGTGAATATTGACCTCAAGGCAAAGGAGACAGAGAAAGAGGATAGTGGCATGCTAGACCAGGGCAGAAGAAAATTGTGAGGATGATGCAAGGATCCAAGTGCTAGCGTAGGGACCTCAAAGATATTGAGAAGGTCATCGAGAATATCTCCTACCAAACCAATCCCAGAGAAGGGGAAGAAGAGAATCCATAAGTATTTACCTAAGGATGATAATGAGGAGGAAGGGTTGTTAGATGACATTGTACACAATACAGAGTCACTTCCTTTTGTCAATATGGGAGAAGGAGATGAGTACAAAGAATATGAGACCCATTAAGATGAAGAAGTACCCATCAGGCATGAAGAATAAGGTACCACTAGGGGGAATGAAGAATGAGAATAGAGTGTAGGTGAACCATCAGTTAACAGGGGGCGCTTAGGAGAAAAGGGAGTGGGCACGGTCTCAAGCATGAAAACTCATATTCCCAATGGTAAGTAAAATGATAGGAAAAAGGGAGAAGAAGTGTTCCAAACACCAGACTTGGGGTATGTCAATGACCCTACTAAGATTATTCATGCAAGGTTCTAGAGTACGCTTGCCATAGAATAACTATATGGATGGGAGATGTTGAATCTTGAAGGTGCGAACATGCACACTAGAAAACAATTTTCTTGGAGTATGCAAAAGCACATAGATAAACCCAAGTTCGTTGTGAGAGAGAAAGCATGCATCAAGCGTGGGATGAAGAAAACGCCCTAAGAGATACATGTGATAATCAAGCCCACAAAATTTACAAATGAACATGCTAGCAATGTCTTAACGAAGATAGTAGCAGAGGTCGCTCACATAAATCTAGATAAAATGGCCACCCTTAGATCCTTAATAGAGGATAAAAAGAATAATTAAGAGGAATTCCAATGACTAACAAAGGGGAAGAGAGAGCAGAGCACAAGGAAAGGGATGTATTAGATATGGCTGAGCAGATAGGAGAAGAAATATTGGAAGTGCACCCTCAGTATGAGGATAAAGTGTCTGGAATGTTTCCCTCCACATTAGAATAGTTACAGTGTTTGATACATTTCCTATTTAAATAAAAGACAAGTGTGCAGATGCCAAGTGGAAGGGATATAACTATAGAGAATGAACAAAATAAAAATTTTGTAGCGCAAAAAAAATTGTAGAATATGATGCCATGATACAAACATTGAAGGATGAACTAAAGAAGGTAGGTTGGGAATTAATCAACTACCAAGATATAAAACAAAGCCTTAAAGCATATACACTCCAAAAGGATAATTACGCCCTTCCAACCAAGAGATATGAGTCTCTAGGGAGAGAAGAGAAAATAAAAATGATTGCAAAGAAGCGTGACATGCTTAAGACAGCGAGGGAGCCAAATGAGACAAAAATGGAGGAGATGGGGTCACTGGTGGTGCAAAGGAATGATCTCAAGACTAGATAGAGTGATAAAGGAGCTCAAGCACAATGAAGAAGACATGACACCGTAGGAGATGGAAAAGATAGTTGGTGCAGTTTCAGATTCAATGAAAAATGGTCTAGTAGAATGGAATGTGCTGGAAAGCACAATTAACAATGAGTACATTGAGATTTTGCTACCAACTGAAGAGAAGGAGACCAATGCCCTGAAGATCCTTATATTCTTTTTTCCTATTCTTGTATATTTGTTCATTATTCTTTTCATTATTTATTCATTATGTCTTAGAGAGATAAGTTGAGAAAGCCCATTGTCGGGGATGATAATGTAATTAGTGTGGGGTAATGTTGGATTGGAAGAAATGAATAAGTATGGAGAGCGCAAGGAGGAGTAAGGCATGCAAGTGGGGTGCATATGCATGTGTGAAGGTGTAGTTGAAGTGGTGCACTTAGGAATTAGTTGATTGTGCAGCCACGGGCTAAAAATAGAAAAAGCACGTTGGAGTGCGGAGCACACAAAGGGTACCTTGGCTATTTTAGGATAAAGCATAGATGAAATGTCATGAACGGATTGAGCTATTGATAGGATAAAATCAGATCTTATTTATAGGAATGTATATTATTAGTTGTTTTGAAAAGCACACATGTAATGTATGCATGGGTATTTTGAGCATGCAATCTATTTTGAGAATGCATTAGCAGTGAAGGGAAATTTCCCACCTCTATAAGTATCTATTGTATGTATTTGTATTAGGTACCATGACCACGTACTATTGTTCATGACTGAGCACTGAGAGTATTCATGGCTGGGGGTTTAATGTTGTGCATGTTCCAACACCTAGTTATGATGATGTATTCAACTTTTGTTATGTGATACTTTGTTATAATGGATAATGGAGGATCAATTTAGGTAATTGATGTGTTTGAATATGGTAATTACATGGTGCAAGTGATCTTAATTGTTATATGATCTGTATGTTTCCTTATTATGTATCCTAAAATGTCATGAACGGATAAAGCTACATGTCATGAAGGGTACCTAGTTTGTTGATCGTTGTTTTTGTCTGCTAGTTATAGAAATAAGATTTGATTAATTGGTGATTTGTCTAATTTCCTTGGTTGTTGGCTTAATCCATGAAAGGGTAATTTCACTCTCTTGGATATATAAAGTTTTTGTGGGAGAGGATGCATCTAAATGACATAATTTTTTTTCCAAAAAACTATTGTTCATGTTGATTTTATTATATCTCATAAGGAAACTTTGAGATCAATGTTTAGAAATGCGCATCGTATGCATGGATGCTTTCCATTAATTTTTTCTTGATTTCATTGAGGGAGGAAATATTTAGTTACTCAAACTTTGGAATATTGAAATATTTTAGAAACAAAACCTTTAGTTTATCATATTCCACAACAAATTTTTGTGGACCGTACATCCTATACCAAGTGTGTGTGCAATATAGTAGTGTAGTAGCAAACTAAATTTCCTTATCATCAAGAGTGGTTACTCTCTTTGCATGCCAAATCAACTCACACTTGTGTATGTGCTCGGTATCATTTTATACAAATTTATTATTTGGAAGTTATAGATACATATCATAAAATATGTTTTACACTAACATTTGTGGTGTTGCAATGGTTACTCTCCTCTGGGATGTTGTGTTTGTCATAGGTTCTCTACATCATCCATTACTTCATTTTCTCACAGTTGGTGCAGTGTTAATTAGTATTGTGTACGTAACTATCCCATCTAAATGAGTTGTTGGTACTTTTTGGACTAACACAATGCTTCAAGTACCTCCTCCCTATGTGTTGTTAGCCCTGCGTAGAGGTTGACCCTATGCACCTTCAAGTCACAGTGACAAACATCGTACCAAATGAACATATTGCCTTCAACCATAGGGAGATCCCTACTGAGAATCCAACACATAATCTTCCTTTATATATTGAGGTAGTTGTCACCCGCAGGAAGATCAAACGGGTTCTTGTGGATAACGGATCTGGGTTGAACATTTGTAGACCCAAGTTGGTTAAACAATTAGGACATACTGAGACATATCTTGAGTCCAATATCATCACTATCACCACATACGACAACGTGGAAAGGGAATCAACAGGCACAATCATGTTGCCCATGGAGGTGGGTCCTATTTTCCATCAGACAAAGTTTCATGTCCTGGACTTGGAACTTATGTATAATATGCTTCTAGGAAGACCATGGATTCATGCCATGTAGGCCGTGCCATCGACGTTTCATCAGTGCATTAAATTGAAGCATGAGGGACACACCATTACTATACAAGGAGATTCAGAGCCCTTTTCTCACTACAGAGCTCTTAATAGTTTTACACGTAAGGGCACATATGCATGTCCCTCTGCTGATATAGCTGTCCCTCTCCAATCTAAAGCTATGGAGTCTCAAGTAGATTTGGATTCTCTCAGTTCTTGCACCCATGGGGTGTCTAAATCAACATCTCCTTTTGATTCATGGGAGATGAAAATCCTTAAATATGGTTGTGGAGAATACAATTTATAACAAGTGCTCTTGGTTTTAGACCTCTCATTGTCACCCAAGACTAGAGGTCGACCCAACTATCACTTCAGAAGACCTAGAAATGAACACACTATTAGGTCATTCTTACCTGGAGGCTTGCTAGCTGAGGAAAAATTACTTGATCTACCTACAACTTGGGTCCCAGAGGATAATCAACCATCCTTTTATCAAACCCCTAAATATGATAAATCTAGTAAAATGATGTACTCCATAGGCTACAAGGGCCTAGGATGTGGAAGAAATGAACAAGGAAAGAGAGAACTGGTGCCTCTTCCGCATTTCAAAATAGAAAGATACAGCATTGGGATTCACCCTTATGGAGCACACCCCAATGATCAAGATGCTTATTTTTCTGAATGTGAGGATGGCTCTAACTATCTAGACAGCGATACAGATTCCCATTGTAGCCACTATGAAGATCTTTCCTCCACAAACCTATTTTTTAACAATGTTGTCCTAACCATAACCCCCACAGAACCAACCCTTGATCTTGTGTAGCCTTCCCTTGTTGAATGGGACCAACAATGTCACATGTCACTGGATTTATTTGAGAATGACAGAGCTATCGCAAAGTTCATGGGCATAAAGGATACAATTCCCATTAGAGATCACAAGAAGGGTTTCTTTATTGACTTGGATACCTGAGCCTACTTTGTCGAGAAGGTTAAGCTTTGTGGTTAGTAAAAATTAAAGAAAAGTGAGGGAAAAATTTCCAACATAAAGCCTCAGAAAAAATCAAAGTCCAAGTCGGACAGTGAAAACCTCTTTGAGGCACTGGCCGACAAACAAATAAAAAAATCAAAGGACAAACAAAGTGACCACGCCAATGATGAAAATTTCATGGAGACATCATTGGACAAAGATCTCAACCTCCCTCTTGATCCTATGCATATGGATGAATTATCAAAATTACTAGTCGAAGAAACCATTGATGTGAATATTGGTACAGAAGAAGATTCCAAGATAGTTAAATCAGGAGCATCACTCTCAGCTAGAGAACAAAAGAAATTCACTATGATGTTGTGAGAGTTTATAGACGTGTTCGCATGGTCTTAAAAATACATTCCCAACTTAGATCCAAATTTGGTCATGCACAACTTAGTTGTGCACATAAACGCTAAGCCTATCAAACAGAAACTCTGAAAGATGCACCCAAGAGTGGCCTTACTAGTTAAAGAAGAGTTGGAAATATTTCTTGTGGTAGGATTCATTCAACCTATTGATTATTATTAATGGATATCAAACATTGTTCCTTTCTAGAAAAATTTTGTCGGCATCTGAATCTGCACAAATTTTAGAGACATTAATAAGGCTTGCTCTAAAGATGATTTTTCGTTGCCCAATATTGACATGATTGTTGACTCAATAGTTGGGTACGAGATGCTATCTCTCATGGATGGCTTTTCAGGATACAACCAAATCAAGATAGCTAAAGAAGACCAGCACAAAACAACTTTCATGACTCTTGGGGCACCTTCTGTTATTAGGTGATGCCATTTGGCCTCAAAAATGCAGGAGCTACTTATCAGCGGGCAATGATAGTAATTTTTCATGATATGATTCATGATATCATAGAGGACTACATGGATGACATCCCTGGAAAGTCTAAAACAATAGAAGATCACCATGTTATTTTACGGTGTATCTTTGAGCACCTACGAGAGTACAAGGTCAGGCTGAACCCAAAGAAGTGTGTCTTCGGTGTGCTATCAGGAAAACTATTGGGCTTCATTGTATCAAGACAAGGTATTGAGATAGACCCTGCTAAAGTGTCTATTAATACTGAAATAATTCCACCTAAGAATATCAAGCAACTGCGTAGCTTATAGGGGAAAATTCAAGCCATTCACTACTTCATCTCCCAACTTGCAGATAAGTGCCACTCATTCACCTACTTACTTAAAAAGGATGTCATTTTCATCTGGGGACCTGAGCAACAACAAGCCTTTGCTTTGCTCAAACAATACTTGGCTAATCCACCCGTCCTCATGCCTCCAAATCCTGGAGAACCACTCTTGCTCTATATTTCTGCTACGTAATTTGCTATTGGTGCGCTACTCGCCCAATATGACCTTGGTCATAAGGAAAAAGTGGTGTATTATCTCAGTCGCACCCTCATTGCCTATGGTCTCAAATATCCTCAAATTGAAAAATCTTGCTTGGATGTTGTTTTTACTTTTCAAAAACTTCACCATTATCTATTGAATACCAAAACCAAGCTCATATCCAAGGTTGACTCACTCAAGTACTTACTGTCTAAACCTGCCCTCACAAGTAGAATGGCTAATTAGATCATTCTACTCAGTGAGTTTGACGTAGAATTTATGCATTAGAAATTGGTTAAAGGACAAGTGCTTGCTGACTAGCTAGTAGAAGCACCTTTGCAAAGCACCGAACCTTTGAATCAGGATCTTCCAGATGCCTCACTCTACATCGAAGAATCGATCGTATGGCAGATACATTTTGACGGGTCCTTTACTTTTCATGGTTCAAGTGTAGGGGTAGTCCTTATTACTCTTTATGGTGATCCTATACCACATGATTTTCACCTGGGCATCCCTTGCACAAACAATATTGTGGAGTATGAAGCACTTATTACAGGGATAAAGCTAGCTATCAAGTGGAATATTCATCATGTCAAGGTTGTAGGCGATTCTCAGTTAATTATCAAATAGGTTAATGATGAATATAAGCTTAAGGATGACAAGCTCATACCTTACAAAAAACTGGTAGAAACTCTAAAGGAGTACTTTGTGCACATTAAATTTGAACAAATTCCATGAGCACAAAACAAATCGGCAGATGATATTGCAATGATGGGTTCTATGCTTCGTATTCCACTAGGGAATAATGATATGCCATTCTTTGTAGAAAAATTGCACCATCCTATGTAGGATATGTTAGAATCTTGTCTGGCTTGTGATGTTGTTGGTACCAATTCCCCGTGGTACGAACCCATCTTTTCCTATCTCAAGAACAAAACTTCCGATATCTCCTGTTCTGAAAAGAAAATCATAATTCGCCAAATAGCTTGTTATACCCTTTTAGGAGGTACACTTTATCATCGTGGCTATAATGGGAATCCGTTACGTTGTCTGAATGTGATGGAGTCAATCCAAGCAATCAAAGAAGTACATGAAGGGGTGTGTAGAGCACATACAAACGGAATGGTCTTAGCTAAGAAATTGTTGAGAGTACGCTACTATTGGCCTACCATGGAAACCGATTGTTGGAATTATGTCAGGAAATGTGTACTTTTCCAAAAGTATGGAAACTTCATCCATGCTCCATCACAACCATTACAACCTATCACTACCCCATGGCCATTCTCTAAGTGGGGACTTGAATTGATAGGAAAACTTAGTCCTACCTCATCTGATGGTCATACACACATCATCATGGCTATGAAATACTTTACAAAATGGGTAGAGGCTATCCCTTTAACCTATGTAATAGGAGCCCAGATTTATAAATTTATCATGAATCATATCATTTGTCGATATGGCATTCTGGCAGCCATCGTTACAGATAATGGGAATTCATTTAAGAACAAGACTGTAAAAGGTCTTTGTCAATAGTTCTAAATTAGGTTAAAATAGTCCACACCATATTACCCTCAAGGTAATGGACAGGCCGAGGCCATAGACAAGACTTTGGTGAGATTAATGGAGAAGATGGTCAGCAAAACAGGTCGTAATTGGCACTTACAAACCCACCCAGTCCTTTGGGCTTATAGAACCTCCATCCTCACTCCTATGGGTGTGACACCATATTCTCTAGTGTTTGGGACAAAATCCATCATCCCCTTAGAGATCGAACTTCCTTCCCTAAGAATTTCTCTTAAGGACTATCTGGATAAGGATGAGGATTATCGAGTAGCAAGACTGGCTGAATTGGAACTCCTAGATGAGAGGTGCATTCACACTCTTAATCACCTGAAAGTGTATCAGAACAGAGTTTCTAGAAAATACAATAAGAGAATAATCCCTCGTCAGTTTGAGGTTGGTGATTTAGTCATGAAGGAGAACCAGTTCAACACAAGAGTGGAACGAGAAAAGAAAGGGAAGTTCGAACCACATTGGTTAGGACCCTACGTTATTATGGCCAAGTATGGCACAGGGGCATACAAACTTGCTCACCCCAATGGTGATGAGCTCCGTGAGCCCATGAATGCCATGCATCTTAAGCGGTTCTATGCTTAAACATGGCGCAAAAAGTCAAAAATACAAAAAAATAAAAAAAAATATCAAAAAGAGAAAAAGAAAAAGAGAAAACAGGTCGTCCACAAGTGAAAACCACGCAATTGTGGCACTTTGGATAAGTCCTTGGGTGAAAACCGGTTTCTGGCACCTTGGGAGGATTCGTTGTTCACAAGCATTTTACATCTGGAGGGTAGTTTTCCTTGGCCTGGCCCTAGTTCTGCCTTCGAGATTCCCTGTGAGCCCAGTCCTATCAAGACTTGATCTAGATTTGTCTCCTTTTACTCGTCTGTGAGGGGTATGGTCTTTCTCTATTTCCCATCTTACGATGGGGGCAATTCAACAAATTCACCTTCTTGTTCATAAACGCGTGGCTTCTACCCTTGTATATTCCCCTTCTAACATTGGGGGCATCTACGCTTTCTTGGTTACCTGTGCATAACTCTGGAAAACCGTTAGAAAATAACGCAAAAACAATAGAAAATTGTTTCACAAAAACCTAAAAAATAGAAAATTGTTTCACAAACACAAAAACAATAGAAAATTGTTTCAAAAAAACCTAAACAACACAAAAACCAAAAACAATAGAAAATTGTTTCAAAACACCAAAAACAATAGAAAATTGCTGCATGAAACAAATTTTACAAAAACATTTACTTACATTTACTTGCATTGTCTTGTTTCTTTCTTTACTTGTTGCTTGTATAGTTGTTTTATGTTTTTGCTTTTGGGTTGTTTGTTGCTTGGACGTACTTTGTTAGGATTCATCTTTTCTTGCTTAGATTCGATTTATTCTTGCTTGTGCATATTGAGGTGTGTTTTTGCATGCTAGTGAATCCTGGTGCGTTATTATGTTATTTCATTGTGTTCTTTGTTGGCATTTGATTGTGTTTATTGCATGTGCATTGTTTCTTATCATAACATCACATTACCATCATTATCATCACATCTAATATCATCTATACATCATCTATCAATAAAAAGCTAAGTATACATCATACATGAATGCTAAGCTAATCATCACATATCGTATCATCAAATGGGGGCAAGAGGGATTGCAAATATCAAAATCTATCCCCCTGCACCCTTATCATCATATCATTCCATCCACTAAGTATGACACATCTCATAAACAAAAAACATTTGATATATTCTACAAGATCACATTATCTGGAAATAAAAACACATGTGATACATCAACAGTATCATCGATACAAATACATATCACATCAAATCGAAATGCATCATAAACACATCTATCTATCTATCTATCCATGGGAAATAAATAAACAAATGTCCATCTCATATATATACATATGTCATGTCACAAACGTCCAAATCATACATGTATGGTATATCTCTATCAAAAATTGATATACATCACGGTCGTGCATCATAAATGCCTTCATTTGAGGCATACAAAAGAATGGTACATATAACAAAATAAAAGCCTTCATCAGAGGCATGCATCAAAACTACATCTATAACAGAATAAAATCCTTCATCAGAGGCATACAAAAAAATGGTACATCAACATGTCCATATACATGTATAAAATATCTGGATCTATACTCAAAGAGAAATACATCATTGATACAATGTGCCATCAAAAAGGGGCATGCATCATAAATAATCAAGCCTTCATTGTGAGACATCATCAAAATAGTGCTATACAAAGCTATACATCAACATCATCCCTCATAAGAGGCGTGTATACCACATATCTGTATAAACAAAAGAATGTAGAGATCAACCACAGCTCTCGCCCTCACCGGGGCTCCGAGGCCTGTCACCTAGTCAATGGAACAATGGTGCATGATAAGGACCTACACTAGGTGGGCCACCAAACTAAATATATGGCCCCTGTCCAGCCGACTGCTCTGGCATAGGCTGCTCACTGATCTCATTGAGTGGCATGATCTCCATGATCCAGACCCTGTCGTGCTCCTCTCTGACTGTCAAGGGAGTACCACTCGCTGCTCTGGGGGAACAACCCTGTAATAAGCAGTCCTATAAAATAAAGCCTCACCACTGAGCCTCGTGGCATTTTATATCAAGTCAGTATCTCTAGAGGTGAGGGATTCCTGAAGGGAAACATCATGCTCTCCTATCACTCTACCTAAATCAGCCTCGGCCTGTCTCGAGGAGGCAGCCTATAGATCTCTCTCGGTGGTAATAGTCTACACCTCAGCTCGAGCCTAATCCCTCTGTGCAAGAAGGCCCTGTGACCATGTATATACATGATCCCTCTTAGTAATGACCATTCACACCTGAGTCTAGGACTGATTTAGAAGGCTCAATATCTGACCCCCTTGTGTGGTCATCTCTCGCATCTAACTCTGCCATGCTGCTCTGTCATCTCTTGGGCCAGCCTGGGCCCGAGCCTGAACTCACTCTGAAAGCAATGTAATAATATGGGTCTGGGCCTCATCATGCTCCACTGTAGCGGTCAAACACCAGTCTCGGGCCTCATCCCTCTCTTCTCTAGCTGTATCTCTCTCAACTAAAGCCTGTTACAGCTACTGTTGTATTGTGGCTATCTATGTGGTTGTTTGTGCCACCAGGATTGGTCCTTGGGGTGCTCTGGATGACTCTCCCTGCTCTAGGACCCTCGCTCTAGGAAGCTGAACTGGTGCCTATACTGGGCCCTGTGGCCTCGGTCCTTGTGCCTGTGTGGCACCCTACCCATCATGTGGAATGCCATCAAAAGGATCCTTTGGATCCAGCCCCAATGTTCTATCTCTCTGCTTGGACCCATGTCAGATCTCTATAGGTGGGTGAGCACCGCTACCCAGGCCTCCTCTAGGATAGTGAGACATTGGGGTAACAAAGTGGTGTACCAAGATGCATAGTCTGTTGTAGTCCCCGAGTCTCGCACCTACCATGCTGGGTCCCATGCCTGTGGGACCACATGTGTTAAACTCACCCTAGCTCAGGCTGCTGGTATGCGGGGCTCCATGGTATACCTCTCTAAATATCTAGGTGTGTACTAAATATCAGGATGTGGGACCCCCTTTACTTTGCCAAGCTGCCACTGGCACCTGTCAACTCGATACAACTCTATAATGTAGCTTTTACTTCTGATGATGTAGTGCTCTATTGAGCACACATTGAGCTCTGTGGCTTCCTCTGGCCACTGGAAATTTCTGTAAGGCCACCAGATAATGTCTATCGCTGGCAGATCATCGAACTCTCACCTATATCTGAATAGGCTTCCGAGGTGGCTACGTACATCACCACTTGTTACTACCCATGCCATGTAAGATGGCTCCTCTGGGTCTTGGACACACAAAGTGCCCACAGGGCGCCCAATGGCAATATGGTCCCATGACCAAATCTATAGTAAGGAGGCTGAACCCATGGTCTTCTGACCATGGTAAGTAATCAAATGTAGGTCCTAATAGAAGTGAGCCAAAATACATTGTCCCCAGTAGTATCTCTCGCCACTGAAAATGCCATGAACCAAAGGTAATAGTCCTCTCGGGAATGACGTCCTTGTCTTATCAGTGAGTAAAAACCCACTGATAAGAGACATGATGTAGAGAGGCCCCCGATGTAGTGTGGGGTTGGAAATGCACTCGTGAAGAGCTATGGTCATACCATCGTGTGGTATGCCATCTACATCAAAAAGATTGCTGCATGCTACTCTAATTAGCTCTGCATCTAAGCTATGCTCAATCAAGGTGCCTATGATCAGCACACGAAGGATTTGCCATACATCCTCGAGGGTCACAGTCATCTCCCCTGTGGGAAATCTGAAACACTGACTCTTGCTATGCCATTGCTTGGCTAGCGCATTTAGTAGGCCATGGTCCAATGTAATGGAGGGCATCCAAGACACAAGGCCTAGTCCCACCGCCTCGAGGAGTATAGCCATGGTGCGCTGGTCTCGCTAGTGCATACTCCCCTTTAGCTCAGCTATTCGGGAGTGGCACTCCCACGTCTATAAAACTGGAATTCATCTCTGTAAAATATCAAATCACTCGTCAGTTACTAACATTTCTTCTAAACATCTATTTATCATTTTAGGGTTAACCCAAACATCTTGAAATTTCTTCTAAGTGTCATCTTTTTTACATTTGTCTATCTATCCTCTACCAGCCTGGGATACCTACGCACCCTTTTGGGCATGCACACGTTTGTCTTCTGGTGCTTGTGCCCTCATTTGGGTGCATACGTGCCCTTTTTGGCATGTGTGCCACACATTTGGCACTTGTGCCATTTTTTCTATACCTATGCTTGCACGCATGACCCCCCAAGTATGTGCACCCTCCCTTTCATGTGTGTGCCCCACTTTTCGTGTATGTGCCCCCTTTCAGGTATGTGCGTATGCACGCACATGTGTAGTGTGTGCGTGTGTGTGTGGGTATATGTAACTCATACCTGCTCATGCATGCATGTGCCCCTAAACCGACACCTGCGCATGTGTGCCGGCGCGAATTCCTAGCGCTACAAGCTAAATTTGGGCATTAATGATAACAATTAATGAGCAAGGGTTCGATACTCACGAAGGGGCTATCGTCTGTGTGCCGCTGGTACCCTCAGAATGCATTTGTGTGCCTCACTCAGTCTCATGCGATCACCATTTTCCTCGTCACTACTAGAGCCTCACAGTAAAAATTCTAAACGGCTCGGTTAAAATGAATTGGTCACGATGTTTTTACCCCCCTAGGTGGGGTATATTAACCTATTTTTCACCGTCGGGAGGGCCTGAAGACCCGTTTAGATCGTTGTTTTCTTCTCAGTTCACCATGGAATAATTATTTTTATTAAATAATTATTTCTCTTCTTTTTCACCATATTAGGGCATTTTTTGCTATCTGATACCCTTTTCTTCTCCCTCAGACAATTTTATTGCTCATAGGTGATTTTTCTTCTAATCCACACTCTTGTAAATAATTACTTTTAAAATAATTATTTTTTATTAGTTTTTCCACTAAATAAGGACATTTTTTGTCGCTTGTCTCTTTTTTTCTTCCACCGAGGGCAATTTTTGTTGTGCCTAGCCCCCCCCCCTCATTCTATTTCTTCTATTTTCTTCTACTCTCCACTACATTGTGGAAAACTAGAAAATAAATAAAAAACATATATATCACATCAAAAAATCTAAAAACAGGGCAAAATTTTTCACAAAAATCCTACAAAGTAAAAAAACCTATAAAACTAGTAACTTGCTTATTACAACCGAAACTTGTGTCTTGCGCATGGTATTTTCTCCATATCCTATTGGTTTGTCTCACATCTTCCCCAATTAATACGACTCACGGATCACCAGATTCACAACCATCTACAAAGCTAGTTGCTTGCTTCGTCGATACTCTGAGGCACGTTTGTTGCTTAGTGCTATTTCACTGCGCACAATGCTTTTCTTGGACCCCATGTCCATTATCATTTCCCCTTGCATGTATCCTTGCTTAGAGCATCATTTTTAACCCTTGTCGTCAATCACGAACTTGTGGATCTCTTCAACACTAATAACAAAACATTTGTACAACTGTCTTGACCATTGTTGGGTTAGGTATGGGCGTTCGTACTTGTTTTCCCTATTACATGAGCTTGTTTCCTTCTCGTATTGCATTGCATTGTTATATGTTACGTGGAGTTGGTATTTCTAGCAATGGACAATTGTTTGTAGTATGGCTTTTCATGTCATTCTACCTTTGTCGTATGCTTATATTTTTCATAAGGACGGATGATGTAGCCCTTATGGTAATATGATGACATCAAAATTGTTACAATACACAGCGGCTAGAGGCTAAGATCTTCTCTCCCCTCCTCCATATTTCTTTTGCATTACTTTCTTCTCACCCCTAATCAGGGTCAAATTAAGGTTTCTGAGCGCCCTAGGCAGTACTCGGAGCGTGCCCCCCCTCCCACTCGGGACCAACGTTGAACAACCCACCTATATGTGAATGTTTTTTAAACAATTATAGACTTAGTATAACTCTTGACACATTTTATTAAAGCTATAAAGGTTTTTTTCTTGCCTTTGCCATAGCAAAACTATCAATGACATCATCATAATTTATTGTTGTAGCGATGTCGCGTTCAATTGTCAAAATAGAAAGGCTATTCAATCTAGTTTCACCCATTGTTGACCTTAAATTGCTTTTTACTCTTGTTAGAGTGGAAAATGCTCTCTCAGAACTGTAATTTCCAACAGGAATGCAAAGAAACATTCGTATTGCAACATCTAGATTTGGGAACGTGGTGTCTAGTCCACTTTTTCTTAAATATTTTGACATTGATGATATACTTGTCAAGTTTTCACGTCTTGCTAATGCCTGGAAATGGATGCATTCAATGTCAAGGGAGGTTTCCAAGTCTGTGTTATATGTTTTTACTAAATAATTAGAGCATTTCAATATTGTCTCATTATCAAGATCTTTTAAATTGTTCAAAAATCCAAACCTATCATTTAACACACTATATGCTTCATTTCTTCTTGATAATTCCCTTATTAAGTTGTCTATAATAACATAAAATACCTCCACCCTCATACGATCCCTTCCTATTTGTGGAATTTCGACATCTCTCGTTTCATCAAAGTAAACTTTTCTTTTTCTTTTTCTTTTATTATCAATTTCGTACTCTTCCTTTCCACTAATGATCTTAGCATGTTGCTCATATGTATCGAAATTCTCTCTAATATTTTGAATATAATCTATCAATGAATTATACTGAGTCACAACCATGGTTAAGTCAATGTCTACCTTTTGTAGATATTTGCTAGTTGCATCCATTCTTTCAAGAATACTATGCCAAATACAACACATCACACAAGTTTCTAACTTGTCTAGTTTTTCGTGAATACACTTTGCTTCATGTCGCGTGGTAGTTGTTTGATTTTTGTCTTGTGCTATATTTAGGAAAACATCTTGAATTTTACTATATCCCAAGAAAAGTGCTTTAACTGCATCAGCTCTAGCTGACCATCTTGTTTCAGAAAGAGATTTTACAACGGGACAAATTCCATCCAAAAAATTTAATAAAATTTCCCACCGATAAGTTGAGGCACTTAGGAAAGTGTAAATAAGTTGAAGTACTGAAAAAAAAATCTATAGTTGTTGTACAACATTCTGCAGCTAAAGATCCAACAAGATTTAAGGAATGCCCTGAACAAGGTACAAACTCAGCCATACAATTGTGATTTTTAATCCTATTTTGTAGACCTGTGTATTTTCCAGACATGTTACTTGCATTATCATATGCTTGCCCCCGACAATATTTGATATTAATGTCATAGTCATCTAGTGTTGTAAGTACAGAAGCTTCTAAATCACATGATTTGTGTCCAACCGAAGGAATGTATTTTAAAAATCGTTCAACTAGAAAACCTTGTTGAGAAACATACCTTACCACAAATGCTAACTGGTCAATGTGAGATACATCAGGTGTTGAGTCAACAATAATTGAAAAATATTTTGCGTTGTGGAGTTCTTCAACTATTTTGTTTATAACTTTTTGTGCCATAAGGTCAATAAATTCATTACATGTTGTCGTAGATAAATAAGATGGAACTCCTTTTCCTGCATTTCCATACTGTGAAATGTGATTTGCCAAAAATGGGTCAAACTCTGCAATAAGTTCTAAACACCCTAAAAAAATTCCATTTCTAGAAGATCCTAATAAATTGTCACCACCACGAAAGGCAATACCTCTAGTAGCAAGGAATTTCACAGTTGCAACAATACGCTTTAAAACATTCCTCCAATACTCTACTTCATTTTGGTATTGACTTGCAAGTGTAGAATCAACTCTTCCCAAAACATTATTTTGAGTGATGAAATTAAGAATTGAAGTCCTGTGATCAGGGGAATCCTCATGCTCTCTTAAACTAGCCGATGCATTTTTCCAATCATTAAATCCAATTTTGGAAAATGTGGTTGATTTTGCTTGAAAAAGGTGACAAGGAATGCAATAAACAACTCCTTTTGACTCTGAGTAAAGCAACCATTCTCTTAATTTTCGTTCATTGTTTAAAAGTTTCCGTTGAAACAAATCTTTAGAAACATATCTAAAACAATCTGAGTATTGGCATTTTGAATTTGAAAAATCAACATTCATATCTTGTTTTGGTGTATTTAAAATTATATATTCTATTGTATCGTTGTCTATTACCCATTTTGTAGGATCAGGATCAACAATGAAATGTTCATTAACGATGGGTTGAACAATAGTATTTTCATTGTTCTCTTGTTGTGTGTTCTCCTTCTCTTGTGTGTTTTCATCTCCTATTGACTTTGATTGTGTATTTTTGTCACTAACCGAAGAATAATTCTCATTTTCATTAAAAACTACATTTGACTTTAAATTTTCATTTGATGCACTTAAAAATATATTTATTTTAGGTATCTTTTTCAAAAGGTTTTTTTCCTCCTCAATTTTTTGTTTAGCTTTTTTTCGAAATTGAGCACCACTTAATTTTTTAGTTTTATCCATTTGAACTAAACAGTTATCAAGTTACAATAACTACCCGAATACTTGTTGATAATGTATTAATGATGCTATAAATTATAATCAATGACAATACTATTCCAAAAGTGAAATAATATAAATACAATCAATAACAATTACATAATAATAATAATTAAAAATTTAAATCAAAATGTAATAATATAATTGATGCAATTGAGAACAAAATTAATGCAACATCAAATGTAAGATGTTAGAGCAGTTAGGGTTTGATCACTTAGCTTTATGTTCTTCCCCCAAGACGAATAATGATCTACCACTACCAGATCCGGTGTTGAACTTGATTTAAAAGGAACTTTAGGGCCTTAGGCTTTGCCGCTTTGGACTTTGGAGAAAGATCTTCATCTGATGCAAGCGCACATTGCAATTTGCAGCCGCAGGGCCAGGAGATTCGGAGTCACACAGGAGAATATGATATTTTTCAATCCGTTTAGAGCATACATAATGACTGTAGTCTCAGGCCTGCAGTTGCACAACACATATATCTGATTCTCTGAAAGACTGAATCAGTGAATCTCTGATACTTGATAGTCTGATAGAATCATAGAAGTTGCTCACTGCTCAGCCGCCTCACCCTCACTGTCTCTTTCTACAGTCTAAGTCACAAACTCACAATACACCAAGGGTCCACCATCCAAGTCCAACACGGCAAAGCTTATAAATTTCCAACTGTCAACCAAGGTTCATATCAAAATCCACTGGATGCGGTATTTGTTCTAGTCATTTTTTTCTTTAAAATCTGTATTAAAGAAGTTTTTGATTACAGATCACTGATTACCCCGAGCCCACTTACCTAAAAGGCGTTGTAAACATAACAAGCTTCGAACCCACGTCTGGGTGGAAGGATCTGCTAGATGAGGTTGTAGGCACGTTGAAACAACTCAAGTCTGCACTTTAAACTTTTAAGGAATAATGTCAAAACCCTAAACGTTGCAGCTTGGCCTTGCTAATTAAATACAGTGTATAAAATTATAAACAATAAATTTCTAATTTGTAAACAACAGCGATGTCATTGCTGTCAACAATCAGCTGAGGCGAATCACATAAACATTCACAAATCTGAAATCACGGAATCACGAATTTGTCTCCCGAATCAATAGCTGAGCGAATCAGAGATCAATGGCTAAGCGAATCAGCAATCACATAAACATTCATCACGGGAATCACGAATTTATTATTTGAAACTTCAAACTGTTCACTTTAATATCAATTCAAATTATTTTTTGTAACCACTCGACTGCCTAGCCGACCTATGGCTGCCACCTAGAATTTTTTTTTTAAAAAGTGGCGCCCTCCCTTTTGTGCACCCTAGGAAACTGCCTAGGTTTCCTACGGTAAGTTCCCCTATTAATAAATTAATGGTAATGAAATATTTTTATATATATGGTTTTTAATAATCTACGTTTTAAATTAAAAAAACACAAGGTTTAGAATTTAATACTAAGCATCTATATGAAGGTGACACAAATACTATAGTTTATTCAATTTCTAATTCAAATTCTATAAAATTTTAAATACATGTTTGGGGACATAGGCCAAATACATAAGTAAAATTTAATTTCAAGATTAAAATTAGGTTAGGTGGTAATTTTATTTTAATTAACCACTTAGCTTATGATAGACATATGTTACATAACCTTTTAAATATTAATAGCTAGAATTGAATTTACTTATCCTTTAAAACATAAATGATCACACTTAAATATGATGGTTTTAATATAAGGGTAAGTTAATATTTTAAAGTGGTTAGAATTTTTTTAAAACGGATTTACAAAATATAGAATTTACATGCTAGTCTTTAGTTTTAAATCATTTACATGGTTTTCAAAGCCATATATTAATAAAACAAATGAAATATGTTTTCTTGCCTACTAATCATGTTGGAAGTTACTATTGAAATGTACTAAAATAACTTGAGTATTTTAGTTTAACTTTACTATACAAGTAAAACAAGAGTCAACAATTTTACTTTAATATAAACTAGAATTTATTTTAAATAACCAATCACAAAACACCTGTGTAAAAATTTATTTTGTTTCCTGGAAATCAATACACAGAGAAAAAATACAGCAACATGTAAAAATAAATTAGCAATGTAATATCACTTAATATAGTTTCATGTCACAATTAAATTAAATATCTATTTCAATAAAATATTACAAATAAAATAATCATAATAATTTATTCCTTTATTTAATTTCTTTCCGTAATGTCATAGTATACAACCAAAGTACAGAGAAGAAACTTATCTCAATCTGGAAATGGCTTTGCTATGCTCAACTCCCGGTCCACTTGGATGTAAGCACCAGAACCATGGCCACATTAATGAGGGGAATAAAATATTCTTAAAAGAACAAACCGATGCCCTGGCCAGGAACCATCCGGGGTTGTACTCTGTACCCCCGATTAGGACTCCTTTGGAGCCCCTCCCTCCTGCCCACAGCCCTGCTTACAAACCTAGTTTCCCTGGAAAATATCCACAAGATATTTGAAATTTCTTAAAAATCTTTCTCTCCTCCCTGAGATCCCTCAACAAGTCTTACAAGCCATTTAAATAATACTTTTCCCAATTCGGTTGCATTACCAAAGGTCACAATGGTAAATTTCCAATTACAAATTTACAACTAGTTTAATGTAAATAATAGTGTCCCAACAAGTTCCTCTCCAATTAAACCTTTTCTCTTTTAATTTTGGAATTAGATAATAATATTCCAAAGTTCTCACAATAATTTATTTATTGATTTATCATTATTATTTTAACAAATACAATATTGGGGATTTTGGCACATCACAATCTTCCCCCCCCTGCATCAGCTACTGTCCTTAGTAGATCCAAAGCTACTCTGAAAATCACAACATGAAAAACACAAGTGATTAGTCAAATAGATCAGGATATTTCTCTTTAAGATAATCTTATGTTTCCCAAGTAGCGTTATCAACATCACAAGAAGACCATTTTACTTTAATTTCTTTAATTTCTTTATTTCCAAGTTTCTTAGTTCTAGTTTCTAAAATCATTTCTAGTTCAATTTGAAACCAAAATGTAACACCATTTTTCCCCGTACTAGGAAAAAGGGCCGACGGCTCCATTTAACATAACGAAAAACAATCATATGCAAAACACCCAGAATGCTAAGGAAAAGTAGAGGTTTATATATTAGGAATATATTTCCACTTTTGAGCTTTAACCTATTACTTTTATATTTTCCGAAGATAACGATTATTTTAAATACAATTATTTTTAATTTTTAATACAAAATGGTTACTCTTGCAATTTTCACTAGTATATTAGCATTTTTATACTATTTAAAACTATATTGTATTAATAACCCTATCAAGGGATTACATAATACTATATTCCAACATAATATTAAATAATTTTAATAAACTATTAATGGAATAATATTAAATATTTTAATCTAATAATATAAATTAAAAATGTTTAGTTGCTTTCTATTTTAATCCTAAAGTGCTAGTTTTTAGTTTAAATATGTCAACTTAGCACTTATAGATTTTAAATGAAACATAGATTAGGAATATACAACTTAAGGAGGGCTAGTTTCAAACAAGTTCCAATAGCTCAAAATGACCACAAAATCATGCACTAATTTAACATATTTTCCATGTGTTTGTGAACTATGCTTATGTTCAACTTTAAGGAAACCATTGATTATCAATTTTAAATTCTCTATATGACCATTTGAAAATAGTCTAACTCTTACCTATCTTTGGCTTCTTTCGTGTGTTGTCTTACTTTATTTATAATTTCTTCCAATATAATAATATTAAAGTTTTAACCATAAATTAGAAGGCGGCATCTTAGAAATAGGTACATCCTTATCTATCAACAAGATTACTTAAATATCAATATCATACCTTACTATTGCATAAGATTATATTGATCATCTAATTGTTGCACATTAATTTTATGCCATATAGTCATTCCTCAAGACTTGCATTAGAGAACTTCTATGCGTAAGGATAATCATGGTATATATATATTTCTAATCATATATCAACAAAGATTATAAAATGAATAGTTCAATTTTTTTACATTATTATTAATAATTTTAATAATAGGATTCATAAGTTATATTAGTTTGTATCAAAAATAGATATTTGTTAAACAAGCAAATAAGATTGTATTCATCTTTACAAATTTTGACATGGATCATTATAAATATTTCTCTATGAACTTTAATTAACAATAATAGTTCACTTTAATTCTCAATTAGGTAAATTCATTATTCTTTATTTGGTAGTTATATGTAATACCTAAAATTATATCTTTATATCATAAACCATTTTATAAAGATTATTTGGTTAATAACATACATGAGATATCTCAAATTGTTGATATGTGATATTCATTATTTGACACCTTAATTGCATTATTTTTGGACCTCCTCCAATTATTAATAATTTCCTTCTAACTTAGTTATATAATATTTTGATCACTATTATAATTATAACAACATGGTCTTATATAAAAATTAATTATTTATGTCATAAGGTAATGTTTTCTAAATGCATTAATTTTAGATATTTATTATTACTCCCATGTTTAGGACCCTAAACTGTTTCTGTTTTAATAAATTTGAATGAGATAAGCTCCAAATTGTACATCATAAATACTTTATAAATGTAATTGACATCATACCTTATATATGCATTACCTTATATTAATTTTCATATAAAAGCAATTTTAAAGGGGTTTCTGAGTACATATATCCCACCCTATTAAACAGAGGTTTTCATTTACATATATTTTTTCCTTTATTATTTAATTATTTTCTTTCCAAATTAATCAATACAACTTTAGGACTTAATTTTATGTCTTTTCTCTTCATTAAATAACTTTATAATAGTTATTTTCTTTCCAATTTAAATAATATTCTATCTTTGTTTTTTTTGGGAATTGTCATATAATACCAAAATGTGATATGACTTTTTCCCATTTAATAATCCTAATATTTTACCATTTAAAAATCCTCCTAATGTATTTAAAAAAAAAGTTTAAAAAAACAATATTTTAAATATTAAACATAACACAATGGGGAGAATTCAGTGTACCTCAAGTAATCCCTATATGACACTTTAGATATGTAATATCTAGGCGAGGACTATGTGTGGATTAAGAAACTCCTAAGTGATACCAGAGATTCATCACCTCAAGCTATGGCCACATTTATCAATTGGGTTATAGGTACCACCAATTTTCATCTAAATAGTCCACCACTTCCCTTCACTTTTAGCAATTACATCACACATATTCTTATGGGTATTAAAACCCCATACCACAAGTTTAAATAACAATTATTTACTTTACCAATATTAATATATTTTCCAATTGGTACCCATTAATTACCCTTCTCAATATGCGAGAAGTTCTTTCTATTTAATACACCCTACATCAAAAGGATCTTTAAATGTATAAAAAATATTTCATGCTCCTCCATTCCAAAGTTTGCTCTCTTATTTATAATTTTCAAGAGGACTGATAATCATTCTTTTTAGATTTTATTAATTCTTTATTTACCCATGTTATTTTATTTTTAAGAACTTGGCACACACACACACACACACATCAATTGGGGGTATTTATTTTATTATTACAAATTATTATTACTTACATACACCCATAACAAATTCATTATATAACTTTTAATACCTCTTAAAAAGAGTTCCATAATTTATTTAACACTTTATTCCTCCCCATTTTAAAGGGGATTCCATAATTTACTATCTTTGTAAAATAATATACTAATTACTTTTTATCATTTTGATTAATCACTAACCTTTAGAACTTCAATATTTTACTAACTTCTAGAACTTAATATTTTATCAATGGGGAATTTGTCACATAACATTTATTCCCTCTTTTGCTGACCTCAGTAGCTTTACTTTTCTCTTTGTAATTCTTTTATTTTTCTTTTTAAATTTCCTTATCTAACTCAACTAATTTTTCTTCACTTTTTAACTTATCTGATCATCTTTAAAATGTGTTTTATTTGTACTTATATAACTATTTTAATGATACAAAAATAATTATAAATTCAAACATTGGCACTAACAAATTATACACAAGACTTAAACCATGTTACCAAAGAAAATTCACATATGTGTATGGAACATACATTTATTATTTATTAAAATAAAAAAACTAATAAATTTCTTTGACATTTTTTTTCTTAATGACACAAAATAAAGAAATTATTTCATAAATAAATAAATTACATAAAATAAAAATACTTAAATATCATGAGATCAAGATTTGACATTTAATTTTTAAAAAATTGAAAATTTCAATTTAACAAAATGGAAAATGGTGGGCATTTAATATATTAAATGAGGCATAACCAAGCACCAACCTCAAAGCGGATATCATAGGTGGTCCATAATTAACAACACTCCACATTAGGCAATATTTTAATACAAACGTGGTAAGCATTAATGATGGGAAAAATAAGTTTTATTTGGCTAAACAAAATGTAATAGTTTAGGTCCATATTTTAAAATATATATAGTTGAGAAAGGGTCTAACTATCCATTGTGAAAATCAAGCCAATTAACCAACATTCTACAACAGTAAATGGAAATTAATTACATGTAGAATTCATATTATTATTAATCTCTAATATGAAAGGAGTGCTCTATTATATTCCCAACATGTTAATTCATGCTTAAAATTAAGGTCTATTTCATCACCTCTTAATCAAGAGTGTCATCACCTTAAAATTAGTGTTATAAGTGTGCCACTAGGACAAGTTTAAATTTAATACCTAGGCCATATGAGTATAAAATAACAAGATTTATTAAACCACATAAGAAAGTGGTTATGAATATAGTTAGGTTTTATTCTATAGTTTTTAATATAGTTTAAAGATAGTTTCATATATTATTGTCTATGCAAGGATTAATCTTTACAAAAGTTAATATGCCTACCAAATAAGGAATAAATTAAATAATTTAAAAACATTGGCTCATAACATTGGATATCATATACTGTTAAAAGTATTCATAGCGTAGAACTTAAAGACAGGATACAACTTTTTAACTTTAAAGGACTGCCAGTGTAAGAAACAAGAAAGGGTTACATGCCAACCATATGTTCTTGGAAATATAAATGTCATATAAGTAATAGGTTAGTTCTATAATGTTAGAAATACATTAAATATTGGATATACCTATAGTTTTATTTAAATAGATAAAATTTTTATATTTGTGGAATGAATAAGACTTTCAATAGGAAAAATTAATTTCCTATTTTCAGGGAGAAGGAGACCATAGGTAAATTTGATTTTACACATTTTTTTGTAGATAGAATTAAACCTTTTCACTAAGTCTTTTGAGATAACAATTAAATATAAATGTAAGTTTAATGCGAAAAGTATTAAAATATAAATTATAATGTTTATACAATGTATTATTATTATTATATTTTTAAAAAGTTTGATATTTATTTATTTGTACTATTTACAAATTATTATTTATTACCCAAAATATAATTATGAATTTAATTAATACAATGGTAAACTAAAATTTCAATTTAATAAATTAATATTATATTGCTCATTTGATACTGATACAAAATGTGATATCACTTTTTTCCCCTATTAATAAATTAATGGTAATGAAATATTTTTGAATATATGGTTTTTAATAATCTATGTTTTAAATTTAAAAAACACAAGGTTTAGAATTTAATACTAAGCATCAATATGAAGGTGACACAAATACTATAGTTTATTCAATTTCTAATTCAAATTCTATAAAATTTTAAATACATGTTTGGGGACATAGGCCAAATACATAAGTAAAATTTAATTTCAAGATTAAAATTAGGTTAGGTGGTAATTTTATTTTAATTAACCACTTAGCTTATGATAGACATATGTTACATAACCTTTTAAATATTAATAGCTAGAATTGAATTTACTTATCCTTTAAAACATAAATGATCACACTTAAATATGATGGTTTTAATATAAGGGTAAGTTAATTTTTTAAAGTGGTTAGAATTTTGTTAAAACGGATTTACAAAATATAGAATTTACATGCTAGTCTTTATTTTTAAATCATTTACATGGTTTTCAAAGCCATATATTAATAAAACAAATGAGATATGTTTTCCTGCCTACTAATCGTGTTGGAAGTTACTATTGAAATGTATTAAAATAACTTGAGTATTTTAGTTTAACTTTATTATACAAGTAAAACAAGAGTCAACATTTTTACTTTAATATAAACTAGAATTTATTTTAAATAACCAATCAAAAAACACCTATGTAAAAATTTATTTTGTTTCCTGGAAATAATTACACAGAGAAACAATACAATAATACGACATGTAGAAAAAAATTTGCAATGTAATATCACTAATATAGTTTCATATCACAATTAAATTAAATTTCTATTTCAATAAAATATTACAAATAAAATAATCATAATCATTTATTCCTTTATTTAATTTCTTTCCGTAATGTCATAGTATACAACCAAAGTACAAAGAAGAAACTTATCTCAATTTGGAAATGAATTTGCTATGCTCAACTCCCGGTCCACTTGGATGTAAGCACCAGAACCATGGCCACATTAATGAGGGGAATAAAATATTCTTAAAAGAACAAACTAATGCCCTGGCCAGGAACCATCCGGGGTTGTACTCTATACCCCCGATTAGGACTCCTCTGGAGCCCCTCCCTCCTACCCACAACCCTGCTTACAAACCTAGTTTCCTTGGAAAATATCCACAAGATATTTGAAATTTCTTTAAAATATTTATCTCCTCCCCGAGATCCCTCAAAAAGTCTTACAAGCCATTTAAATAATACTTTTCCCAATTCGGTTGCATTACCAAAGGTCACAACGGTAAATTTGTAATTACAAATTTACAACTAGTTTAATGTAAATAATAGTGTCCCAAAAAGTTCCTCTCCAATTAAAAATTTTCTCTTTTAATTTTGGAATTAGATAATAATATTCCAAAGTTCTCACAATAATTCATTTTTTTATTTATTATTATCATTATCATTATTATTTTAACAAATACAATATCAGGGATTTTGGCGCATCACACATATTCCCTCTTATTGTCATTAATTAATTACAATACGCTAATTGATTAAGTCACCTATCCAGCTAACAACCTAATTAACAACCTTCTGTTAATTATTCACCCCTTCTATCTAGACTAATTAATTATTATTAATTAATTATCCTTCCCTTTCATTTAACTAATAAATCAATATTCCTCTAATTAGCTTGTATAAGCTTACATCTACCTATTAGTTAATCACCTTTGATTAATTAAAACACCCCCCCCCCCCCAACTCCCATGACTTGCTAAGCATAAATTAAACCCTTCTAAAGTAAGGTTACCTTTTATTAAGCAACCTTATCCATTCCTAATCATGTTTTACCTTTATCCCACATGCAAAGGGTTGAAATGTTTCATTTATCTATTGGGCTATATAAGGATCCCTCCTACCTTTATACCTACACCTAAACTCCTTGAGAAAGCAAATGCAAAGCATATAGCAAAATAGACTACGAGCTTGCCTTTTGTTTTCTTGAGAGTTCATCATCTTGAAGAGTTAAGCATCTTTCCTAAGTGCTTAGGTCATATGGGAGGTGTCAAAAGGGTCTTGTAATCCAACTTTGACAAGCCCTCATTCCTAGGTTTTTGGAACACCAATAGAACAACCATTTTTGATAGCCATGGAGCCTACCTAGGTTCCTTCATTTATATGTTGTTAGAGAATAGAGGATTTGTAGATGTCTAAACATTGTTAGGTTCAAAGTTTTGTATTAATGAATGTTT
The DNA here is from genome assembly GCA_019776745.2 of Taxus chinensis. Taxonomy (NCBI): domain Eukaryota; kingdom Viridiplantae; phylum Streptophyta; class Pinopsida; order Cupressales; family Taxaceae; genus Taxus; species Taxus chinensis. Next base: position 168,038,163 of record CM034151.1, read on the forward strand.
AGCATCTAACCCTTGTTCAATTCTTATCATGATGGTGCTTAATATGTTGTTTGATTCTTGCTAATTAAGACTATTTAGGTGTTAGTCTTTTACTCACATTTAGCATTAGTTTAAAAACAACACATGCACACAAGTAGGATATTTGGCCAGCCATAGGGAAGTTATCAATTTCCAAATCCACAATTACCTTATTTATTTCCAAAGGATACTGCTTTAGATAATATCCTCGTGGCTCATGAAAGAAATTAAACTGTGCTTTTTCAACACTGACTAATGTTGATATCATTTATCCTAGGACATAGTTGTAGAGTGTACCTTTCCATAAAAAATCAACAACCTATGTCCAAGTTTTGTAATGCTTAACTAGATTCCTAGTGTGTTCAATGGCTCACTTGTGCTTCCTTCTTAGATCCAATCTTTTATTCATATAATACACTACCAATAAATCATAGAGATTTACTATAAGTTTATTGAAGATGTCTCGTATAGAGAGTCATATAGATTATTTTTCACACAAGCCCTAGGAGACAATTTGGAGAATAATTCTTCCGACTAGAATGCATATGTGTGAAATTTTATTCTACTTTATTCTTCCAAATCTCAATGCTCTCATGTGTCATTCAAAACATCTTGCACCCACTTAATCATCTTTATAAGACTATGACATGTCCTGATAATGAAAAAAAAATGTTGCACATCCATTTTGACTACCTTATCATACTACTATGTGTGAGCCCTTACTAGCCTGGTGCATAAAAATTAAGAGCACTACCTTACACTATCCTATCACACTAAGATAAAGACCTTAGCGTTCTCACCTGATGTGCAAGGGAGTTTTAGTACCCACCATGTTTGGCATTAATATAAAGTGTTTACATAATAAATGGAATATAAGTGGAAGAATTAGATCATAAAATCATAAGCATAAAATGCACACATATACTTATGCGTACGAAAGACACAATAACTCTATAAGCCATTTATCTCTATTCATACTAAAACAAGATCTCATACATGCTAATCTAGAGCTTAGGACCATTCATAATGATATACATTAATCCCTCAAGTGGGTATATATACTAACGAAGAAGTTCCCTTAATTACTTGAACAACAATTATAATTAGCCCTTGAGTTCAATCTACATAAGTTAACTATTACATTGGGGCATCATATATGCCACATGTCGTTATATCCTATCTTCTTGTCTTACATGGAAGATTTGTATGTACTTCATAGAAGTCTTGAACCTTTGCATATAAAATCCTTATTATCTTGGAGGAAGTAAAATTGGTAGTTAACTAAGCATTTTATGCTCGTCTTGTATGTAGCCAGTGTTCCTTCACAGTGCACATACTTCAACTTCAATTAAATTTAGTTTGATTGTTAGTTACTCTTGCAACGCTGATCTTATCCACTATGAAGTTCTTTATCCTTTTCTCATGCTTCCTAATTTCTCTTTCACCCGTTGTATTTTCCTTATCCTCAACTCTTCTACGTGTGGACTTGTCTCCATGTTCTCCCACGGGTGCATGAAATTATCGTCAGCATTCAAAATGGTGTACATGCCAAAATTGTTTTGATGGAGAGCACAACATGAAATCAATGCAAATACTCAGAAAATGATGACCAATCACCAAAACCTAACCTATAGCTCTATTTTGAGGCTTTTGTCAATTAAGCATATATGGCTCCAATAAGCAAATTTTTGTCCTTTTTAGTCTTAGATGGATAAGAAAATGATGTACCCTATTTTACAAGTCCAATTCCATGTTAAGACAAATTTCATATTTATAGAGAGAAAAAGAAAACACCTAACTTTGTCATCACCTCCAAACTGTGTTTTAGGCATCCACCTTGCAAGCTTAAATGACTTAATTCAATAGCAAATTTGATCATATATCCCTAAATTGGTTTCTATTATCCTTGAATTGGGTTTTTTACCCTTATTCAATGCCCAATCCTTCACCAAAATTATCATCAACAGAGAAATCCACAAACTTATTTTATTTCCACAAAATTGCCCCTTCAAGCTTCTCAAGAGCAAGGTTGAAGGTGACAACTATTTCGGAGCATCTCACAAATCCCCAAGATAAGCTGAAATTGGATTTGGGTACCCATTAGGCCTCTTGAGATTTATATCAAATATTTCCCCTCAACTCTCATATTAACAGCTCTTTTCACTAATTGTTTTTCTAGGACTAGTTCATCTCCTTATAGCCCTACAATCTTAGTTTTTCAAACATAAATTTAGTTATGGAGGGTTTCTAATTCAAACACCCATTATCAAGTTATAGCTGTATACTAACTTTCATGTGCCAACTCCAAGCATAATCCACTATTCCTTGCAAAATTTGTCTTCAAACTAGTTCTAATGACTATAGTAGTTCTCTAATAATAAAACCAGCATAAGCTGTGAAGTTTCATGGCTCATTCTTTCTTCTAAATTGCTAAAATATTTGACTACTCAGTCTTAATATAATCTTCCTCCAATATTAAGCTTTTATCTCATTGTTAATCCTCTCAAAACGTAAATATGCATAAAATATAGTGCGGGTTTCCCTGAATCCTGTGAAGCTCCAAAATATTACTCAAAGCTTTAAACTTATCTTCAAGACCTAAAAAATAACCTAGGGTTTTGTATTATCCTTATGCATGTGTTGAACTTCTCAGTGGATCCAAGTGAGATTCAATCCCTAAGTATGCAATGTTCTCCCACTATATTGTCATGTAGATGACATTTGCCTAGGAATTTTAAGATTCCTCAAGATGGAACATAGTAATCATTCCCTTAGTCAAAAAAATAATTAATAGGTCTATGTGACCAATGTTTTTAATCATCCAAATTAGATAACTAACAAAAATCTCACCTAATCTTTGGGTTTATTTGATCTGGCTTTGGGCACAAACTAAATATTTACAATGGTTCTAATATAGGTGGAAGACTATGCAAAATGGGTATTCACAATAATTATTCACAAGGTGAGTTTGCCTTCTTAAAAGGGATAAAATAGAGGAATGGTAGGGCGTGAAAGAGAATCATATTTCTATCCTATCTTGAAATGAATCAAAGTAAATAAAATCAATCTATTTGGAGGGAAGCCAAGACTTAGAGAACCTCGCTCCCACTCAAATCCTCATGAATATTATTCTTACATGCATCGGATTAATCTATGAAAGAAACCTAGGTTCATCCTTCATAATTTATAAAACTACAAAAATTATTGAAATTTTGTCTATCTAATTCAAGAAAATCCACTAAATAATTAACTTAGCTCAAGGTCACACAATAACATCAAACTCATACACAGTTACTCAAATTGTTTAGACACATATAATGAGTTATGCATGAACTAATATAGTTTACTTAGTAAAACTACATAAACTAGTGTATGATCAATTTGCATTCATTAATTGTAAACAAGCTTACAATTATTTACTCTTTATTAAAAATCAGAGTATGACAGTTGCTTAAAAATGGAGGAGAAGAGAATTGTAGAGTTACAAAATTGAACATGATGATTATAGTTGTAGTGCCCACTTCCCTTCGACACTTTTGATATTGATCATGATAATGTTGACTATATTATGGACATTATTATAGTTTTGATTCAGTATGGTGTTAGATGTCAGATCATATATTATTGTTGACTCTGATTCATATATGATGCATGATGATTGTTAGAGACATTTTATATAGATGTTGACATGCTGTATTACATGGTATATATATATATATATATATGGATGTTGTTAGGACATGTGATATTTGGATATATTGAGTAGACCGAGAAAATTGAATTTAAAATTGATGATTATATAGTTGCTGATGAAATTGTAAGTGATATTGTTGATTTTTTGGATGTTGTTGTGATTCATATATATATATATATATATATATATATTGATATTATTGATCACAACAACATCCATCAACAATATCACTGTACGTGATATTGTTGATTGAAATTATATATATATATATATATATATTGATGATTTTGAAATTATATTATATTCATTTGGATGTTCTGATATGGCCATGAGGCCGAAGGGGTATTTGTATTGTGCAGGTTAAAAATATCACAACAAACATCGGGGGATTGGAGACCAACCACATTAGAATTCTAGATGAATTCAACAAGGTCACCATGGCAACTTGTATTGTTCGTGTGTGTGTGTTTGATTGTTAGGGATTCCAATGGGGGGGATCACCTTTAAATGTGACCAAGGGTTATGTGTATTTATTTATTTGGTTCCTTTTTATTGATGTTTGTATGTGTTTATTAAGTGATGTGTTTACCCCTTTCATTATTTATTAATTGTGGTAAATTAATGTGAGTAAACATGTTGTTAAAATTAATTAATCAAATTAGGACATAAGAAAGTAATTATTAGAGTTGTTGGCCTAAAATTAAAGTGTTGTAAATGTGTAAGTGATGTGTAAATTAATTTTGGAGTATGAAACACTCCACCTCCTTTTGAAATTAGAATTTGTCCTTGGAGGCTGATTTTGGAGGCTTGTGGGACAAGTTAAACTTGTCCCATACCTCTTAAATTTGCATGCCAACCTTACCTATGGTTGGAGGGTTTAAATCTAGCCTTCATTATGCATTTTTGTAAGTCAAGTTGTATGCTTTAATTGCACTTTTCTTACATGGTTTAATTTCAGTCCTTATGAGGTGTGGGTTTGATTTGAGTGTGTAAGTAAAACTGTCATTTATTCACCCACTTATTTATTATGCATTGGAGAATGAAGTTGACTTTTGGGGGTTGGGGTTGAGGATGTGTGATGTGGCATCCTACATGGATCCACCTCATCCTCTTCTCTTCCCTCTTCTATAAAATTTGAATTGTTTTGCCTTGTTTTGGGTTGCTTCACTTTTGGAGACTTCATTTTGGGTGAATTTTTCTTGTTGTTTTGGGAGCTCTTGCTTGGAGAAGTTTTTGGAAGATTGTTGCATGCTTGTGCTTGGCTGTTTTGGATTGCTTGCATTGGGATAAAGCTTGTTGTTTTGGAACTTGGAACAACTCCATCATGGAGAGGTAGGAGCTTGGCTCTTGAAATGCTCTTCTTGTATATATGTAAATGTTCTTGTGTGAATGTTTTGGTATATATTGTGGGTTGTTGGGTAGATGGCCTAGGAATGGTGTAGGAGAAGACTATGGGGTTATTTTGTGGGAGGCACAAGTGTGTTTTAGGGAGGTATAAGGGTGGAGGGAGTTGGGATTTGGGTTCCACCTTACAAAGAAATTGCTTGCATTTCTTTACTCGTTATGGGGTGCCATAAGAGGTTGGGGAGACATAAGAAAATGTGAGGAATAAGGGGTACTTGGGGGAGGCATAAGGGCATAGGGTTTTGAAATGCATGTCAGGGATTTGAAACACACACACATATATATATATTGGTGGGTTGTTCTCAGGTGGTGATACCCAATTTTCCCCTTTGGGAGGCATAAGCAACATCCCCCATAGTTTCTTGCTCCTTTGGCTTGCATGATGAAGCCTGAGTGTTGTTTGTTGTTTTGTTCTGTGGTGGCAAACTGCAGTTTTGTTTTGGACTGTGTTTTGAATGTGAAATTTACATGTGTGTTTTTGGAAGCCTGTTGTTGCCATGAGTTGAATCACATCTTCCATTGCTTTGTGGTTGGGGCTCGGGGGCCAATGAAGAAGGATGGCTTCTCCTTGTCATTGGATGTCTTGGTTGGGTGGAGAGTGTTGCCTTTCCCCTGCTCTTGTTGTGATCAGAATTGGAAGAATGATAAATCTACATGTTGTTGTTCTGGAGCAAAGGAAAATGAAATAAAATAGTTGACAGTCCCTTGTTGAGATAAATCTTATTGTAACCTTCCCACTTGAAGTGGATGAACTTGTATATGTTTTTTAATGGAAATATGTTGTATTGAATACAAAATTTGTAAGATTGAAATGTGAAAGAGATATACTCTGTTTCTATTCTTTTGAAAGAAATAATTGTATTTTGTATGATGAATTTGAAGAATGAAAGAAAGAAGTTGTAAGTTGTCTTTTGGGAACCAATAAATGATTGTATTACCTTTCTCAAATTGCATTGTGGTATTGAATCTGATCATTTAAATGTATTTGAAATCTCTGTTTGAAAGGAAGAAATGCGTGTGAGGAAAACACAGAGCTCTGTCTTTTGAAATGTGTAAAATTAGAAATCAGAATTGCATTTTGGTTTTGAATAGTTTGATTTGAATCAACTAAATGTATTAGATTGGAATTGGAATGTATCCTAATACTTGGAAGAAGAAAATGGAAAATAGATCCTTTCGAATTAGATCTCTGTTAGACATTTTCAAACTGGCAAATAATTATCAGAAAATGTACAGAATGACCCTGCAGACTAGGAAAGACATTTGAAACATTAATACAAGCTAAGAAAGATCAAAACGATCCCACACAAACTATAATACTTAAGAAATTTTCATAGAACCTTTCAAAATTGGGCTCAAACAATTTCTTAGTCGTTTTTGCTATTAAATTGGGGAAATTTGAATTGATCTTCAATAAAACAATTTAACCCTTGAAATCTATTCTAAAATCTTCCAAGTAAAATCCTCCATGCCTATTTGGCAAGTGGAAAAAGAATTAATGACAAATTTGAACAAAATTGATAAGTTAAAAATACCATATCACTTTCTAAGTGACAGAAATACGTTTTCTCAAAATTGACCCTTTAAAATTTATCAAAATCAAATTCCTAAGGTTTCTATGAAAAGAGGACGTCGAGATCTTTCCAGAAAGTCCTCGTTTGCCAAAAACTGAGTTCCCAATCAAAATTTATGGCCTTTTGAAGTTTTTACCTCATTTCGGGCTCAAAATAATCTAACTGTCAAATTTTAAATGAATAAAATATTCTTGGGCGGAGACCCGTGGGCTAAAACTTTCCTTTTTTGTTTTTTTCCCAAAATGTGCAAATTCATGAAGTTTCGCGCCGCTCTGCTAATCCACAAGCCTTCATTTTGTCTAAAAATGATCTAAGTCCAAAAAGTTAATTTGGCAATTTTTCCTCCACGGCCCCACCACCCCAGCCAATCCAGCATCATTGATCAGATTGATTTTAACATAATCTGCTTTCAAAAATGAATTTGGGTGTCGATCCCTGCAAAAAAAAAGGCGGATAAAAGCTCCTTAGCAAAAAATTCTCCAGTCAATGGTTGGCCCGTGGCACCTTTTCCACAGGTTGTTTTAAAGAATTTGCAAAAGAAATGCCTAAGACACCGTGTTCCCATGTGAATCAGTGCATGACATGTGGCACCCTTGGCATCGGCGGAGGCACAAATCGTTTTGATCCCTTAGCGCTTTTCAGAAAAAAAAAAAAAAAAGAGGGCCTTAAAATTCTCTAGCGGCCTGACTTTCCACATAATTTGGAAATGCCAACACGTGTTCCCTTACGGACTCATGGAGCGCGGAGGCAAATTGCACCTTTTTTCCCAAAAGGGCGAAAGGCGCTAAATGTCTTCCCCGCTCTGCCGGCCCGCATCTGGGAAAATTTTTCTTCCCCTGCTCCACCGGTCTACTTTTCTCCTTTGGGAAAATTTTCTCTCCGAAGTCTGCAGGCCCAAGTTGGGGAAACTTTTCCTCCCAAGCCCGCAGGCCCACTCTTGGGAAAATTTTCACCCCAAGTTTCGCCGGTCCATAACTTGAGAAATATGAGGAGTTAGGAGGACTTCTTTATATCACCGGAAAGGTGAGGAAATTCCCTACCTAATGGGAATTTTTTACAGGAAGTTTTAATTGTGTTAATCATGGGAGAAATTAAATTGAATCTTTAACTGAGTTCTGGGAGTGGGTAAGTAAGAATTTACTCTGATGATTTTAAATATGTATTCTTTTCCCCACTGTAATTAAACCTTGCTCTTGTCTTAGATCTTGTGGAATTAAATACCTTGGGTATTTAATTGTTTTGGTCCCTTAACCCTAAAATTTTAATCAGGGAATATTTAGCTAAAATGTCAATGTAATTAGTGATTAAATTAATCCCTAAGGAGATTTGAGCTAGGTGTGGACTTATTACACTTGTTGCTTTATAATGTGGAATTAGTAATTATTATAATGGGAAAATTTATCAGTTGAATTTAATTGTCCTTGAGACTTTGGTCGTTAACACTTTAAAAAACAAAATTATTCCATAATTTTCTAACTAAACCTAGGTTGTTCATGGGTCTCAAGTGGGTTGTTTTAGCGGGCGTTACAATAGTGAAGCTCCTTTTAATCTGTTGCAAAATAAAATCTCATCAAATGAAATAGGAGGATTCACACAATATTTATAGCAAAAATTATGGTGGAACACCTCGTCACCAAGCCTACAAACAACTAACTAAAACTTTGAACTCAAATCACCTATGGCTTCCAAATGCCTTTTAGATCTTCCTCATCAATGTGTAGGAAATATTACACTAGACTTGATGGAGTCCTTTTTTAGAGCCCAATTCCTAATTGAAGAAGAGATACATCTACCTATCCTTCAATTTGTGAAGATATTTCACAAGGATATGGTCGATGAACATCAAATCTATCATTTAATATTTTCAACCACAAACAAGCAGGAATTTCCTCAAGTTAAAGCTCAAAATTCGTTTTATGTCCTCTAAAATATAATTAGAAACTATGCATACTATAAATAAGATGATTAGCACAAAAAAATATTCATTTTCTAATGCATATAAATTACCCTCTGGAGCTTAATAGTATACAAATAAGAACTTTGAAACTCAAGGTAGCACTTCACATTCTCAAGAGAGGAGAAGTATACAAGATAATTAGTGAAGGGGTTTATTTCAGATATGTGAATTAATAAGAAGCAACTGTAATGCCCACTCCCTGCACTGAGCCGAGGAGGATTGTGGGCCCCATTTTTGCAACTAGTTAGTTAGTTTGTGATCTCATCTCACTAATCATCTCAAACATTTGTTATGTCAAATCCCATGTGTAGATGTCACAAAGTCATATGCAAGGTTTCCACTTTCCTCTTTGTACACCAATGTGTCATCTCGGTCGTCGTATTTTTGTGCCTTCAATATGAACCTAAATCTCAACTTGTAACGTAAGCACAAAGCAATAATTATAACAATGTTAGATGCAACAAGGTACGTTGTTTAAGCTTTAAGACGCTTTATTTTCAAACTTTATCATTTGACGATTTGAAGTGAATTCTATCCACCTCAATTTAGACCTCATTTTAGTTCTTCTTTCATTGAAAAACTCAAACCCAACTTTTACCACTTCGACCTTAGTGGCTTTGTGAATGAGTTGTATTGAAATGTTATTTTTTAATAATGATAATAATAATAACAATAATACACAAGATCTCAAACAGTTCCGATATGAAAACATAATTTTAAAATTATGAATTATAAAATAAAAAACCAAGATATGTTGATGAATATAAATAAAATATATTCAAATAATAATAAAGAGAAGAGTGATATGGTGGAGGAGGTGATCAAGCGAGTTGGTGAATGGAGTAATGGCTCCATGTGAAGGAACATGATCATGGCGTTGGAGTGTTCCAGGCATGGCAGAACATGGACGTCCTCACAAACATTTAATCTGTTTCACCAAATGCAATAAACAGGTTCTAACCTAATCATATTTCCCTTTCCAGCACGCCCCTACATGTGCCAAAATAAGAGGCTTTAAATAGGGTATCGGTGCCTATCAAAATTTTGGAGAGGAGCTCTACCACACGTTTCTGTTGTAGGCACCCCATTAGATATGCTAAATGTGGAATGACATGATTGCAGAATATGCACAAAATGGGTTTTTTGGATTTCCTTGGAAACTTGAATCAAGGCAATTGAAAGGTATAAAGCGAAATTCCACAACGTTTCCACCATCCTCCTTGCCTGTAGCGAGCTGGGAGTCTTGAAGCGGAGTATGGACATCCACCAAAAAATAGTGAAGGAGAGATGGGGTTGTGTCAGATCTTTTTTTGCAAGTGCTTTGGTAGTCCTATGTGGGAAATGTGGAAACACTGATAGGGTTTATGGACTGTGTGACAAGGTTCCTTGAAAGGCGTTTGAAATTGCTAGCTCATTGTCTCTACATAATGATGTGAGATTAAGATTACGTTGGAGATTGGCAATGGATGACATTGGAATTGTATGAATTTTATATTTTTAGTGCTAAAATATGTGCATGCGCTGGGTATGTAAAGTGTTTGTCAGAATGTCTGAAAGAAATATGGTTTTGGACTGAGATGATAGTAGTGTATGCACAGAATGGTTTTTGTTAAAAAAGCGTATGAAACTTCCAAGCCAAAATGCCATTGACAGGTGTAACACCAAACGCCACAACTCTTGGAAGAATTCACCAAGCTTGTTAGGAATAACAAACTATGGAACAAGGTGTGGAAATCATTAAAGCACAAAGGTAGAGGAATTTTGAAAGATGTTGTAGTTACAAATGTTCTGGTAGACATGTATGTAAAATGTGGAGCCTCACGCAAGGCATGTGAATTGTTTGACTGAATGCCCAAAATTTAGAAGTGGTCTCGTGGGAACTAGTGATTGCTGGGATGCTCAAACCATGTTTCAAAATGTGGTCAAAGGACCACCCATTATCCTTGACTCGGCCATATAGTGAACTTGCCGCATGGTTGATTTTTTTTGGTGGGATTCTTTGGTATGGAGCCGAATGGTGGAAAATGAGTTGTTATTCAGTGGCTTTGGATTTAAATTTAATCTCGGTCACGAACTCTCCTAGCTCGATCTATAACCTGATAAGTTGCTTGTTTAATGGAAAGTAGGAATTTAACACTCTATTAGTTAGGATAGAGGAGGTTTAAATGATTTGGAGAATGTTTGGAGAAAGTGAAAACAATAAGGAGTCACGATCACCCAACTTCATTTACTAACAAACATGGTTATCTACCTATATCTTGAATGACTTCAGTGTTTTCTAGTTATCATTTCTTATGGTTATTGAAAAACAAAACCAATGATGAGTATACCTTAGTAAATTTTAATGAGATATAACACCGACAATTTAAAATTTCCCCTTTTTTATGCAACTAGAAGGAATATTTTTGAGTGCAAACACAGTTCTTGTTTACCTCTTTAGATGTTTGGATAACATTATTGGAAAATGGTTGGATAAACTTGTTTTCTAGCTTCAAACTACCTTTTCGTTAGCTTGCAAAAGCTATTAAAACATGATTTTCGGTGATTCGCAAAATACCTCTCCGAACCCCGAAATGGGAAAGTCAAATTTTTACTGTGCTCCCTGTCACATGGAGTATTTTATCAAACCTTAGAACAACCTCAAATTCTCATTCGTGCATTTTTCGTCACCCCTCTAGGAGCCTTGTTAACCCTTTTTGTAGTTTTGGGCAGCCGCTGAAAGTTAAAAGTCGGGTTTGGTTTTGGCTTATAGTTTAGACCCTGGGTGAAGAAATGGATATTGACCCCCGTATACTAGCCCCCGTATACCTCTAGTATTTATCCGTGACAATCGCTATCAGCCCTTATTTTTTATAAAATCACTTTGCAAACTAGTTTTACAAGGGGATTTAGTAGGCCTCTGGTCATTGGGTGACCAGGTTAAACTAGTGCAATTACGACCGGTTGCTCCGGAAAGGTAGTCGCCATTCAAACCTTGTTTTCTAGTTCTGATTTCGATCAACTCCCATCAATTCCCTGTATGTAGGAGAGCATATAGGATTTGTCTCTTGGTGCGTTCCACAATCTGAAACTAGTTTTTCAACACATTTTCATAGCCCTTAGGTCAGTCTTGGATGTTTTCACAAACTTGTAGCAAAATGTGAAAGAATTTCGTGGGAACCTCATTAGGTCAAATAAATGACGAAAAAAAATGTACGCACTAATATACAACTGCATGAAACTCAATTTTGTTTCTTGTTCTGTGAAATTTGATTATCAAGAAAATGGTGCTTTTCTCTTGGCTCTCTCTATCTCTCCCTCAGTTTGAAACGAAATGAAACTCAATATGTATCGCCAATTCTCTTTTATTGCAAGTTAAGTTTTGTAATCATGTGAATGAAAACTATGGAATCATTAATTGTGCTAGATTGTAAGTAGATGTCATGTCATTGGTTGTGCTGACCATGTGGTGGTTACAGGTACCAGTATAAGGAGAAAGTGAAGTGTTACTTATGTTTTTCGTAATAACATGTGATCTTGGAAACAATGTATTTGTATATGATATATCAACGCTATTGTTATAAATAGAATTGTTATTTATTGTTTTCTGTGATGAAGATGAAATTGTAGCGTATTGCGAAAGTGTACTATTTTCATACTTAGTTGTACTTCTATATGTTGACTAATTTCATACTTGGTCGTAATTTTGTATGCCGGTTAGGTAAAATAAGTTGATTGTATCATGTTGCTATGGAAACTAATGTAAAAAGAATCCTAGCGAGATTATTTGAATCATTATAGGAGGGTGAATTTTTTTAAAAAAATTATTTAAAATTGTTTACACCATGGTAATTTTGGATGTAGATTATATCATTAATTGATAGTAATACTTTGAGAATGGCGTATCTTATCTATTTTCTAGTGATGTGTTTGACCTAGGAAACCAGTTAATCATTTTGGGTGGAAACGACTAAAAACATTATAGTATTAGTTAATGACCCTTTCTGTATGGAATTCCCCCCTTGTGCCCTTATTTCCTTAGTTGGGTTGCACACCTTAGTAAATTTTAACTAGGGCATCTCCCGTTTTATTTTGATACTTGGTTCTTCCGGATGCTAAACAAATGATTTTTACTTGTGTTTCCTTGACCGTCTTGGGTTAGGTAAGCATTGTACTTGTCCATCCTTGGTTCATGGTCCATGAGAATTCTCCTTCTCTTCCATCGCGGGCCAATTTGTTTTACCTTCACAAGTAATTAATTAGAGACTTGTTAATGGTGCTAAATGCACATCATGAAATAACCCCGTAGCGAAATTCCTAAGACTTAAGGATAAACATGTTTCCCTTAGTAGGTAGTAACGGAATACCTTGGGTGTTTACGAAGGTATTTTGAGCTAAGGATATTACACCCTCTAGTATTGACTTGTAGTAGAGAGTATAACCCTTGGGCGTGAATGGAAATATATTAAACCTAGGACCATTTTAGAAGTTTAATCATGGTTGGCACTTGTATTTAACTCGTAGCTATTGATATTGAATTATTAAGATGACGGATTAGAAGTAAAGTGAAATTTGAGACTCATCCCTTAAACTCAATGCAAACCCTCATATATGTATCACAAACAATGCAAATTAAGTAGTTAATTACATAGTTAGTTGTAATAACTTAAAAGTGAATAGAGTGTATCCTTAGTGTTTAAGCATTATTATGAAAATTGGGACATGGAATCTGTCTAATCTTATACCTAGTAGTCTTGCTTTCCCCTTCATGGGAATCTTCCTTTTTGCATGAAGGTAAAATACAAAACCAAGTAAACAAACTCTTGATAAACGAATCCTTAGGAAAAGTACTAGTAGACCCATGGATGTTTAAAATGTTCTTATTAACAATTGAGTTATATAAATCAATCGCAATAAGAGAAACAAGCCAAAATAAATGGAACCATTATAAATCAATTGTTAAATGAAATAAATAAAATGTAGTCTAGAGAAAATGAGAATGTATGTTTACATGTTAAGTGTTATTCAAATATTTAAGGTTAAATAATGAAATATGATTACAATAAAACTATAACCATGAGAATGTTGTGTCATGGAAGGTTCCTATCCATGATTTCATATTGTGGTTGGGTCGTTCTTTTACACTTCATTTTTTAAAAAAATGTGGCATTAATATGCATCTTGTGTTATCATGTGGTATGTTGTCTCCTCTTTGTAAGCCTCATAGGTAGGATTTATAATGTGTGTCATCTCTTCTTGTGGTGCATATCCTCTCCTTGTCATGTTATATATGTGGGTCATGTTTGTGTAAATGTCTCACGTGATTTCGTGTTATTTTTGTGAGCCTAAGTGGTGTCGTATAGTAAAGAAAGATGTATCAGGTTATGAAAGAAAAAAATCATCCTAGTTTATTTCATCTTGTGTTTTTGGTCTCTTCATTTTTGGGCATTGCATATAGTATCAAAGCAAAGGTTCATGCTCTCGAACCTTTGTGAGAGTTGGTGTTGTGATGATTATGCATGATGGTGGAGGAGTTGGAAGAGTAATGTGCTATTATTTTTTGATGTGACAAACATTGTACTTGTGATAATATGAATGGACCTATGGTGTATAAACCCTTAGCGTGGACTCATCATGATGTTGGTGTGTTTCGTGATGAGAGTATTCACTCTTTTTCTCTTTCGTGAATTCGATGTGAAATTCACAAGGGTAACCACCTATAGACACAAAATCACGAACTTACTACTATTTACTATACTTCCAAGTATGTTGTTTTATAAATGGATCTTGCATAAGGAAAGTATTCACTATTAACCCATTCCATAGTCCATCCGCTTGTCTTGGCAGTATGTATTACTTTTATCTTCTACACTAGTCACTCATACAAACAGTTCTAATCAGGTCACATGGATCCCTGTTTGTCAATTCTCACTCATTTGTCATCACTTGTCTCTAGAAATTAGCACCCAATACTAGACACTAACATCTAATGCTCCTATCTATCCTAAGAGTATGTGTCCTCTTTATGTTTGATCTTATTTTTGACATTTGAGGTCAGTATTTTTGGTTTTCCCTATCATCTCCCAAGGTACTAGTCGACATGTCAGCTCATTAGTGTTGAAATTCAAACAAGAGATCCCTAGATAAACACAACATACATACCATTACATGGGCGGGAAATTCTTATCAAGGGATAGCTATCTGCATAGAGCAAGGGACTACATTTGGGCACATTACTTTTTATAAACACTACATAAGAAGGGGAGTTTGTTCTATTCCATCCACACATTTGTATTTTTATCTGGCTATTACCCTCTATCTTGGCATCATTGACACGAGGGAGACCTAGGAGCACTATTTCACACACAAACACACATAACTACATTGGGCCCGAGATGTAGTACAACGCTCAGTCATAAGTTCACCATTGTGATAGCTGAGGACAGTCTAACCCCTCATTTTGCATCTTTTGTTTTTAGGATTTGATGCCTATTTGAGGGTTTTGCAGGGCATTACTTCATTGCAGGTTTATAATAGTTTTGGCGATCATTGTGTGACCTTATACCAACAAAAGGATAAGAAGTAAAAAACCCTAATGACATTGTTAGAACCATATCTCGAGCTTTTCTATAGATTCAAGTGCCCAGAATCAGTTTTCGAGGGCACCGCGGGTGCCCCTGTCCCTCTCCACGTGCCTCAGTCTAGCCATTTCCATCTCTTATGAAATTTGTTGTGGTTTTTTGTGACATTTTGTGTTTCTATTTCATCATATTTTCTAGTCCAGAATTACTGCGGGATAAGTGAAAATAAAATAGGTACCTTACCTCTCTCATTTCCTTTCATAGTTAATATTAAATAAATTGTTTAGCATTTATATTTCATTGTTTATCATTTATAGTAGATCTTTGAATTTATATTTAAATAAAATATTTAGATTTTATTAAATCATTTTGGTGAACTCGTAGCTTAAAACTATTTTCCCTAAGATCCACTAAAACCCTAATGGCTAAGGATAGCTCTTCTCCTCCTAGGTTAGTCATGCCTCATGTAATAATTAATCTTATTTATGATGAGGCTACCATGGCTGAACTCTGCACTATACATAACAATGTCATTCTTCCAGATGATACTCAAAGGCAAACTCTTAGTTTGTAAATGCAATGTGTCTAATAGCTTCGATAATTCCAACATTAGCATTGTTGATGATCTGGCAAGCTTTTCTCATTATACACTTTGTTGTTCATTCAACCATACTCCACCTTCAATTGTTTCTAATGAGAACTTAGATGATGTCATTCTTAGTTTAATGCTTAATCTTGATGACAATGCTTTAGCTAACAAACAAGTGAAGAATAAACATGTGCACGATTATGTTTCTCATATTAGTTCACATGATTCTATAACTGCATCTCATATTCTTCCCATTTCTGAAATTATTTCTCATGACACATCACATATTAGTTCTCCTCCTCCTTTATTCTATGTTGATGACATGCTTAATGAAATCCTTGCATTTGAATCTTTCTTTGATCTTGATGAGACACTTGATAGTCCTGATTTTACTTCTTTGTATACTAGTGAATGTGAATCCCCCGCTCTACTTTCATCTTCTTATGAGATTGTCTCTAATAGCATGTTTGATTGATCTCCTCCTATCACTTCATCTCCTAATGATGTTTCTGATGCTAGTCCTACACCTTCTATCGACACTTTATGTTCTTCACTGCCTATTACTTCTTTGGCACCCATATCTAGCACGCTCTTAGCATCAACATCTTTTATGTCTCCTCTTAACATTCCTATGATCACTCATAATGGAAAATTGTAATCACTCAATACATTATTGCCATCTTCTACCATTCCTCGACAAGACATCTTATCACTCATGCATGTTGTTATCCATTTATAATCTCAGGTCCAATCTATCACATTAGAAAACAAGGCCTAATATGCTTCTATCGATAATAATTCTTTGCATGGAAACCCTATTCCAAAAAATATTCACAATTCGACATTTCCTAGGGACTTTGTTATGCCTACATTTACATGCTGTAATGAAACTGGAAATCCATATTTACATCTCAAACATTATTGTCTAGCTATGGTTGCTTATTCTACGATAGATTATTGCTGAAAGCTTTTCACCATAGTCTTACTGGTGACGCTCTCCAATGGTACACTTAGTTAACTTTCAAATCTATTAGTACCAATTGTGAGATGGAAGAAGCCTTTCTACAATGCTTTATACTCAACAATGGCCCTAAGGTCACATATGATCATCTACCTGGCATACATTAAGGCAAAACATAACCTATAATTGATTATATTTTACGATTCAGTGTTTTCATGCATCAGTTAGTCTTCCAACCCATTAACCTATAAAAGCAATTCATCTTCTGTTGTGGCTTGATTCTTGCTTTAAAGGAATGCTTGCAATATGATACATGTGAATCATTCACACTCTTGTGCTTTAAGGTCATTGATTTAGAACATGATCTCATTGCTACACATATTCTAGATCCTTCTACTTCTTCTACTATTACATCACATAGTTATTCTCCTCTTCCATCTGTTTAGTGTCCTCTTAGGACTCCATCTCCTCCACCTCGCAAAAACAATCAGTCTTCTCCATTACATAAGTATCCTTAATCTCCTCCACTGTTTTAGGCTCCACCTCATACCTCTACATCTCCTTCATGGGAGCCTTTACATTTTTCTCATCACGTTAGACCTCATGACGTATTCATGCCCTACTTAACAAGCATATGATTCACTTGCCTTTTACTCAACATCATCCTCCTAATCACTTGTAATGCTAACATGAGAGACCTTACTACAACTTTCATTGTATCAATGGTCATCGCGATAATGACTATTGTGCCCTTCATGGTCGCTTACAACAATTAGAAGAAAATGTTTCATTTCCTTTGGCTCTCGCTTTCTTGAGTGTTCTATTTCTCTACTCTCACGCAAGGGTGTTGTTACTCTAGTTGATTTGTTTGTTTCATCTGGTGCTAAGGTCGTTATTCATCCACCACCACAAGTTGTTTCTTATGTGCGTTCTCCATCTCATCCATCCATCGTTGCTCCATATAATTAGTTGCATTATATTGCTACTACACATTGGCTTCCACGGACCTCAACATCTTTACTTCCCACTACTACATCACCCATTGTTAGCACCATTCCACATGACATTCAGTTTTTCTCATACACTCATGGTGCTTTCATTCCACATGCTTCCACCGCTCCACTCTGGCTTGGTCTTTGGTTGGTGATTTCTATCACCTTACCCCCTGATGACGCACTCACATTCTTATAGTTCATACATGACTGTTGAGGGATTCGTTACAATAAGAACCTCTCATCACTCTTGTACACTACATGCCTTATCAATCAATCTATCTTACGCACATTATCATATAACTTCTTGATGACACACTCTTGTTTTATGAATCATTCTTGACTGTTGAGGGGTATTAATATAAATGAACCTCATCATCTACACACTGGGGGGAATTTGTTATTCCCCCCGCTTCTCTTAATCATACTAACACATGATTCACTACACTATTACGACCATCTTATTCATATTCTCTTTCACATTATTTATTTCTACTACATCATTTATACAATACACCTTTTCCATTGTATGTATCTATTACACATCAAAATTAAGCTACATACATCATCACTCATTTTATACAATATCTCATCATTAGACATCATCAACAATTATGCATTGTCAAAACAATCATCACAATATCACACATCGAATATCACAACAATAATCAACACATCATCACATCGCACATCAATAACACATCAAGTACAACAAAACTTGCGCCAATAGTCCATATATATAAATATTGATCACCATCATAGTCACAAAACTGCCAATATTGGGGGGAAAGCCCTCATACATCACTACATGAATACATATAGATCATATATCATAACTGTTATCACTATCTATCGTTGTGGGAGTTCTAGAGATAGAAGCTTCACTGCTCAATCTATGTTGTTGATTGTTACCCATGTATCTCTCTATTTGCCTATGCAATAGTGTGTTTTCTATCGACCACTCTGCATAACAACCCTATAACTCCACAAATCGTGCAAATACATCTTGAGCTAGAGGACCTCCACCCGCAGCCTCTCTACCTCAATGTGTCTCCTCTCATGCATTGTCTCCCTCACTCAATAAAATTGTACGTGTAGCCGCCACTAGTGCCACTGGATCAAACAAGTGTGTGTGTGTTCACCCACAATCACATCCACCCGCTCTAACATCACCACCTATGAGAAAATCAATGGGCACAATCTGCATCAATGTGTGGATGTACGTGTCTATAATTAGCGATCAATACACATCACCTACATCCACAGGAAAATAAATTATACACCAATGACCATAATCAATCAACTAAATAAACCAACCAACAAAATTACTACGCAAATACTCATGCTCTATTATCATTGTCGCTATGCTATCGGGGGCATGTGTTTTCCCCTCTACTCCTCCCTCTCGTAGTGCTCTCGCCACATCCGCAAAAATTGGAAACCAAAAACACCCATTGATGTGATGCCCACAATGCACGGTAGCCCTCCGTACACCCTGCATCATCTACATCTATTCATTTTATCGCCCCATCTACCTTGCCTTGCCTGAGAGGTACTAACTACATTTTTGTGGGCCCTAGTCCAGGTCTAACCCTCTTTGGTGCCCTAACTACCCTCAACCATATATATGGCTCTGGGGGCACACCCTGGGCCATACCAAAATTGTCGTGAGATGCACTCCACCTGAAATAGCTCTGTCACACCTGGAAATTGATCCTCCAACCACATATATCATTGAATATAATGTAACTCCACCACATCCTCTAGACATCCTCCATAGTCTCAGTATGGTCTTACATATCATGGCCTCTAGCTCCATATGATCTATCATCACTTTATAGATGTCTGTATCCATCTTCCTGCCATGAATGCCTACCCATCTCTCAGTAAATATGTCTAGCCTTGCCCACTCTCCTCGTGGACCACCCACCAGCATCAATATAGCAAGATACTTGTAGGCCCATATATGTAGAAATTTCATAGCTCTAATACCACCCCCATGCTCCTCCTATGTGAATCTATAAAAATCCATGTACAAGTGGGCCAATACACATCATGTTCATGCATACCTTGTCCCATCCTCTATATGACGAAAAATATCATGCATCTTATATAAGATTCCTACACCACCTCCCTCGACTACAATCGATGAAGCAATCACTCTGACAATAAAATTCCGCAACCGCCTAACACATGACCTTAGTATAACGCCCAAGATGATATGGAACTTTGTATGTACTCACGACCCTGTAAAATACCGCCTAGCAGCCCTCATCTGTCTCTATGCATCATCCATGGCCATCACCTACACCATCTCACCAACAATAGGAAATTGTAGTATGAAATACACATCCTCTAGAGTATCTGTCATCTCTCCTATGGGTAACCAAAAGGTGCACATATCCGCACACCACCACTCACACAAATCTATGATCATAGGTGTTCTATGGGGCACATCCCCCATCCTTGCTATGTTCCATAGGATGACATGGTCTAGAACATCCCGCTTGTTGTCTGACAACCTCAATCCTAGGAATGTACTTAAATAGCAACCACCACGAAACTCTCTCAAGTGGATATCCCTCTCCACAACATAAAATGACAAAAAACGCAGTATTAGAACATCATACATATGAAAATTCAACCAACTACTTAAAAAACATCCATTTTCACATCTACAACAATTTGCACTCAACCCATTATTTTTGGGATGCTAGAGGACATAAACATGACTGGAGCGCCTAGGAGCAGGTCACTAGTGCACATGCATAGGTGTTAGTGTCCTGAGGGTCATTAGTACCTTCACTATTATTGTCAAGTTCTAAAATGACAAGAAATTCAAGTTTTTTTTTTGCAAAAATTCATCAAAAATGAATCATATCAAAACATTTTTCGAAGAACATCACACTTGCTAGCTCCGTTGTTGTATGTGACATTATAGCTGTCGACACCATGTCAAACCGACACAATCATAATGCTCCTACTTGAGGCATCTTTGCACACCCAGAGCTCACAATCACATTAGTGCAATAACCCAATGAATTTCCTATTCACTTTTTCACATTACTATTTATAGTAACTCCTAATTACCTACTTTATCATAGTCAGTATTTGTGATCATTTTCTTGACTAATAAAAATTGCAGGATTTTGATCATATCTTGAGAATCCTTACTCCGATTTCTATCCTGTTCACGTCATTCTTTTCCAAATTCCACCTACTATCGTATCATACACATTTCACACATAATATTCCTCCTTGACATCATCACCATTCGATATACACATACTTTTGTGATATCCATCCTACATTCTCCATTATATCATTGCATGCTTACTTTCAGCTCAACATTCGTTTTCATCACCACTCCCCCTTTCGCCGAAAGGGGGGCATACAATTGGGTTCATCTTATAATTCCCCTTACATAATTACGTGATCAATATACATTTTTAACTCAACATTACCAAACATTTTCTTGTACATCATGCGACATTTCACATTGATTCCCCCTAATGACCTAACCTGGTGGCAACAAGCATAAAATCTCTCCATGAGTAACTAATCAATTAATTACATAAATTCAAATATCAAAAACACAAATCACATCAATCAATCAACACAAACATAACATACTTATCCTCCTAGATGACCTAACTTAGGAGTTATATCACTATTTTATGAGATGACCTAACATGGGAAGTTATTCTACATTTTGAGACCGCTTAATGATGACCTAATATGGAAGCTAACACATACACATTTCAGTGACATCCGTTGAGTGGGAAAAATGAGATGTCATTGCCTTTCCTATATTGTTCCTATATGGGTTATCATGTTTGATCAAAATTGGATCCAAAATCACCAAAATATGATCTTTTTCCTTCTGTAGCAGCTAGATCTTTTAAGGATGTAGTTAAATTTGGATGGTAAAACTAAATCTCTCTCCCTACACTCTTCCTTGTCGGCACGACACCCAAATCCTCAAATTTTCACACACACGCAATCGGTTTGGGAATTGATCACTCCTTACCCCATCGCATCTCCATCAAATGAAAACAAATCGAAATGTCAAATCATTCAATGCCACAATCATCAATATCGCTTAGCACTCCTCATAATGGTGCCACATCTCTCATTACCCTGTATGGATCCACACGTTGATCCATGGTTTGTCACACTATATGTTCTCACTCGACACATACTTCTACTACACTCTTCATGTACTTAAGCGACATGGACTTCTATGGACTTCTATCAGGAATGCACCTCTATCTACTTTATGTTACCAAGATTTCACTCACCAACATGAAGTGGGGGAAAATGTAGACACAAAATCACACACTTACTATTATTTACTATATTGCCAAGTATGTTGTTTTATATATGGATCTTACATAAGGAAGTTATTCATTGATGACCCATTCCATAGTCCATCCACTTGTCTTGTTAGTCTTTATTTATATTATCTTCTACGCTGGTCAATCATACACACAGTTCTGCTTAGGTCACAAGGATCTTTATTTATCAGTTTTCACTCATTTTTTGTCACTTGTATTTGGACATTAGCACCCAAAAATAAACACTAGTGCCAGACACTCCTGTCCATCCTGAGTGCCTGTTTCCTCTTTATATTTGATCTTATTTATGACATTTGAGGTCGGTATTTTTGGTTTTCCCTCTCATCTTTTGAGGTACTAGTTGGCATGTTGGGTCATTAGTGTTGAAATTCGAACAAGATATCCCTATATAAACACAACATACATACCATTATATGGGTGGAACATTCTTATCAAGGGCTAGCTATCAACATAGAGTAAGGGACTGCATTTGGGCACATTACTCTAAATACGCAGTGCATAGGAAGGGGAGTTCATTCTATTCCATCCACACATTTTCATTTTTATCTAGTTATTACATGTTATATTGGTGTCATTGGCATGATGGTGACCGAAGACCACTATTACACACACAAAAACACATAAATACATTGGGTTTGAGATGTAGTGCAACCTTAATTCGTAAGTTCACCATTGTGAAAGTTGAGGACAATCTGACCCCTCATTTTACATCTTTTCTTTGTAGGATTTGATGTCTATTTTTGGGTTTTGTAGGTTATTATTTCAGTGTAGGTTTATAACAGCTCCAACGGTTATTGTGTGATATTTTAGGCACATAAGGAAAAGAAGTGTGAAACCCTAGCGACACTGTCAAAAACAGATCCTGAGATTTTCTACAGATTCAGGCACCTAGAATTAGTACCTAGACACTCGTGGATGCCCTTGTCCCTCTCTAAGCACCCTAGTCCAACCATTTCCACCTTTGCTACATTTTATGTGGTTCGTTGCGATAGTCTGTGCTTCTATTTTATCATATTGTCTAGTCCAGAATAATTGTGGGATAAGTAAAATTAATATAAGTACCTTGCCCCTCTCATTTCCTTTCATAGTTAACATTACATAAAAAAATAGCATTTATATTTCATTGTATATCATTTATAGCAGGTCTTTGCATTTAGATTTAAATAAAATATTCAAATATTATTAAATCACAACCTTGTTGTGTGAAAGGAATGTTATTGTGGACTATGAAGTGTTGTAGTGTTTCATTATCCTATGATATTGTATATGTGTACTAATATGTTGCATGAAAAAATTTCTACGTAGAGAATTGTGCAACTTTGTGTTGTTGCCATCATGTTGGGATGATCATGATGTTATGTCACCATGTTGATTTGTAATTGTGTATATGTGTGATGTTAGTCATTACATTTTTCATACATAGGTATTCAAGTGTTATGTGATAAACATTTGTGTCATGAATTAGGGGCATATGGTGATCTTATGACCCCTATAGTATTGTACTTGCACTTTTGGTGCATTATGTAGAAACACAACATGTTGCAAGATGTAGAATCAATGTTATGTTACACTAAGTAAGTATACCATGCATAAGATGTTATGGTTTTTATGCGTAAAAAATCATTGTGTAAGTAATGTAGTTATGTGTTATGTTGTGTACCCTACACTCATTAACCCTAAGAGAAGAAATTGATAAAAAGAGTATGTGTGCAGAGAGAATGCGTGAACCAAGTATGCATAACATTGAACCAAGTATGAGTTTGGAAGAAGAGTCTCATGTAGAGTGAAAACCCATTGTTTCATCGTTTTCTTTAAGGATTTAGTGAAACACATAAGGGTGTGGGCCAAGGAGAAATACCTGTTGTGATTATCGGTTTAAAGGTTATTGCGTGCATTCTGACTTCTTGATCTAATGTTCATTGTGAGAGCTTCCTTTTGGCTAGGAGGAACTACCTGAAATACAAAACAAGACCATGAAAGAGAGTTAAATAGTATATGACAGTGGACTACCTAATGTATGTTAGATCCGAGAAGTGTGATACTTCCTAGAAGGTCATCAATCCATTGTTTATAAATCAATATAAAATAACTTAAACATGTAAATAAAATAATCTAGTGTTATCATTCTGATTTGAGTGCCTCGTATTACTATCAGCGTCAATCTAATTAAATACTAAAATTCTATGCAGGTAAAGGTTTTGGGTTGGGTTGCGGGTATCGCAAGTGGTCTACAAGTCACAAACAGAGTTTGGGTAAGGTTGGGTAAAGTATTGGGTTGTTTTGGGTGAGGTAATTAGGTTGTTGGTATGGAACAATGTTATCAAACACAAAGACTGATGCTGGTCAGGGTGACTGATGTTGGTTTAGGTATGACCGATACCGGTTTAGGGTGACTGATATTAGTCACTGTGGAAAGTGGCAAGGAGTCAAGGGAGGGTGTTTGGGCTCTCTTCTATCTTGGAACAAAGAGTTAGAAAGGTCTCTGTGGGGGAGGGGGAGGTGAAAAGTCCAAGATAAGTGTGGTAAGGTTTTTAGTGAGATTTAGGGTAGGCTAAGGGTTGAGTTATTAGGTTGGGTTTAAAGTCACAGTGAAAAATATCGATTCAGGAGACCGATGTTAGTATAAGACTGACTGACCACGGTTAGGGTTAACCAGTGTCAGTAACTGTGGGGAATTGGAAGATGTTGTAGAACGCATTTTGGGTTCTCTCTATGTTTACACAAAGAGTTTGGAGGGTGTTTGTGAGGTCAACGTGAAGGAGGCAGTTTTGGGATAGGTTATTGTGAAGTTTAGGTGGGGTGTGAGGGGGTGGTTGATAGAGAGAAATTTGAGGGATAGATCTAAGAACAATGAATAGATGAAGGCAAATAGAGAATAAAACTACAAGTGACAAAGGAGAAACCAACTTACTTAGAGTTCAGAAGGGTTCTAAATGCCTGTAGTGGTGGAGAGGTGGTTGGAGATGATGGCAAAAGTTAATTTGTGGAATGGTGCTCAGTGCTATGGACATGCTCTCCTGAATGCTTCCGTGAATGCAATAACTTTCTGATCAGTCTTGGTGCTAGCTATGGTTGTCTAGACATGCAAAAGGGCTATGGTTCTTGCTTGCATGCAGATCTCCTTCGTTCTAAAAACTTGAGAATGTGGAAAACCTATCAAAAAAGGTTACCAAAATGAATATATGCTAACCAATGACAGTTAGGGTGACCGGTGTTAGTTTAGGGTTGATTAGCATCAGTTAAGGTGGGAAATCCTAGGTTTACTAAAAATGCCAGATCTTAGCAATCTTTTGGGCCAGCTCTGTCTATTCTCACAGATCAAAATGGAATGTTACATTTTAATGAGCGGGAATGTGGTTAGAGGGAGAATATGCATGTGATTTTAGGGTTTCACTAAGTCTTAGTTCATTAAGGTAGGTATGACTAAGTCTTAGTTAGTTATGGTGAGTGAATATTGAGTCCGAGTAAAAGGGAAACATGCTAAGAATAGGTTTGTGATGAGGTGTCTAGGTGAGGTGGAAATTAGTTTAATTAGGTCAATTAAATAATGAATATTGTGAGGATGAGTATTAAACTAATATTAATGTGGGGTAAAAGGGTCATGGTTAGGTGAATATGTTTGAGTTGGCTATTTGAAAAGGGACCAAGGGGAGTGTGACCCAATTTTGGTGTTTACACCCACTTCTATCCATTTGGTATACTTCAAGCTTGATCAATATATTATGGATGTGCACCACCTTATGCTTAACTTATGCAAACTAGAGACCCTGCTCTCTCTTATTTGAGTTGTCCATTGAATAATCCTACAGGATACCGACTATGTTGAGCCTTATGGGAGTTTGAAGGGATGATTTAGACAAAGATTATGATAGTTATATTATTTGATAAGTTATTATACTATATTTTGAGATGGATTCTTGATCACGAGATGCACACTCGATGACATAATACCTCGGTGAGAGGCCTCTTTGGAGGTTACTAAAATGCTTGTGATGTGAATATTTTCATGTGTTTTATTTGTAAACTCATTTGTACTTGGAACCAACAATTTTTATTGATTATTTCTATGCTTTGAGACTTTTTATCTAATTTTTTATGTGTTTCACTTTTTAAATAGGGTTACTTATCCATTTTTCTTGGCTTATTGAGATTTTGTTTGATTTTAGTTGTTCTCGAAACTTGAAGCTTCATGATTTTGATGTCAATTGGCTATTTTTTATCCAGTGGGGACCTTTTTAAATGTTTGAATGAGATGGTTCTACTATGTTGTATGTGCTTATATGTTGTCATCAACCTGATACAGTCCATGTGCAGAGTGTAGGGTATGCTCAAAGGTCATAGGAATGTATTGTCTGGGACTATATATCGTTAGGCATTTGGTTTTACAAGTGATGAGGCTCTATGTGCTCATGTCCATAGAGTGATTTGACATAGTTTTGATAGTATGGTTCTCTTATCTATTTTGGGAGGTTTATGGAGTTGTTTTGGAGGCTTATGGGGTTGTTTTGGGAGGCTTTTGGAGTTGTGTTGGGAGGCTTATGGAGATTAGGAGGTATATGGAATTGGTATTTGTGATTCATGAGTACTCGTGTGAGTTTGGTTATGTTTTATGTTGTTGAGGCTTGATGATATGATATTTGATCCCATCTTGACACTCTGTAGTTACAGTAGTGGTTTTTTTAGTTACGTGAAACATGTGTATGTGTATTGATGGGGATTCCTCATTATTATATCAAGCTCATGTTACGAGTACTATTTATGTCGGGGCATGTGTGTCAACTACTATGTTGTGTGGACTGTATGTTTTTTCCCATGGTTAGTTTAGTGGTCTTGTGCTCAGTTACAGCCATGAAAATGTGTTGACAAGATTTCTTGTGGATCATTAGTGTTATGTTTGGGCTTTGTGTGGCATTGTGATGTCATTTATTGTTTGGCACCCATGAAAATAAGTCAATATAAATCCTAAATAATGAAATATTATGAGCTTTTGGATTAAGAAATAATGTAAAGGAAAAAGGCTAACTAAGTAATAAAGTAAAATAGAACTACCAATATTCAGAAAACATTAAAATTTAAGAAATTGTCAAAACTTGATTTGCTTCCTTATGGTTGTGATCTAGTGACAAAGTTATTTTCCCTAAATAGAACTTGATCTCTACTGACTTTCCTTATCTTACTTATCCCTCTTATCTAACCATTGTTTTGTGTCATATCAAGGACGATGCTCTTCTAAGGGGAAGGGAATGTAATGCCAACTCCTTGCACCAAGCCAGTGAGGATTGTGGTCCCTTTTGTCTTAACTAGTCAGTTAGTTTGCGATCTCAACTCGCTAATCATCTCAAACATTTGAGATGTTGAATCCCATGTGTGGATTTCGTGAAGTCATATATAGGGTTTCCATTTTCCTCTCTGTGCACCAACTTGCCATCTCAGTCATCGTATTTTTGTGCCTTCAATATGAACCTATATCTCACCTTGTATTGTAAGTAAAAAGTAATAATTATAATAATGTTAGATGCAATAGTGTATGTTATTACTTTAAGATGCTCTATTTTCAAACTTTATCATCTGGCAATTTGAAGTGAACTCTATCCACCTCGATTTGGAACTCGATTGAATGATTATTTCATTGACGAACTCAAACCCAATTTTGACCACTTCCACCTTAGTGGCTTTGCAAACGAGTTATATTAAAACACGATTTTTGAAATAATGATAATAATAAAATAATAATAATAATACTATACAAGATTTCAAAAAATCCTGGTATTAAAACGTAATCTTAATATTATGAATTATAAAATAAAAAATAAAAAAACCAAAATATGTTGATGAATAGAAATAAAATAAATTTTGATAAATATAATAAAATATATTTTAAAAATAATAATAATAAAGGGAAGAGTGATATACTGGAGGATGTGATCAATAAAGTTGGCGAATGGATTAATGGGTCCATATGAAAGCACATGGGCATGGCGGTGGAGTGTTCCAGGACATGGGCATCCTCACAAACATTTACTTTGTTTCACCAAATGCAATAAACAAGTTCTAACCCAATCAACTTTCCCTTGGCAGCACCCCCCTTCCTATGCCAAAATATAATCTTTTGAATAGGTATTGGAACCTGTCAAACTTTTGGAGAGGAGCTTTGACACATGTTGTTGTTGTAGGCAACCCATTAGATATGCTAAATGTGAAATCAGATGATTGCAGAATATACGAAAAAAAAATGGGTTTGTTGAAACGCCTTGGAAACTTGAATCAAGGAAATTAAAAGGTATAAAGCCATATTCCATAACATTTCCACCATCCTCCTTTCCTGTACTGATAGGTATGGGAGTGTTGAAGAAGAGTATGGACATCCACCAAACAATAGTGAAGGAGGGACAAAGATGTGTGAGATATTTCTTTTTGCAAGTGTGCTGATAGGCCTATGTGGGAAATGTGGAAATACTAACAGGGCGCGTGGACTATGTGACAAAATGCCTTGAAAGGCGTTTGAAATTTTCAGCTCACCATCTCTATATAATGATGTGAGATTGAGATTGCATTGGAGATTGGAAATAGATGCCATTGACATTGTATGAATTTTATATTTTGTAGCTATCAAATCGGTGTATACGTTGGGTATGTAAACTGTTTATTAGAATGCCGAAAATAAATGTGGTATTGGAATGAGATGATTGCAGTATACGCACATAATGGTTTTTTGTTGAAAATGCGTCTGAAACTTTCAGGCAAAAATGTCATTGACAGGTGTGACACCAAACACCACAACTCTTAGAAGCATTCACCCAGCTTGTTAGGAATAACAACTGTGGAAATCAGAGGTAGAGGAATTTTGAAGGATATTGTAGTTACAAATGTTCTAGTAGACATGTATGCAAAATGTGGAGCCTCGTGCAAGACATGTGAAGTGTTTGACTGAATGCCCAAAAATTAAAGGTGGTCTCATGGCCAGTAGTGATTGTTGGGTTGCTCAAACTGGGTTTTGAAACGTGGTCAAAGGACTCGGCCATAGAGTGAATTCACGGCATGGTTTAAAATTTGTTGTGGTGGGATTACTTGCTATGGAGCCGAATGGTAGACAAATGAGTCGGAAATTGATGGATTTGGCTTTGAAATTTGAGATTAGTCATAAAATCTCCTAGCTTGATCTATAACCCGATAAGTTGCTTGTTTAATGGCGAGTTGGAATGTAACACTGTATTAGTCAGGATATAGGATTTTCAAATTATTTAGAGGATGTTTTGGGAGCGTGCAAACCATCTGAAACCATGATCACCCAGTTTCGTTCACTAACATGTATGGTTATCTACTTATATATTACATGAATTTAGTGTTTTCTAGTTTTCTTTTCGTATGGTTATTGAAATATAAAATCAATAATGAGTATGCCTTGGTAAATTTTAATGAGATGTAACACTAACAATTTAGAATTTTCCCTTTTCTACGCAACTAGAAGGAATATTTTCGAGTGTAAACACACTTCATGTTTACCTCCTTAGATGTTTGGATAACATTACAGGATGACAAAAGATCACCAAATGGAGGGTAAATTTTGTTTTCTGTTTTTAAACTACCTTTTGGTTACCTTGCAAAAGTTATTAAAACACGATTTTCTGTGTTTCACAAAACACCTGTTCGAACCCCGAAATGGGAAAGTTGATTTTTGACTATGCTCCTTGTCACATGGAGTGTTGTATCAAAACTTAGAACGAATTCAAATACATGTTTGTGTATTTTTTCATCACCCCTCTTGGAGCCATGTTAACCATTTTTGTAATTTTAGGCAGCTGTTGAAAGTTAAAAGTAGGGTTTGGTTTTGGCTTTTCGTTTAGGCCCTGAGTGAAGAAATGGATATTGACCACTGTATATCTCTAGTATTTATCTGTGAAAATTTCTATCAACCCTTAGTTATGATAATATCATTTTACAAACTAGTTTTACAAGAGGTTTTTGTAGGCCTCCAGTCATTGGGTGATTAGGTTGAAAATTAGTGCAATTACGATCGGTTGCTTCGGAAAAGTAGTCGCCATTCGAACTCTGTTTTCCAGTTCTGAGTTTCGTCAACTCCCATTAATTCCATGTATGTAGGAGAGTGTATACGAGTTTTCTCTTGGTGCGTTCAATCATTCGAAACTATATTTTGAATGCGGTTTCATAGCCCTTAGGTTAATTTTGGACGTTTTCACAAACTTGTAGGAAAATGTGAAAGATTGTTGTGGGACCCTCATCAAGTCAAATAACCGATGAGAAAACTTTTAGGCACTAATATATGACTATATGAAACTCCAATTTGTTGTTTGTTTAGAGAGATTTGATTGTCGGGAAAATGGTCTTTTTCTCTCTCCTCTCCTCCCCTCTCTCTCTCCCCCTCTAGTTTGAAATGAAATGAAATTCAATACGTATCGCCAACAGTCTTTTGTTACATGCTAAGTTTTGCAATCATGTGAATGGAAACTATGAAATCATGAATTGTGCTAGATTGTCGGTAGATGCCGTGCCAGCGGTTGCATTGACCATGTGGTTATTGCAGGTACTAGGATAAGGAGATAGTGAAGCGTTACTTGTGTTTTTCATAATAACATGTGATCTTAAAAACAATGTATTTGTATATGATATATCAGCACTACTGTTATAAATAGAATTTTTATTTATTATTTTTAATGATGAACATGAAATTGTAGCATATTGAGCAAGTATACTATTTTCATACTTAGTTGTACTTCTATATGTTGACTAATTTTATACTTGGTCGTACTTTTGTATGTCAGTTAGGTACTTCTATATGTTGAGTAATTTCATACTTGGCCATACTATTGTATGTTAGTTAGGTAAAATATGTTAATTGTATCATGTTGCTATGAAAATTGATGGAAAAAAATCCTAGACAGAGTATTTGAATCATTATAGGAGGGTGAATTTTGAAATCTTTTTATTTAAACGGTTTACACCATAATTTTGGATGTAGATTATGTCAGTAATTGATAGTAATAATTTGAGAATGGTGTATCTTATCTATTTTCTAGTGATGTGTTTGACATAAGAAACCATTTAATCTTTAAGAGAAATAACAAATTGTATTTGTGTGTTTCCTTTTTGGGTGGAAATGATAAACAAACTTATAGTATGAATTAATGACCCTTGTTGTATGGAATTTCCCCCTCGAGCTACCCTCGCACCCTTGTTTCCTTAGTCGGGTTGCACATCTTATTAAAATTTTAACTGAGACATCTTAGTAAAAAACGAGTTTTACTTGTGTTTCCTTGACCATTTCGAGGTAGGTAAACATATTACCTTTTCCATCCTTCGTGCATGGTCCATGAGAATGCTACTTCTCTTCCCTCATGGGCCAATTTTTCACCTTCACAAGTAATGAATTAGATACTTGTTAATTGTGTTAAACACACATCGTGAAAGAACCCCATAGAAACATTCCTAAGCCTTAAGCTTAAAAGTGTTTCCCTTAGGATGTTGTAAAAGAATACCTTGGGATTTTATGAAGGCCTTGTGAGTTAAGGATATTGAACACTCTAGTATTGAATTATAGTATGAAGTAGAACCCTTGGATGTAAATGTTTATATATCAAATTGAATACCATTTAAGAAGTTTAATAATGGACATAACATGTATTTAACTTGTAGCTATCGATATTGAATTCTTAAGATGATGGATTAAAAATAAATTGAAATTTGAGACTCATCCCTTAAACTAAATGCAAACCCTCATATATGTATCACAAACGATGCAAATTAAGTAGTAAAATTACATAGTTAATTGTAATAACTTGAAAACAAATATAGTGTATCGTTAGTGTTTAACCGTTATTATGAAAAAAAGGACATGGAATTTTTCTACTCTTTGACCTAATGGTATTACTTTCCACTTCATGTGAATCGCTCTTTTTGCATGAAGGTAAAATAAAAAAACCAAGTATACAAGCTCTTGAGAAACAAATCCTTAGGAAAAGTACTAGTAGACTCATGGGTGTTTAAAATGTTCCTATTAAAAATCGAGTTATATAAATTAATTGTAAGAAGATAAATGAGCCAAAATAAATGGAACCATTATAAATCAAATGTTAAACGAAATAAAGAAAATGTAGTCTAGAGAAAATGAGAATGTATGTTTACATGTTAAGTGTTGTTCAAATCTTTAAGCTTAAATAATAAAATATGGTTGCAATAAAAATGTAACCATGAGAATGTTGTGTCGTGGAAGGTGCCTATCCATAAGTTTATATTGTGGTTGGGTCATTGTTTTACACTTGTTCATTTTTAAAATAAAATGTGGCATTAATGTGCATCTTGTGTTATCATGTGGTATGTTCTCTCCTCTTTGTAAGCCTCGTATGTAGGCTTGGTAATGTGTGTCATCTCTTCTTGTTGTGTATATCCTCTCCTCATCATGTTAAACATATGGTTCATGTTTTTCTAAATGTTTCATGTGATGTCATGTTATTCTTGTGAGTTTAAGTGATTTTGTATAGTAAAGTAAGATGTATCAAGTTATGAAACAAAAAATCATCTTGGTTTATTTCGTCTTATGTTTTGGGTCTCTACATTTGTGGGCATTACAAAAACTCAAGTGATCTCCAATTTTCATGAAAAATGGGGAAGTGGACATCCTTGTAGGAATGTCACTTCCCATAAAATGCATAGAGCTAGATATTATTGGCCAATAATATTTGAGGATACAAAAACCACATGTCAGAACATGTCATCAATGTCAAGTATTTACATAGAGAGAGAAGAATGTTACCATGCATCTACAACTTTTCATAGAAGAAATGAGATTTGATTAATGGGGTCTTAACTTTGTGGGAGTAATTAATCTCAATTCTTCCTATCAACATATATTTGTGTTGACTGCCACTGATTATTATACTATATGGTCTAAGAATATCCTAAAAAAGAATGGTACAATAAATGAAGTCATCAATTTTTTGGAAGAAAACATCCTCACAATATTTAGTACTCCTTTCTCTTTAGTTTGTGATAATCATCCAACATTTTAATCTAATGAATCACAAAATACACATGTGATCAAGTAATAATACTAAGTTTTCATTAAATTATTACCCATAAGGTAATGGTTTAAATGAATCCATTAATAGTAATTTGATTGATG
The DNA here is from genome assembly GCA_019776745.2 of Taxus chinensis. Taxonomy (NCBI): domain Eukaryota; kingdom Viridiplantae; phylum Streptophyta; class Pinopsida; order Cupressales; family Taxaceae; genus Taxus; species Taxus chinensis. Next base: position 168,071,407 of record CM034151.1, read on the forward strand.
CCATTAAGAAATAAGTTGAAGATAAACAAAGGCAATCATTTTTTTTGTTTAGGCATGCATCTTAGGATGATAAAACAAGGGTAAAATGTACCATGAATACTTCCACTTTCTTATTAATATATGGAAAAAAACTTGGTTTTCCCATCAATACGATATTTCCTACTTATAAATTCTAGTATGAGTACATGGACAGACAAGACAAAGTTAAAACAAGTATTCTAGACATTTTGGAAATGGAAGATGCTAGAGATGAAGCATTATATTTTTTTTAGCAAGCACTAGGAAGTGATAAAGAACTAGTTTGACAAGAAGGCTAAAATCAAATATTTCAAGATCTTTGATTTGGTTTTATGATGGCATAAGCCCATGATAAGAAGGGGAAATATTCCAAACTTAAAACATCCAAGATATATAATAGGTAAGGAAATGATTTATTACTACTAGTAAATAGTCATCATTTAGAGCACTACTTCATCGATGCACCCTTTCTCACACCTCTTGCATGAAAAATAATTATGTAGATTAAGAGGTGTGAAAAAATTACTTTGCATCAAGTTATGTTTTCCCTTCATTAGAATTGCCTCCCATGATTTCTAGTTTAATTTTTTTATATTTTGATTGGATTAGTTTTCCATGATTTCTAGTCATAGTTTCCATTCAATAAATTGTATATTAAAAAAAAATGTTTTCAAACCAATTGACATATTCAAAATCACTTCCTCAATTCCATTTTCTAGAAAATAAAGTGTATCTCACCTAGATTGACTAGTAATAAGACAAGAGTAATTTATTTCATTATTTATAGATTGGAGGCTAGTTTGAAATTGTTATATGAAATTTAGAAAAGTTGTGGCATGAAAAATAGTAAAAAAACACACATACAGTTCATAATAAATTATTTAAAAATTAAAGAGGATAATGAGTAATGGAAATAAAAAATTTGTTTTTAAAATATACAAAAAGTTAATCTTTGTTCCCAACCCTTTACAAAAAATTAAAAAATTAAAAAATATAAATACATGCAAATGAAGGAGAATGAATGATCAATGAAATCTATGATTGCATCCTAAAAGGTTAGTTCAAGTAACCTCCATCAGGGCTATGGATGTCTGGATAGCAATGGAACAAGGCCTAGAGGAGAACCAAATGTAAACAAAGAAAAATTGCCTGAGAATGAAAGATAATAAAACAATGTAAACCTTCCAAAGCAAAATTTCAAATAAGGGTCTCCTTTGAAACCTTGCAATATGGATGTCAGAAATGATTGTGGATGCTCTTGAGTACTCTCCAAATTTTGAATGCAAATGCTACCAACATAGTGAATACAACAGAGTTTTTGTATGTCAAATTCAATAGGATTTGTATGGAAGGTAAGCCTACAATTTATAGAGGCAAAAATAGTTAAAGTTGGTTATACACGGATAAATGACTATGATAAAAATAACATTGTGGTAAGTTGTAATAGTGTCGGGGGCAGTAAATGAATTAATTGCAAAAAGTTTCATCAGGAAAGGTGGTTGTATGTACAATTTGATTGCCCCCACCTTTCTAGGATTCTAGAAGTGCAGTTAACTAGGATAAGGATAAGGAGTCCAAATGGAGTCTAGGTGGAGTCTAAGTGGAGTCTAGGTGGATGTTTGGTCAAGTGGAAGTTGACTAGGATGTGCACACACTTAATTAATTATTTAATTAATAAATAATAATTGATTTAGCTAAAGGGATATAAAGGATACATGGGATTAATTTAATTAATCCAAAGGGGTACAATGTGTATTAATTAATGAATTTAATCAATTAATCGCAAATGGGTGAATAATAGGGCGTACTAGGATAACACTAGGATCAAGTGGAAATAGAAGTGTAATTTTGGGGTGTTTACATTTTCCCCCTCTTTAAAGTACTATTGCAGAGTAATAGTGTTTTAAAGATAGTAGACGCATGCAGATTGGCGAGTGGAAAAATGCTGAAGCATTGGGATGCCCCAGCAAACAGAACAGTAGAGGAATGTCCCCTCAAGTGGGTGGATGATGCAGGAAGGCGGCGGACAACCGCTTGATAGGAAGAAAGCAAGGGATTAAAACAAAATATAATAGTGGAATTTTGTGTGTGTAGGTGCAGGTGAATGTTCCTACACAAAGACCAAGATCTGTGCAGGTGAATTCAAACACTGAGCAAAAATAAGAAAGTAGATAACAAAAGTGTGCAACAAAACAACAAAACAATTCCTAATCTTATGTTCTTATAGAAAAGTCATGTATTTATTATATTTCTCATTCTAATATAAATATTTTAATGAAGGACTAACTGAATACACATATTACACTCTTATAAATCTTGGAAGTTCTTTTACCAAGTGTGTCATGTAATGAAATCATAACTTGTGTTTAATCATCATGATTTACAAATATGTTTCCTATTTTTAGTTATTTATATTTGTTGGTTAGTGAAATTGAGGATCTAGTAAAGGTTTCATCGAGTAGCATAGGAGTATTGTTGTTTACCCAAGGAAGCTAGAGGAATGGGGCTTATATACATTCATCAACATGGAGCTTCCTTGTGTGCTACGTGGATTGTTTGATCCATTGAAGGGACATAATCATGGACAATGTTTATCCGTCAAAGTGGATTGTTTGATCCATTGAAGGGACATAATCATGGACAATGTTTATCCGTCATTGTATTTCTAAATGTTTTCCCTATAGGAATGCCACTTGGAAAGGATTGGAATTTTTTAACATTCTCTCTCTTGGTTCTATTTAAAATAATGGGATCCTTTTTCATCAAAATATTTTTGAAAGCTTGGTAAAAATTCAGGACTTGGATCCTATTGAATGGAGATGACTTCCATGATGGACTCTCTTTCAATCATCATTCAATGTGGTTGTCTCCTCTTATTTGTTGTTAGGATCATTGTCTAGCTGATGTTCTTTGAATATATACAATCAAGCTCTATAGTAGGGGATATGTACTTTTTAAAATGTTTTTTGTAAATATTCGTAATCTTGACTACCTTGGCATCTCATCAAAGATAAATTTAGGCTAGCCTAGCAGGACAAAGAATCCATTTATGGAATCATTGATACAGGTCTGATGCACATGGAACATAAAGTTTCTATTTATTTTTATCATCCCTTATGAAAATATTAGAAATGGTATGTGGATATGTCATTCCATAATTACATGGCTAATAAATGTTATGGGTGGCTCTTGCCCCACCTTATTGTGGTGGATAATCTTAACTCTCAGTGGGGAATTCAATATGCCACCTTGACATGGTGTCAAAGATTACACACTATATGTGTGGCCTGCTCAGAGCCCAAAATTTCTCACTTTGCATGGAAAATTTTATACCAGATCCTACCGATTGGGAATCATTTAGTCCAACTTGGAGTGGCCAACCAACCTACCCATTATGTGGACATTTAAAAAATTTAATGCACCTTTTTTGGTTATGTCCCCAAGATCAAAATGCTTAGAATTTGATCCATTCCTTTTCCTAACTATTTCATCCAGAGAATTTCTCATATCAACACGTTCTGTTAGGGGATTCCCAGGATGCTGCAAAAATTTACTCAAACTTGGCACACTTTCAAAGGGAAATTTTGTTTTAGATATGGAAAGATATAAATGCTTATCTTTTTTCTAACTCTATTGTGGATCAAAAAAATTCTATTTATAACAAATCCATGGTTATATATAATGTGTTATTGCAAAATCAAGTTCAAGAGAACAAGGTGGCTATAGAGGTGGAGTATCTCCAAAATATCCTATACCATTGGGGTAATGCCACATGTAATTTTTCCCATGTTCTTTTGTCCCTTACTCACCATTATCTGCCTTGCGGCCATGATAGTGGTCAACAACAGGGCATGGATTTTACATGATTTGCTCTCAATGTTATTCTTACAGTCATTCATATCGATTCCCATGTCAATTGCCTATTAGTTGGGGCATCACGTGACCACCATTACCATAAGCTTGGGGATGGGGCTCTCCACTGATCCCTTAAACACCCCTTGTCAATTCTCATGATGATTAGAGAATTCTGCCACCTTAGGAAAAATTCACTCAGCTTACCTCAACCATCTCTCATTCTTGTGCATAGGTGGAGGTTGATAAATAAGGAGACCACAATGGTAGATCTGGTTAGAACCCTCCTAAATCTAGGAAAGATATTCCAGGTTCTGACTAACATGACCAAGATCTGTCATCGGTTAGTTAGCAGTACATGGTGACAAATTAAGTAAACCTTCTCCTTTTTTGATGTAATAAATCTTTTATGTAGCCTAGAATTCATTGCAAATAGCCCGCGGTGTGCTGGCACATCACTCAGCTTGAACTACGCACTCACCCAAAGTACGTAAGGGTACCATATCCCTCTTAGTAAATCTTGTTCAAGATGTTAGCATGATTACAAGTATATTTCATATCCATAACAGATAATAAAGTAAACCACAATGCGTAAACCAGATCTAGATCTAAAACCATACAAAGGAATCACTAAACAATCACTATAACCAGTTTTACCATACAAGATCCATGTTTAGTTACATCTAACACCAATATCTAGATGATAAGATCAATTATATTAAATAATGTAAAATGCAGAAGCTTCATACTTCATAATAATGTCACCATGGTTATGCACGCTAACAAATTCACAACATAACACTATAATAAATCACAAACTGTCTAAACCGTGCAAATCAATACATATTTATAGGGGTGGGGATTTTCCCTTCACCACCCATGCACCTTCTAAAAATAGGCTACATGCTCATAATAGCCATGTGTGCTTAGATAAATATACAAAAGTATGCAAGTGCTAATAATAAATCTCCTATAGTTAACTCTTAGTTTGGATCCTATTATTAGCTCCAAAACTCTATATGGCACTCGATCTTTTGCTTATCCAAAATATCCTTGGCATGGTCCTCAACTATTCTAGAAGTCATGCTCGGAACTCCACGTCTATCGGTAATTACTTGAACAAAAGAATGAAGAACTACTTGGCGCTCTGTTCTTCTACAGGCATGATTAACTTTGGATATTTATTTTTAATATTTTCTTCCAACGCCTTCCAATCACTCAACGTTTCACTTGTTTTGTCAGGGACATTTGTAACCACGGTTTTCAACTCATCCTGAGTAATGACTTCTTTTTCATTTTGTAAAATTATAAAAATGTTAGCCATGCTGGAAACCATGCCCCCCATGTAATCATTTTTATACGCAATTAGATTCCTAATTTCATTCATTATTTCCGTATGTGTTCCTTGGGCTTCTATAAGAACCTTGCACTTTTCTTCCACTAGAGAAATCATACCCATGCACCTAAGCATCTCATTCTTAATTTCCTTTAGGACCTCAATATATTCTTCAATTTTCCTTGTCCTAATAGTTGCATCTGGCACCGCGTGCATATTTAGATCTTGGTCTTCCATCTTTAATTCATCCTTACATTCTTGCAACAATGACTCATAAGTTGCAACTTTCATTTCAATCATGGCCTTGTATATTATTGCCTCCTCTGCAGGATCCCTTTGTGCTGTCATACAAATAGGCCCTTCCTCTAATAGCAACCTAACCGTTGCACGTAAATAATGCAAAGCAGACTTACAATATTGTTCCATCTTCTCATGAAAATGTGGCCTCTTCTCTATTATTTCATCCCTTATATATTCAGCCATCTTGAGGACATCTTGTGTTTCTTCCTCAACCTTCTCCTTTTCTTTTGTGAGGCACTTGATTTCTCTATTTTTTTTTTTCTTATCCTCAAGAAGCGCTCCAATGGTTTCCGCTTTATCTATGTTCTTGCGTGCAACATCGGTTGATAACTTTACCAAAGTGTCCACCTATTCATCTGACATGATAGTCGGCTTGACAATCACATGTCTTACGTGAGACGCTCTCTTCATTCTATGCAAAACACATGAATCCTCGCATACATCAAAATCAGGATCATCCATATGAGCTTGCATAGAGAAAAATAATTGTTTTCATGTGTGTGTGTTCGCCATTTCCTCATCCATGAGCTCCCACCCATACAAATCCTTAGGCTCCAAAGTGCTTTGGAACCTCATGCATATGATATTGCTTATATCATCCACATATCCAACTGCAGGGGTCTCATAATCTTCATCCTTCTTATTTTTGTGCTTACCCTTGGGGATTTGGGCACCTAAGTCTAGTCAAGTCCTTCACCCTCTTGTGTAGTATAAGGCATGCCTAAAGTTTCACCCTTCTTTGTTTCTGTCTCCTTCAGTTCCTTCTCATCCTGAGGCTCTACATTTTCCTCCATAATGAATGGAATGTGAGACGTATTATCCTCAGATCCTTCTTTTTCATCATCCTCCCGAAGGATTTGCTTGCATCTTATCTTCTTCTTAGGCTTGGGTTTCTTAGAATAAGTCCTTGGTGACCTTCTCAGGAGCTAAGAAGGTCTCGTGCCCTAATCGCTTGTTTTCCTGAGTACCCTCTTGTACTGAGGTTCCTCAGGAGTCTTTTCCAATTCTACCTCTATAGTGCATGTCTCTAAATCTTCTTCTTCTTCTTGTAGGGGAGATTTTATATCACGCACACTTTCCTTCTCAACAGTGGGCTATCTTCTGCCCCTATGCTCCAGGCCATCAATATCTTCATGAATTTCTTCTTCTTCTCCCTCCTCTTCTTCAACGGGAAGAAAATACTCTTCCTCTAAAGTGCCCATAGTATGTTTTCCCTTAGAAGGTCCAGGGAGCTTGAACTCATTCTCCAAATACCTCCCATCTTGTAATTTAGCTTCAAGTATATATATAACAAAGTTGCACCCAATTTTCTAACAGAAAAACTGATAGTCTTCATGTTAATATCATATAATATCAATCTTTCAATATAAGCAGTCTTACCTGGATAAACGTAAGACTTCCTTAGTGTGTGGTAATGTCAATCTACCTTGCCAGCATCAAACAACAACTAGTGCATGTTTGAGAACCTATGTATAGATGTTTGAAAATAGCGCGTAGTGAAGGCATATGGTAGCTTACACCAAGGGCCACATTTTCCTTCCTTCATCCTGAAGCACCCAATACAAAAGTGTTGGTACACTACAAACTATACTTATTTATCCAATACCGAAGGTAACTCCTTGGATATCATCCATTCTTCTTCAAACGCAACGTGCAAGCACTCATACCACATTTATACCCTTTTCTTGAAGGGTCCATTCATTGATCCATCACAAGTATAATTGGAAAATATTTCTGCTAGAGACTTCTTCTTTACATGAAACTGCCACATATTATCTTTTGGCCCATCGAGAACTCCAATTTCAACAAATACTAATGACATAAGTATAGCACAAAATATTATTTTATCACCTTCATGTGATTCCTCAATAATTGTCTCGGAAATGAAATTTGATAGGTTATATACAACACCTTTTGTCATCTTCCGCACAACATGAAGCCAAGCCTTGTTTACCTGAGACCAACGCTCTTGATTGTTTATCTTTTTCAGGAGATGGGCTGCTGCTTAAATGACTAAATACTTCTACAATTTAGGGATGTCCATCCCGCACCCTCCTTTAGTGTATCCAAGGTTTTTCTTTGTCTTTTATATGGCCTCTTTGTCATTGATGTTTCTATTTAGCTCAACACCCATACTCCTTAGCCATGTCAATCTTACAATCAAAGGTGCGGTGATCCTCATTCGACGCCCAACAAAATAAAATAATTCCTCATGGACTCTTCTCATGAGCCACTAGTATAATTTCTCAGGTTTTCCCAAATATGGGAGCTCATACAGTTGTAAACTCCTACCTTGGTCAATACATTCTCGCCCGCATCGTCTTATACTACCATGTCATCTATTGTTCTCTTCGAGGTCTTCACCACAAGAAATTTTTCCAATTCTTCCTTTGTATCCTTATTCGTGTGGTTATAATCATTGACCTTACAATGGTGAATGTGTGAATCCCAATCAAAACCCATGACAACCCCTTATGGGTACTGCATTTCAGATAATCTTCTCTTGGGAGCATCTTCAACCTCAATATCTACATCCTTTTTCTTGTTTCCTCTTGTAATAACTCCAGGTGCTCTTTTGGGTGTCATATCAACTAAAAAGGTGTGCTCTTTTACCCGCCTCAAGTTCTTTTACCCCAACTCTGCATTCCCTAGCTCGAAACCAAACCCTATCTATGAATCCTCTTTCCCGCACGCCTCTGTTTTGCTCAAACACATCACCAATGGAGTGCAAGACTATCCCGTGCATAAATTTGACAAGATATCACTAGTTCATATCTCTTCACACTTCACCACTGTCTTGCTAGCCCAATCCTCTTCAAATCACTTGAAATATCTTATATGAAAAGGTAAAAATGACTTCGCATCACGTCCTTATATAGATTTTCAAACAGTTTTTGCATTGATTACTCTCCACCTACCACCATCCTCAACATTAATTCATCATTTAGGAAACTTTTCTGTATTGTTCATTTCCACACCACAGTCATAACCTTCTGGCATGCCTTCTAATTTTTGGCTACAGACCTCATTTTGTGCACCCTCATGCATTGAAGTACCTCACCATTATGCCTTCTTCTAAGTAGTTTCCATTGTTGCAACCTACCTCGTGCTATATTGTGCATCCATCCATAAGTGGTCTTTAATCATAAGCAATCTTTTTTTATCTACACCTTTCCCTAAAACACCCATACAAAAGTTTCTATATGCATATCCATCTTCAAATGAGAATCAAACTTAGAAATGAAACATGTATATAAACCACCCCACACTAAGGGTATGTACGGTCCTCTATGCATGAAAACACTTACTTAGTAATCAGCTTCTGGTGCGCAAGCGCGCTTATTACAAAAAACACTAAACTAAATTAACAAAGCATAAAAATAATGAAAGGAAACACATATAAAGAGAATGTATTAAGGAAATCTAATCTAAGTGGAAATATTGCCTTATTAAAAACATCAAGAAAAATTATTTATTGTAGGAATTCAACCTACTGTTGTTGAAGTAACTGGGAAATTGTGTTCCATCCAACGCCTCTAACTAGAAAGTGCCTGAATAAAGTATATAAGTGATAACATACGGTCCCAACCAATGCACCTTAAGCTTTGGAGGGTGGCACAAAAACTTTGAATCATACAGAAGTACCATCTATCTGACCTCAAGCTTCTTATCCTTGATGTTCCTATCATGTCATGCTTTGTGCCTGGATTTTTCTTGCTTCTGACTCAAACACGCTATGGCGTGCCTCTCATCCAGCTAGATGAGTTTTTCAGTATGTTCTTCAAGTGATTTCTCATCAACTAAATCTCCTGCACATGTAATTTTCAAAGAAGGATACATGAATTCCATGGGTAGAACAGCGTCTGCACCGAACACCAACTGAAAAGGGTGTTGCTTTATTCAACCTCTTGCAGGTTTTCCTGTGTGCCCAAAGTAAAACAAAAACTTTATCATCCCAATCTCTCCTTCCAACATCACAATTGTTTTTCAATGTATGGATCAATATCATGTTGAAGGCCTTGGTAATTCCATTTACCTAAGGATGATAGGGTGTTGTTCGATGGTGTGTAACCATAAATTCATCCAATAATATCTTGATAGTCTCATTAAGGAAATGAGTATCCCTATAACTTGTTAAAATTAAAGGGCATCCATACCTACTGGTAATATTTTCCCATAGAAACCTTTCTTCCATAGTTGTTGTGCAATCCTTTATATTCGTTGCTTCTTCCCACCATGTAAGATAATCTATACAAGTTATAATATAGTGCGAACCTGTCATGCATGTGTCTGGGGAGATAGGGCCCAAAAATTCAATTTCCCACTTCTTAAAAGGTTATGCACTAGCAATAGGCCTCTAAGGCATCTCATCTTTATGCCAAAGCTTTCCAAGGTGCTGAAAATGGTCACATTCCTTACAATCCTCATATAATTTTTCTCACCATAGAATAAATAGTATAATCTTACGTGCGGTGGCATCCCCTACATAGTGCCCACCTATAATACATCTATGAGCCCCCTCCATAATTTATTTTCACTCATGCTCAAGTACACAATATCAAAAAAATTCATCATGACCTAACTTTTATAAGTCTCCATTGATCAACATGTAAGGCATGGTGCGAATGGAAAGTTGTTTCTTCTACAAAATCCTTCATTCCTTCAGGCACCACACTTGTGCATAAAAAGACAACAATATCCTCTAATTCCAAGGGCATGTAGTTTAACCTGAATAATTATGCATCTGGCATTATATCCTCAATGACTTGCATATTCTCACCCGATTGAATCCCTGATAAATGGTCTGGACCAAAATTGCTCTTACCTAGCTTAACCACCACTGTAATGTTAAACTCCTGAATTAAAAGAACCCAATGACATATGCACCCCTATAAAATGTGTTTGTTCACCAAATAATTTAGTGCCATGTGGTTTATATAAAATCTTAATGGGGTAGTAAGAAAATATTTTCAAAAAATATGGAGCACGTAGATGATAGACAACGCCTCGCGCTCTGTAGCCGTGTAATTTTGTTTTGCTATAGTTAACTTCTTGCTAGTGAAGAAAATATGATGTTCAATAATTCCTTCTTCAGGATGGGATAATACCACACTTATGGCCATGCCAAAGACATCTACATGAATTTGAAAAGTTTTGCACAATGAAGGAAAGCACAAAATAGGTGTTGTAGTAAGCCTTTCTTTCAGAGTCTCAAACGCACACTGCTTAGCCTCACCCCAATAGAACTTGCCTTTTCCTTTCAATAATTCCTCTAGGGTCATAGTGATATTAGCATAACCTTTGATAAAATTCTTGTAATATCATGTTTTCCCCAAGAATCCATACACCTTGCTTTGGCTAGTTGGTTCCTCTAAGCCCAAAATCACAATAACCTTAGCAGGATCCACTAGCAAGCTCTCTTTACAGATTATGTGTCCCAAAAAAATTCTAAAGGGTGTGGAAAATACACACTTATTAACATTTAAATAGATTCTCAACTGCCAAAACCTCTCAAACATCGGCCTCAAATTATCACCTAGATCCTTTACAATCCCATAAACTGTCTAATCATCTAGATATACCTGAAAGAACTTGTGAATAAAATCCTAAAACGCTTGTACCCCTATGCGTGAAAATATTGCAGGTGAATTCTTTAGTCCAAAGGGCATAAATGTGTATGGAAAAATTCCCCATTCATTGGTGAAAGTTGTATTCTCTTGATCCTCACATGATTTTACCCAAAAAATCCATTAATGAAGGAGTAGATCTCGTGCCCTGCAACGCCTTCCAGAATTTCCTCAATAAATAGTGTGGGAAAGGGATCAATCACACATGCAACATTTAATTCCCTATAATCCACACAATCTTGGATTCTCCCATATTTCTTGATGTTGATCACCATAGGGATCACCCATTCCAACTCCTCGATGGGCACAATGATCCCAGAAATTAACATTTTCTCAATTTCTTCTTTCACCTTAACACACAAGATCAGATTCATCCTGTAAGGCCTCTTCTAAACTGGGCATGATCCTTCCTTCTGATTAATTCTCATATCACCCAAACGCCTCTTCTAAACTGGGCATGATCCTTCCTTCTGATTAATTCTCATCTCACCCAAATATTCATATGTACCCCTTTCAATTCATGATGGCCCTTAGGGAACAAATCCTAGAAGTTACGCAGTAGCTCAATTATCTTAGCAACTTCAGAATCAAACCAGTAATGTCCAATGATGGCCTCCTTAGGTTCAAAATCTGTTCCAATGTTCACTTTTTTCGTCTTCATAGGCACATGGTATGCGCGTGACTTCGCATCTGCATTTTCCAAGACCTCGTGTGTACCCATTGTGTGCTCAATATCCAAGTTCTCTACCTCTTCATCATCAACTATGTAGACCATCTTACCCTTTTCTTTTTCTAGGTAGGCACGACCAAGTTGTTCAACATCTTTTTCTTTCTCTTCAAAATGCGCCCCCAAGTATGAATTTCCTAACAACTTCTTAAGGAGCTCCTTAGCCTTTATACTATCTCCCATAGTTAAGAACTTCATAACATGTAACCCCTCATTGACTAGAGGTTTAGTGTAAAAATAGTCAAAGGTCTGAATCATATGTATAATAAGATCTTGACAATTTCCAATCTCTCTATTCAACTCTTTATAGATATACCATACATGCGCGCAACCTCACAAGTTGAAATAAAGCTTGTGTACCCACAACAAAGGTGGTAAAGATTCCTGCCCCTCTATCTAGAATCTCTCAGACTGCTGAACATGGTGCTGAACAAGATCATTACCATGAAATGCACAGATCTTAGTAGGTGCATTTCTCCTTAAAAATCTAGCAGATAAAGCAATCTTCACTTCTCTCCACTCCAAAAGATTATCCCTGTGAACCATCCACAATCGCGTTGTTGTCCTATGTAAAGTATATACTAGCACATTCCTTCTTTCCACTTGACATTCCCACTGAACTTCCATAACAAGTAGGAAAAATTATGGATTCTCATCACTGGTGTACCTCATTATCTGGCTACTGCCTAAACACATGATACTGCATGGTCTACTTATGCACGTAACTGCACTTTGTATTCTCTTGCGCTTAATTATTTCAGTAAGGTGCCATGTGGCCTAGTTGTCACATGCAACACTTATAGTATCACTCATTGACTATGCATCATCCCATTGGATAACTCCTTCCTTTGATGGCTCAAGAACTTTCTAGATCTCAAATGGTGCACACATAATTTTTTTCAAGTCTTCTTCACTTAAGGGCTCGACATAAGGTGTATATTTCCAGTCTGTTAAGGGAATAATGACGCGCTCCTTCTTTTTTCTCAAAACTTATATACCCCTTGTTGAAATGAAGATCAACTTTGTTTGCATAGCACCATGGGCACCCAAGCAAATACTAGAAAACTATCTACCTCTACATGCGCTAAGACCTCAAAGTCCCCAGTAAAATTGTCCCCTGTAAAATTGTCCCCTATATAATAATTGATACATCTTTCAAAACCCTAATTGGCATGTGGCCTTCTTTTGGTTTTCCATATATACAACACATTATAAGATGGTTGAAATGGTGGTCTACCCATCTAAACCCATGCACATCCAAAGTGAGCATATACACTTTCACGCACTTGTGCCATTTAGAATATTACTCAAAAGCCAACCATTCATAACAACATTTAGAATGATCTCTTTGTCATATTTAAGGCTATGAGGGGCAAGGTTAGCATATAAACTTTCATTTCATTCTCAATCCCTGTGCATGGATTATTTCCCTTTAACCAATTCCTTAATAAAGGAATAATGTTTTCCTAGCACAACATCTTACAAAACTCCTTTAAATCATCAACATCTTTCTGGTGGAGTTTTGTTTCTTTATTTTCTTCCAATTTCTGTGACTCCTTCAAACACCATATCTCACCCTGTAAATTATAAATTACCTCCATGGTTTCTTGATAAACCTCCTTCTAATGCATGGGGTATGAATACTTTGCATGTAGAACCTCCTCCTTAGTAATGGCATGATTTTATTTCAGAACTTCTCTGGCGTGCATAGCCTTAGAACATGTAGTAATATTCATAGCTACCAACTCAGGATCTGACGCTAAATTCGGAATCCATTGATCTTCCATGGAGCTCTAAACTCTAACCATTCCCATGCCCTTGTTCTCTTTTTTATGCTTCTTACTCAAGTGTTCATACAAGTAAGGGCATTCTTCGTAGTTTTGATTCTTTCTGAAGAAAGAACAAACAAATTTTTGTGGACACTCACACCTGTAGTGATAAGGAGATCCACATGTATAACAAGATCCATGAGCGAAATCACTTCTTGCACCACCATGACCTCGGCCTCTAAATCCTCCTCTGTAACATGGACCTCTACTGTGGTCTCCATTAGAGTGCCCTTCATTATGATCATGATCATGATGCTCAATTTTTTCCTTAGAGTTATTTGCAACACTAGTCTGTCATACGCTAATATTAATGGCATCATGAATATGATCAATCAACTTGTAATCTTTAGTATCATGAGTGGAAGTACTACAAGTATTGCAGTAACATGACACATTATTTATTATCGCATGCTAAAATAATGGGCACCGACTTAAAATGTGGTCCATGTGATAGATCTTGCAATCCAGAGAGTAGAAGACGTTAGAGAGAGTAACAAGGAGCACACCAAATTAGGAGGGAGGAAACTATCCTAGTCGCCCCTCTACATCACAATATGTGCACCAAATTCCACTATGACTCCATGTGTCAAATTAGCAGATAATTTTTCCAAAAAACCTATTTAGCAATGGCTGCAAAATGAGGTTCCAAAAAATGGACTCACTCCTGTGTCCACACTTCCTTCCACCTCAGCGCACAGAGCTTATTTAAGCACCTCACATGGATCTATATAATTCTTATGCAAAAGTGTCCTCCTAAAAGGTGTGATCATACCTCCAACAAATCACTGTGCATGTTGGCTTGCATGGATGTCATAAGATAACTTTGAAAAAAGGGTTTTGAACCAAGCATCATACTCCTTAACACTCTCAGTAGTGCCTTGCTTAATATCTTTCAATGCGTTGTTGCTCTTCTACTCAAACTCAGGGATATAAAATTATTTCAATAAAGCATCTCACAATGCAGTATAATCCACATAGTTTTGTTCGGGGTTGAACTTTTTGTATCAACTATGTGCATGCCCTTGTAATGTAGTTGCAAACTGACTCACCTAGCGCTCAAGAGTATTAATACCCTTCGTGCGCCATAATATCTCACACATATGAACGTGCTCGGATTCATATTCAATTCCTCTATATTCTAGAAGACAAAGAGACATCTCCATATAAATATTTTGGGGTTAATGCAGACCTTGGCCACCAAATCTAATACTTGTGTTTCCTTTGCCTCCATAGCCACCAGATCCTCCAGCACCTGAGCCACCTAACCCTCTTGATCCTCCTCCTAAATTAGGTAATAGACCAGAGGATGCATACCTTGTGTTCAAAAGTTCATGCTAAACTGGACTCCCGTAGTCTAATTTTTTTTGTTATTCTTGACATTATACCAACATTTGTGTGGCCACATTCTGTGTGATGGACACACCAAAAAACATACCTCCAGTGGACCTCCAAATAACATAGACAATGATTGCGCACCGCCCATAGATGAAAAAGATACCTTGAATAACTCTTGACTTGACATAAAAATTACTCCATCTAGTGAAACTCTACTACTCACACTAGCTTGCTTACTGTTTTAACTACTGTAAATTAGAAAACCAGACACCAAGGTAGCTGCTAGGTAGGTTAGATGTACACCTGCGGTCCCACAATTCTTCTACTGATGCAACTTAATCCAAATTCTTGAAGAGGGTTCTGCCATATAATTCCCAATGGGGGAGTTCTAAAATATTGAGTCAACATCCTTACGTGAGCTCCAAATCATTCAGAGACATGTCCCTCAGCCAACCACCATTCTCTTCACAATCTCTCGCTGCTTCATTAGATCCCTCTCGGTGCTCATTAAAACTAAATCCACCTTCGTATCTTTGTCTCCT